>VZTA01005218.1:324057-396630 GCA_013398855.1 Mohoua ochrocephala | reverse complement strand
TTTTAAAAATCAAGCTAATCTGGGCCATGACAGGGAAACACCTCCCTCCTCTGCATCTCTGTCCCCCATCCCATCCCAGCTCCCCGGGTGCTGTCCTGAGCCCACCTTTCTGGGCCTGTACAGGGGTCAGGGAGGGGGCTGCTCACACCAAGACTTGTCTGCATCGGTCTCGATTCTCGTCTGCTTACGTCAGGTGGAGCGAGGAAGGTGTTATAAAGCTTGGGAGAAACTGTTAAAACTAATTTTCATTATGCTGGATGGTTTAGCATAAGCTCTGCAACTGCATTTTAAGGAGGTTGTAGAGTAGAAGAAGTAGCCTGGAGGCAGAAAAGTAATCTAATCAAGGTACACAACAGAAAAGTTAATTAAGGCACCCTGGACCTAGTGGCCTTCTAGGATGGAATGACTCCAGCAGTGGATAAGGGAAGAGCTACAGATGTCATCTCTGGACTTCTCTGAGGCTGTAACACAATCCTGCACAGCTCCCTTCCATCGGAGAGAGATGGATTTGATGGCTGGGCTGTTCGTGGGGAAGGAATTGGTTGCACAGTCACATCCAGAGGGCCGTGGGCACAGCCAGAGGGTGGTGGTCAGCGGCCAGAGTCCCGCTGGACTGCTGTGACACGTGGTGCCTCTCAGGGGTCCGTGCTGGGGTCAGCGTCACTCAGTGCCTTCGTCCACGCCACAGACAGTGGGATCAGGGCACCCCCAGCACGTCTACAGGTGACACCAAGCTGAGGGTGCAGCTGACACTCCTGAAGGTCGGGGACATCTAGAGGGACCTGGGAAGCTCAAAGAATGGGCCCAGGGGAACCTCATGAGGTTTAATAAGGAATGGGCAAGGTGCTGCATGCGGGTCGAGGCAACCCTGGGTCCCGGTACAGGGGTGAACGGGTTGAGAGCAGCCGTGGGGGAAGGAATTGGGAGTGCTGGTGCATGAAAAGACACCAGGGAGGATCCCCATGGCCCAGCATTTCCTAATTGCACATCCTGTTGCAGTTTGATCTCACTCCACCGCTGACCCCCGACACACGAGCACCCCATTTCCTCTGCTGGGCCCAAGGGGCTTCCTCTGCCCCTGGCTGGGGCTGCTCCTCATTCAGCTAAGCCAAAACTGGCAAAAAAATGGTGCAGTGCTGGAAACTGGTTTCTTATTGATCTGATTTGGACAATTTACTCGTCTGCTGCTTTTTTTTTTAACAGACGCCCTTGAAACCAGCCTCACCATAGCAACACACTTCATTAAAGCACATTGTAAATCAACCTAATCTGGCAAAAGTGAATACACAGAGCTGGTCCTTAAACTGCAGCAGGGATTCACCTGGGTTCATCTCTCCAAACCACAGTGAAATCAGCGGGATTCTGGATGTGCTCATCAAGGGATGGCGGAGCGGGAGGAACGCAGCAGCTGCTGGATGCTGGATGCTGGTTCGGGGAGCGCAGTGCTCACACAGGAGGTGCAGGGATGCTGCGCTGCTGGGGCTGTCCCCTGTCCCTCAGCCCATCCTTTCCTCCCTCATCTCCCAGAGCCGCTGCCTCTCGCCCCTCAGGGGAGGTTTTGGGGATCCCACCAGCCCAGGCACATGTGGAACCCGCTGGAGTCCTGCTCCCCGTCCCGTGGCCAGAGCAGCTCCTACCACACAGCTTCCACCTCTCCCTTCAGTTTGCAACCTGTGTTTAGAGCTGTGTGCTCAGGGAATGTGAACTTCCTGAAGAGCCTGAGAAACTGTGCCTGCCTTATTTCAGAGTCATCCTGGGCAAGCAGACGTTTGCCTGGAACAACACACTTCCCTGCATTCAATTGTGACATTTGGGGGAATTCTTTGCAAATTATTCAGGAAACGGAAGCAGAGAGATGCCATAAAAGCCACAGGTCCAGGCACGAGGAGGGAGAGACTCCTCGCTCTGCAAGGCAAACAGTTCCCAGTGCAGGAGATGCGAGAGGAGCCCGACAGCAATCACGGGCAGGCTCTGCCAAGTAACAATTACAGCTGGAAACACATCGGGGAAGCTGCTCCCTGCTTCTCCCTGAGAGCTGCAGAGAGCACCCAGCTGTGACCCCACAGACCTGGCAGCAGGCTCTGCCCCCCCAATAAGGGTTCACACAGTCAAAGGGTTCAGTCTCTGATGGTTTTTAAATTTCTACTTCCAAATACAGCTCCAAAATCACTCCTAACCCTCACAATGAAAGCAGCATATACTGACATGCTCACAAAGATTAATTTATCTTCTTGGCGCATTTTCCCTAATAGGTTCTGGAATTTCCCTGGTCATTTTACGGGCATTTTCACAATTCATTTTATGGTTTTTCTTCATAAGTCTTTCTCTGCTTTGAAGAACAAATAAAACATTTTTATTTTTCATTTTTATGGCCCCAATCTCCCGACCTGAATGCAAAAGCGAGGATCACACGGTGCTTGACTTGTCCCCGTCCCTTCCCTCTCCCAGCCTCCCTCGTGCCACGCCACGCTCAGCTGTGAGCAGCTCCTGTCCTTTGCTGTTAGTTGGCAAAACAGAGCAGGCAATAAATAAGCTGCAGGAACCCAAACACAGCAAATAATGATCATCTCACATCATAGCTCAGGGCAGCTAATGAGAGCTGATTTGTGGAAAAGGTCACGAGGAGAAGGAAGACGTTTCACAGGAACAATATCCATTATGATCATCTTCACCATCGGGAAGCAAATTGAGATGTTGGGCTTTGCTGCTCCCGCTCCCCATCAGCACTTCCAGGTCCTGCCCTGGCACAGGCAGGGCTGAGTCCCCATCCCCGGAGGGATTTAACAGCCCCGTGGATGTGACACTTGGGGACGTGGGTCAGCGGTGGCCCTGGCAGTGCTGGGACGGCGCTCGGACTCGGTGACCTTAAAGGTCTTTTCCAACTTAACGATTCTGTGATCCCCTGGTATTTTATGGCCCCTCTTTGTGAAGCTGATGAGCTTTAGGATTTGTATTTAAAGGGCTGGAAATTACATTTTGTTGCTTTGGCCTTTTCTCCTGCCTTTCTGGGAAAAAAGAGTTGACATGATTAATCTTTAGCTGAAAATTGAACTTTTGTTTTAGAGATCCTCAAAATAAAGTGTTAAAACATCATATTGTAGATTTCCAATGGAATATCTATCCATGGAAGTGTTAAGTGGAAAATGGTAAGAATAGAAAATCTTATACGTCTTTAATTTGCATGTATTTAAGAAATAAGTAATTAAACATTATTTACTACCAGGCAGTGTCCAAAACCACATTTCCACGTGATATTTTGCTAAAACTATGGTTTTGGGACCTCATATTTATCATATTTTGTAACTGTGACTTGAAGGAATATTGGGCATTTTTTGTTCCAGGCTCAGAGCCATTTATAGAGGATTTTATGAAGTTTATTTTTCTCCTAAGCTGTTGCCGAATTTTTTGCATACCATGGCAGGACATCACCCTCAAAAGATTTTCTGCCCCAAAATAATTGAAACGTTTCAGAAAAGGCTCAGTTGTCATAGGAATGAATGCTCTGAACAGGGACATCTCCAAAAGAGTTGGATCAAATTGTTCTGTTAATAGGATTTTTTAAAGTAATTAGATCACAAAGCTGCTTTTGTCTTTCCTCATTCAGAGCATGGTGTGACAGCGCCAAACAAATTATTGTGAAAATAATAACTTGTTTATTTTAATCGGATATTGCCATTGGAATACTTTATCTGTTATCGTACAATTTTCAGTCGGATTCACACTGCAGAATTGTCTCACTTGATTCTTATCAACTCTGATTAATCTAATTTTCTGGGCATTTCACTTGAAGCTTCCTCCTTGCCTTCTGATCAGCTGGAATTGTGAGTTTGCTTTGATACTGGAGCTCAAGAGAAAGCCAAGCTTTGAAGGGGAGCCTCTCTCGGATTAAAATGCGGATTTCTGAGAAAGTCCCATTTGAACCTGCTCAAAAGAAAACCAACTTCTTTCTGACAGTTGCCTCCTCTTCTCACGTCAGTTTTATGTCTCCAGAAGACTCTCAGCTGCCGTGAGGATTTCTGGTGCTCCTGCTGGGGCACCTTGCAGGGCTCCGTTGGTGCGGGCGGGCGCCGGCGTTCCCCGCGCTGGGGCTGCCGGGGAGGCTCTGCCTGGGCAAACACGCCGGATGTGTGCTGTGGGATGGGCACCTGCTCACTCATGGAGCGGTGTAAATGTGTCCTGGAGAAGCAAGCTCCTGTCTCCATGTTTCCTTTAGGAGGGCTGAGTTGCCTGGGAGATGTGTAGGGTGCTACAGAGACCATCTTCAGCAGAGGTGGGGAGCAGGAGCAGAGTTAAAGCAGTCAGGAGCAAACAGTAGGGTTTCTTCAGCTCTGAAAGCACATGAGAAAACCTGGGTTAGGCTGAAGTGAAATAGACCTGCTCCACTTTGGATGAATTCAGAAGACTTTGTATTATTTACTGTTTCATTAAATCATTTTCTCTTACTTTATTTCACAGCGAAAAGTCAGCAAAAACACTTGGGTGATGAAGAAGAAAGGTTCCCTTGCCACACAAAGCCTGGTAAATGGCCTGATTGCAGGCAGATGCCCTGCTGCTGCAGTCAAGAGCTCCTCACACGGGAGAAGCATTTCATGGAATCCTGGAATGGTTTGCATTGAAAGAGACCTCAAATCTCATCTCATTCCACCCCTGCCATGGCAGGGACACCTTCCACTGTCCCAGGCTGCTCCCAGCCCCAATGTCCAGCCTGGCCTTGGGCACTGCCAGGGATCCAGGGGCAGCCACAGCTCCTCCTGTGCCAGGGTTGCAGAGCCTCTGTCCCTGCCAGGGCCAGGGGGACTCGGCGTGGCCGGAGGCAGTGCCCAGTGTCCCCAGGGTGCCGTGCCAGGGGTGAGCACCTTCGTCCCCAGTAACAGAGCCCCGGAGCTGACACAGGAATAAATCACCGAGCGGCCACTGCGGGGTGCAAACTGTGAGCGATGTTTGCTTTGTGAGACAGAAGACAAGTCAGCAAACTGCTGGAGGCTGTTTCAAAGGTATAAATCAGTGTCTGAAGGGAGGGCCTGGTGCCAGGCGGTGTCAAAGCCCTGTGCTGCTGTCATGGGAGACTGCTCAGCGATGGAGACGTCTGCTGCCCACGCCCTGGTGCCACGGGGCTCCAGCTGGGATGCACCCCGGGCACAGGGAAGAGCGGTGGAGCTGGGGATAACAAAACTGTGGAGTTTTGCCTCTGAGATCGTGGGACGCTCCCCAAAGTGCACAGGGGCTGCAGGTGCTCGATGCAGGTGGGGTTAAACTCAGGTGGGACCTGCCCCAGCACTGGCACCACGAGTCTGACTGAGAGAGGAGCTGTGGAAAGCTATTACTATTGTCATTATTATTATTATTATTAATTCTTTGACGAGTCCTGCTGTCTTGGCAATGGAGCAGCTCGTGTCTGGGTGACTCGTCAGCACAAGGCACCTACACAGTTACACACCAAAACCTGGTGACCAGGTAATGATGAGGGAGAGGAGGAGGAGGAGGACATGGCCTTTCCATGTCCCCCGTGTGAGGACAGGAGTTCTGCGCACAAGCCCTCGGTATTTCACGTGCACAGCAATACTTGGATGATAAACCAGCCCTCAGCAGCTCGCAGGAGCACTTGGAATTGCTGCGTGTGTGGTAAATCTCTAGTCTCAGCTTTATTAGCCCTGTGAGATTTATGGAGAGCCCGAAACCCCCATCATGGGCTGTGACACGCTGGTGGCAGCATTAAGACAATATTGTAAAACTGCTGTACAGTATAAACCGTGTGTTGTTATCACACAATCACCATAAATCTGCTCATTTTGCAAACTGGTTTTAAGAGATGGTGATTTCCTGTTCCACTGCAGAAAACCTGGTTTCTGCTGGAGTATCTCCGTGTAAATCTGACTTGCTGCTGTCTGTTCAGCGTCTCTGGAGAGCAAACAGCTCCATAAATCTGCTGGGGAGGGAGGTGTTTGGTTTTAATTTTTATTTTGTTTTTATTTAAATATTTATTTAATTATTTTATTTATTTATTTTATTTTTATTTGTTTCTGGAATGAATTGGTGGAAAGCGAGGCGGGGGTTGTCCCCTCTGGAGACCAGCGTGGTCCTCCCTGCTCGGGGCTGCAGCCAGGGCCCAGAGCACGACAAGGAGCACGAGGACCCTCACGTGGAGAAGGAGCCCGAGGTGTCTGTGGGGCAGCAGGATGAAGGACAGGGACAGACACAGCCCCAGCTCCGGCCTTCAGCAAACCTGCTGCGAGGGGTCACCGCCCCTCACTGTGCCCTGGCTGGCACCGAGCAGTCAGAGAATCACGGAGCCATCCCACTGTGAGTGTTGGAACAGCCCCACGGAGGGCAAACATCCCCCAGCACTGCCAGGCCACCCCTGCCCCCTGTCCCAGAGCGGGGAGAGGGGAGGTGAGGGAGGCAGGGAGGAGAGGAGGGTACCCAGGGCTCTGTTTTAAACGACAAGCCCCATACTTCCTGCGATTTTCACTTGGCTGCAGAAGAAAGGCAGATGGTCACATTGTCTGCCTTACCCAGAGCAAGGCGCCTGTTTATGCAAACCTTTGAAGATTTGGCAATGTGCAAATCCCAGGCTGGGGCAGCCCAAAACCACATTTGTGCAAAAAGCTCTGCGAAACGAAACAAAATAGTACAAGCTGTGGGCATTAACTGTCAACATGGAAACAACCCCCCAACCCCTGGCACATATGCTGGGGATTTTCGAGGATGGGGCGAGCGAGACTCCAAAGGAAAAAGCTGCAGCTGCCCCAAGATCCCCCCAGCCTGTCCAATTAATATTCTTTCTCATTAAAACTGCCATTAACCTGCTTGTTAAATTACCATGTTTATTAATAAAAAAACTAAAACACACACATACCCTGTAATGACAGAGCATCAAACAAGGAAAAAAAATAAATGCTAATTTCAAGTGAAGGCGCGAAGAGGTCAGCAGTATTTTATCCTGTTATTACTGCCTCCTCCATATGGTTATATTTTCCATTTTGTTTTTTCTGTGACAAGAGGTGAAGACCCAGGAATGCATGAACAAGATTAATTATTTGCAGAAAAATAACTTCTCAAACTTTAAAATTTTAAATGGAAAGGGGGAAAAAACCGCTCAGTGTGAGAAGCGCTGGAGAGTGGGCAGGGAAACAAAGGAGGTGAGAACACACATTGCAGGATGGTGTGGTTTGTTCTTACCTACCTGCCAGTCACTTCCCTCGGTGACAACACGGAGAAAAAGCTGAGAAAAGTGAATCACAGAATCATGGAATATCTGAGCTGGAAGGGACCCACACGGATCCTCGAGCCCAGCTCCTGGACCTGCACAGAACCAGCCCCTGGGATCCTTTTGGTCTCCAGCAATGAACCCTCTCAGGTTGCCCAATCCCCCCATTCCCACGAGCCCTCCCGTTTCCCGGTGCAGGAGATGCCAGCTGAGCTCTGTCCCGATATGTGGGTTTGTACCTGCTCTCAGCAGCTGCTCTCGTGCTGCTCCTCCTCACCTGCACTGGAGTGTTCATAGGTGCAATTTGGGGTGCAGCTGGAATCTGCTTTTTTTTGTTAAGACTTTTCCCTTTCCAGCCCAAATCCCAGAGATGAATTTTTTACCTCACCAGCCGAACTGCAAATTCCAGCTCTGTGGGGAAAAGGTCCTTTCCCAGAAGGTACAGCCACGGTGTGAAGCATTTACAGGGTGTGTCTGCCCCAGCCCTCCAGCCCTGAGCTCCGAGGGCAGCTGGAGGGTGCCGGGGGCTGCACATGGCCCAGGGGCAGTCATGGGGGAGACAGAGCACGAGTGCATCCACTGCCAATACAGAGCATATTAATATTTTAATTAGGCCTGTAATTAACTGATTTGCTGTCGTCAGCTCCTGTGGCAGGCAGGAAAGGCCAGTGCTGTGATTGCAAGGCATTAATCACGCAGAGGGGTGACGAGCTCTCCGAGCGGCGACGCAGGCTTTGCTGGGTGTGAGCGGAATGCCTTTAAAATGAAACCAGTGGGTTCTCCTAAAGGGCCCCTCCTTCCCCAGTGCAGGGTGGTGTCACCCCCTGCCCGGGAGCCACGGGCTGCCCCTGCCAGCGTGGGAGTGACACCAGGGCAAAGGCCACCCAGGGCAGCAGCAAGGCCGGGCAGGCAGAGGAGCATCCCCGCAGGTGTCACCTGCTTGGAAAGGCTCAGGAGGACCTTCCTCCCCCCAGGCTCACACCTTCCCAGCTGTGCTGGACAGTGCTGCTGCCCGTGGGGGACACGCAGGTGCTGGACACTGTCAAACACTCCAGTGCTGCTCAGGCTCCCGGTTCCTTCCAGGATTGCTCAGACTCCCAGCTCTCTCCATTCCTTCTCAGGCTCCTGGTTCCCTCCAGGGCTGCTCAGGCTCCCAGCTCTCTCTGTTCCTGCTCAGACCCCAGTTTTCTGTTCCTGCTCAGATCCCAGTTCTCTGTTCCTGCTCAGGCTCCCAGTTCTCTGTGGGGCTGCTCAGGCTCCCAGCTCTCTCTGTTCCTGCTCAGACCCCGGTTCTCTCCCGTCCCAGCTGGACAGGGCAGCGCCTCGGGTGGGAGTCTGTGGTGACCACCAGCAGTGCCAGCAGCTGGTCAGTGCCAGCAGCTGGTCAGTGCCAGGATCCCCCAGGACACTGCTCAGGGCCTTTAGACACGAGGAGCGGTGTCAGTCCCAGCTGTTCACCTTTGGGTGCTGCCCTCCTGCAGCCCGGTGAATTCCAGGCCGTGTCACAACGTCCTCTTCCCCGAGAAACCCGGTCCTGTTTCCAGCGAGAGTCCGTAATTATGATCGACTGCAGCAGTTTTATTCCCATAGTAAAAGATATCCATCATGAAGGATTTTTTAGAGCACTTTGGATTCACTTACATAATTTTCCCTGCAAAGGCCCTCGTGAGGAGTTGGATAACAACGATAAAAAGATCCTTTATTCTCTTTAGCATTATGCAGTATATATAATGCAGCACACATGTTTCTGTGTAGCAACTTGGCATTTCTCTCCTAAAAGACCGAATTCCCATCCACATCATAATTTAAACATGCTGCATTTCCTGTAAGAATTCCGTCCCACCCACCTCAGCAAAATCCGTGTCACGTTGTAATCATATTTAATAATAATGCTGCAAATAAAAGTCTGGTTGTAGCGAGCGGTGCACTAACAGAGATGTAGGAAAGCTTCAGGGAATGCAAGCCAGAAAGTGGAGCCTCGCTGGGAACAATGACAATGGAAAAAAATACTGGTGTGTTTGTGTAAAAAAGTTAATTTGCTCCATAAATGAGGCAAAATAAACACACACAGGAAATGCCATTATTCCCTCGACAATGAGGTTAAATAAGTACTTGATGGGTAGTTCTCAAAGGCATTTGTGTACAGGAGAGATACTTATCACAGTGCATGATGTTATGGATGGTAATAGAATTAAAATGAATTAAAACTCAGCTGTTATCTGTGCAGGGGAAAAAAGCCAGAGATATTAAAGCAAAGAGGATCAATTTATGCCTTCCTAATTGGAAATTCTTCGTATGAGTGAAATTATGCAAAAATCACTGTCCTTTAATTTTCTTTGGTTTTCAGTGCTGTGAAGATCCGAGGAGCTCAAGTCAAATGTAATTTCAGCTGCCAGAGCTGGGCAGGAAAATTGTTACCGAGCAAAAAAAAGGAGGAAAAAAAACCCCCAAGCCCTGAGCCTATCTCTGGGTGATCATTTGCAATCCCTGTTCAAGGCTGCGAGCAAACAAATTCTCACACTTCATGATTAATTACCAGCAAAGGTCAGAGCGGAGCTCTTCCCTCCCCTCCTCTCAGGCCTTGTTTCCACAGCTGCCAAGGGAGGGAGGGCACTGTGATTTATCCCCAAATCCTTCCCTCCTCAGGGAGGGTAAACAAGGACCCGAAATCTCCTTGCAGTCAAAGTGTTTCTGTCCACCCCGAGGAATTCTGGATCGAGATTGTGCTCCAGCCCCTTCCCCAGCTCTGTCCCCTTCCCTGGACACGCTCCAGCCCCTCCACATCCTTCTGGTCCTGAGGAGCTCAGAGCTGCCCCCAGCACTGGAGGTGCCCCAGCAGCGGCCAGCAGAGGGGACAGCAATTGCCCTGGTCCGGTGGCCGCGCTGCGGCTGGTACAGCCGAGGTGCCGCTGGCCTTCTTGCCCACCTGGGCACACCTGGGCTGATGTTCAGCTCCCGTCGACCAGCCCCCCTAGGTCCTTTACCGCTGGACAGCTTTCCAGCCACTCTTCCCCAAACCCGGAGCGTTCCACAGGGTTGTTGTGACACGAGCCCAGGACCCGGCACTCGGCCTTGGCCCACGGATCCGGCCCGTCCAGACCCCTCTGCAGGGATGGCTCCTCTGTACTGCAGTGGTATTGCACTGACTACAGGCTCCCGTGGTAATTATTCTTGTTGTTAAATAGCAGAATAAAACCTAGAGCCAGAGTCCATTTAAAGTGAAAATTAGATCCACCTCCCGCCTGGCAGAGTTGAATTAAGAACTTTTTATCCTGATTTTATCATACTTCTTTTATTATGCTTTTTTTTTATCACTTTCCTCCTTTTTATCATGCTTTCACTTTTATCCAGGGTTTTACTTTTGCCCCAGATAGGGAATTTATTTCTCCTGAGAGGACTGGACCTGACACTGTTAGCTGGGCAGGGGATCACTGGCCATTAGGGACTGTTTTGGGTAACAAGGAGTCTGGCACTGTCAGAAAAGTGCACTAGGGCTTTCTACAAGTGAGTAAGAACGAGTCAAGAACCACAGAGTGTTCTGGGTTAGTTTCTGGTTTAATTAAGTGCAGCAGTTGATTTCTCAGTGCTGAGCAGTCGGACGCCTCCTGCAGCTGAGTTATCACTCGGGAATGTTTGGGTGAGCACCAACACCCACCCCCGAACTATTCCAGCTCGAGCACTGCAGCCAGTGCTGGCCAGGGGCTGGGGTGGGTGTGGGTGGGTGCACTGCCCGGCCAACACCTCACGGAGTGGGCGCCTCACACCCTCCTTGGGCCACGTTTTGCTTTTGCAGGAAAGCAATCAGGGAACACAGCAATGTGGGCAGATTTGTTCCCGAGCAGGCAGAATAATTCACTGTTCTGCTGGATTTTGGCACTGGAGATAAACACATACCTGTGCCCGTATGTGCGGAGGGAGATCTGAGGAGATAGACTGCACCAGGGTAACGACAGTGATCTCAACCTCAGGAGAAAGACACAGAGCGAATATATCAATTACGAGCATATTAATGTCATGGGGAGACACTCTGTGATGTTTGTGGTCATTCTTAATCCAATAAAATTGCCTGGGGTTTTATCTATGAATTTAGAATATGATAAAAAAATGACTTCAGGAAACGAAGATGAAAGGGTTCTTTTTTTAGCCTCTCTCAGAGCTGCATATCAAATTGTTCGGGGGGAAGCAGAAGATGTTTACTTCTGCCAGTCTTGCCGATTCAGGTCAAGCTGTGAAAGGCCAAGTTATCTTTTTACTGGCTGTCTGATGAAAAGTAAGATAAAAGCAGAGCAGGGATGGAGCTGAAAGCTCCCTGTGTGTGTGTGAGGCTCTGCCCCATCCCCGCCCAGTGCTGTGTGCTGTCCAGCAATGCCAGCTGGACCCAGGCGCTGGCCCGAGCCCCTCAGCCCTCGGAGGGGAGGGTCACCGCTGGTGTCACCTGCTTTGGCCCAGAACTGTGCCTTAGGTGTGAGAAACTTTTCTGTTTGCTGAATAACCGTGGCTCCTGAGCTGCTCCCGTGTCTGTCTGGACCAGCATCCTCCCTCCGGTACTGGAAGCTCTCAATGTTTTCTCATCGCCATGAGCAGCAGAACTTGCAAAGAAACATTTTCTTTGGAATTTTAATTTACTGTCTCTCACCCTCAGTGAATCTATATTTATCCCTGTACGTGAGAAGAGGGAAACAACAAGATCTCTTACGCTGGTGTTTATGTCGCTCCGACTACTCGGGATGAAGTTTCGGATTGCGGAACAGGGAGCATCAGAGGACAGGCTGGGAGGGCTGAGGTGGCCCTTCCTGTGACCCTCACTGGGGATCACTGCAAGCACAAGATTACCCAGCCACCCTCGATTCCAAGGTCAGAGCAGCCTCGCTGACCTCAGGGCAGCTCCTCCCCCCAGGATTCCCAGTCCAGACACCCCTCCCAACCCAAATCCACCGCTCAGCACCAACGGGGAGCGAGCTGGGATCGCTGCCTTCCACAGCATCCAAACCCTTGATTTTTCAATTTACATTTGTTCTGCGCAGAGGATAAAACCAAGAACATTTCTGTTTATGTTCTATTTCTGGTTTTGACATTTTTATTAGAAGAAAAGCAATGAGAAATGGGCGTGCTCCAAAAGGACTTGGAAGCAGGATTCATTCTCCAGCAACAATGTGGATACAGACTGAAAAAAACAGATTGTGAAATGGTGCTGTCTGCTCAGTGGCTCCAGGAAGTTGAAATGCAATGAAACCTCACACCTTTTTAATTTTTAAATGAAAGCAATGCAAGGAAAGAAGAATCAGTGTCATTTACGTTTCCTCTCTATCCATAGAACACAGCATGTGAGACAAGAGCCCCGGCTGCAGGAACGAGGGGGATCTGTTTGGGATGCGCAGCCGATCACCAGCTCTGTACCCCACACCGCTCCTCGAGCCCGTCACCACCAGTGAAGCAAACGATGTCCCTGCAGCCTGTCCCCTTCCAGCTGCAGACCCTTGTTCCCAGGAGAGCTCTGCACCCCCGTCCTCTCATAGAGCCGAGCCCCAGGCGGGCAGTGCTGCTCCTCCAGGGCCCCGAGATCCCAGCAGGGCTGGCCTGATCCCCTCTCCCCTGCTCCTGCTGCTGCTTCCTCGGGCCCCTGGCTCATGGTCCTGCCTTCCCTGGTACCTCATCCCAGTCCCCTCACTCCAGGGCTTGTGGTCATCCCGGGAATTCTGTGCTGTGGCCATCCTGGGAATTCTGTGCTGTGGTCATCCTGGGAATTCTGTGCTGTGGTCCAGCCCGCTCCCATGCTGACAAGATCTCTCCACTTTGCATTGTGACCAAATTTCCCTCTTTCTCCGCACAAGTCATTAATCAAAGTTTTAAGGCAGTCTCGTTAAAGGGCCCTGAGGAAGGTCCCCGACGCCTTTCACGGCCTGGCACACGTTGTCCCCCACTAGCAGTGGTCCCGGCCCCGCTGTCCCCATCCTGCCTGGCAGTGTCCCTGGGTGCTCACCCCCCACGGCCTCCGCGCTCCTCACAGGCACCAAACGGCCTGGAGTGTGGGGACAGCCCCAAAATCAGGGAGCAGAGGTTTCCTTCTCTTCACCCCTCCTCTCTCCTGTCACCCTGCGGTGGGGGAAGCCTCACCAAAACCCAGAAGATGTCAGTCCAGCCCCTTTTCCTGCCTGGCGGGAGATGGCCCAGGCCCACCTCACCTACCCAAAGGGAGGCAAATGCTCATTTATTAAAACCAGAAACTACAACATTTAAATAAAATAACCCCCAGAGGTAGGACCCTAATGATCTTTTAAAAAGTTGTGCCACCTCAAAATAAATTATTAAACTTCCTAAGTTAAATCCATTTTATTGCTGTAAAGGACCTCAAGTATTTTTAATTTTAGAAGCTCATATATCCTCCTATTTGATTTTTTATGATTAAACTGGGCAGAAACTTGTGGCAATCACCTACTTGCCTTCAATTGCACGCGTTATAGCAATGAAATCAAACCACACTCTGCCATGATTTGCTGGATTATTAACAGTGCTGCCAAGCTCATTATAATATAATTTAAAGACAGATCTAGCACAGACATGTGTGAAGGATGGTCTGAGATCAGGCCCTACAGCAAATTGCTTGAATCTTGATCTAATTACCCCAGAAGAGCCACTGTTACCAGTGGTCCACGTTCGGCAGGAAACTTGTGAAAATTAGGTTGGCGTAAAAAATGGGAGGGGGAAGGAGATGTTGGGGTGTTTGCCCTGTGAGCGGTGGATAAATGAACATCGAGGGGTCCGGGACCCCCGAGGTGCCTCTTTTGCCCATCCCCAGGGCAGGATTTTGGCAGCTGGGGGAATGCAGAGGTTTCCCTGCGCCGGCTGAGCGCGGCGGGAGCGGCTCCGAGGGCTGCGAGCGAGCGGCACAGCCGGGATTATTCATGCCTAAAGTTCAACTACATTTTAAAGCAGCAATTGAACTGTTTGACCTCCACCAAATGCTTTGCCTGGCTGCAAACTGCAAGGCAGAGGATAAATCCATGAGTTCTAGTAGGCATTTGAGTCATAATCACTTCAGGACCCAATACATAACCGAATATTGTTCTTAATTAATGAGACAATTAGACTTTGATTATGGCACTACAGTGCCCATTACCATTTTTATCTATCATGACCCTCTTGTACAAAGCATCCACTTTTCCTTATATGCTGCTGTATTTCTGTCTGGCATAATATTGGATAATAATTTATATAATGGCACGGACTAGATGAGCATTCAAATCATCCGCGTTACGATCCCGTGAGGAGCAGCCAAAGCAGCCCAGCAGTGAGTGATGTGCTCGGTGATCCCACGGGAAGGGCACCGCGGGGCTGGGCAGGGTTGCCGGGTGATGGTGCGGTGCCACGGCGGTCACTGGGCCCCGCTGTGGCCTCCCTGCAGCCCGGGGCCCTGGGGACCGCCGCGCTGTGCCGCACACTCCGTGTGCCTCTGTGGCTTCCTCTTCCACCTCCACCCAATTCCACCTTGGCCTCGGCCACCCCACCGTGGGCTGGCGCTTTTTGACCTCTGGCCGCCTGTGCCAGCCCGCCGTGGTTCGGTGTTTGACCCCTCAGCTCCCCAGGCAGGGTTACACCCAGGAGACCCCTCCCCACTCTGGGCCAGTGCTCCTCCGGGACCCCCAGCACGACTCCTCCAGAGCCGGCTCTGTGTGCTCCCCTCGCCGCGATCCAGACTTTGTGCACAGGCTCTGGTGGAACTTAGCACCAAGGGGAGCAGGATGAATAAAGGACACCGTGCGTCCCCTAATGCCACCTCCTTGTGAACAGGCATCACCCAGTGATGCGTAAAACACACAAAAGCCCTACCTGCAGCGCTGGGGAGGAAAGGGAGGTTTCCTCTGGCACGCAGATTTATTGTTCCACCGTGAACACAAACATTTGCTATTTAAATTTTTTGCCTCAGCATCCAGAGAAAACAAAGCCAGCAATTCAAAGTGCCTCTATATTAATATTTCTTGGGTTTCCAAATGCTTATGGAGATCAAATCCACTACTGCTGTGCCAGCTTTCCTTTCATATGAGGTTTCCCGTCAAAGCCGATTTTTGTTCAACAAGTCAAGCAAAGTGCAGGCACTGGCACGTCCAGAGACACGGGAATGAATCAGTGGGACTGGGAAGGTAAAAACCCAGCAGGTCGGAGCAGCCGTGCTCCAGTTGTCACTCCAGACGTGCAGGTACCACCTGTAAAGCTCTCTCTGATGGTTCACAGGACCTGGACCGTTTCAGACCCACTCGTGGTGTTTCCCACGGTGCTGTGCTGCTGTGCACCTCTGCAGACACACACCTCATCCTGCCGGATGGGAAAGCCCTGCGGATGTTCTCAGCTCAGGGAAAAAGATGCCACGTTTCGGCTGCTGTTTGACAAAAACCAGGGAATCGTGGACCATTTCACTTCATCTGTCAGCCAGTGCTGCAGGAAAGCACCGCTGTCCCTCCAGTGGGGGCTGGAGCTGGTGCCCACACCACGAGCTCTGCAGTTCTCAGAGCTGCCTGCCAGGACTTCTGAGAGAGATAATCAAAATTTTTACAGATTTTATTTAAGGCAGGAATTATTTCAGTTCTGACTTCTCAGGCCTTCAGAGAGCTATTCCCACAGACACATAAGAGTAATCTAGGAAGAATAAAAACCTTTTGTACTTTATGGAACCCTGCAGAGAACCCCAGGAGGAGCCATTCATTGCAACAGAGAAATTGTGGGCAATGCCTTTGACGGGCAGCTGTCAGTCACCCCTCCCTGCCAGTCCTGTGAGCACTCACAGTGACGGGGGTGAGAAGGGAAAGGGCACGGTGGGAGAGCGTGGGTTTGGGTGCAAGGTGTGGAGTGGAAATAACTGACATAAATTTAGCAGCAGGTAATTGGTGGACAGCTGAACATTATTGAGTGCCAGGTGACAGAGACTGGACACCACAGGGCCTGTGGACAGTCACTCCCTGCCTCTGGAGAGGGGGTTCTGGTCTTGATCTTCGTTGCAAATTAATTTTCATCTGACGGCTCATCCCTCACCTCTGTTCAGACGAAACGCTCACCCCTCAGCAGCTCTTGGTGCTGCCAGCCCAGTGCCAGCCCTGCACCAGGAATCCAGGGGAGCTGAACCATGGAGTGATGGCTCTGTTCCCCCAGGACATGGGCAGTGTCCTGGCCCCTGCCCACTGACCCCCACGGGGGCTCTGCTGCTGCCACTAAATCCACCCACAGTATAAATCTGCAGGAGCTGAAAGAGTTGCCAGGATATTGAACTTGGAAAGGGAATGAAGTTCAAGGGGAAGTGACCCAGAAGCCCAGTGCAGCGTGGCCAGGCAGAGGCAGGGGCTGTGCCAGGGCTGCCACATCACCAAGCTGTGCTGCCAGGGAAGGTGTGACAGCGTGTGAGCCTCGTTAGCTGGAGAGGAAACCTGCATCCACCCAAACCCTGCCAGGGGAGAGATTTGGAAAGGAGAGAGCGACTGGCAGCCATGGAGGGGTGGGAATCTCTCCCCTTCTCCAGTGAGGGATGTGCTGTCCCTGAAATGTTCCAGGCTGGGTTGGATGGGGCTCGGAGCAACCTGGGATAGTGGAAGGGGAACCTGCCCAGGGCAGGTGGAATGAGATGTGTTTTGAGGTCTGTCCCAACCCAAACCTGTCTGGGATTCTGTGATAACGGGGAGAAATCTGCCTTGAGCAGCCTCCAGCTGGGATTCACCTCCTGTTTCACAGCCTGTTTCACCACCTCTGCTCCACTTGCCTGTTCTCTTTCACTTCATTTTTGGGGTGCTGTCCGTGCAGCTCTGTTCAGGTGCTGAACGGTGCTGTTGAGCCTTTGATGGAGCTGCAGGCTCTGCAGCTCAGCTGCCCCGTGCCCTGGAGACTCCCTGAGCGCTGCAGCCCGGGCGGCCGCTCTCCGGTCAATAGCGGTGCCTGGAGACCCGACCGGCGGGAACAAACCACTCTGCCTGGAGAAGAGCACAGGGAAAAGAGGGATAATAACATTCTGAGAGCTGCATTATTTCCACAGAGTGATGAATATTCCATAAAACACTTTGGGAAGCAGTTTATCAGGGCGTGAGCAGCAGCACTTTATGGCTGCTCTGGCTGTCAGAAAGTGTTATTAGAGCTGTTCCTGAAAATTGTGGTGTTAATATGCTCCTCGTAGTGCTGGGATTTGATCTGCTAATGATGATCACCTGGGACTCACAGGCTCTGCGTGTGGCAGGGCTGACTTCTGCTAGAAATAATAATAACCAGGTAAAATTCATGCACACTCACATTCCTGGAGTAACTAACAGGATTGTGCTAAGCAATTTGTAGATATGAGCTACACAACAATAGGCAAATCACACTCCTCACATTTTCTCATTTCCTTTCCTTTACATTTCATTATGTTTCAGGCTAAAAAGTGCTTGGATAGAGACCGTGGCAGCGGCATCCCTTGACACTTTATGAGTTTAAGAATACAAATACTTTCAAAATTCTTATTCAAGGCGCCTTTCCAAATGCCAGCCTGTGTCTTTCTGCACCTCAGGGAGGTATTTCATCCATGATCCCAGGCAAACAACAGGAATCTCCTACCTGGGCCTGTAGATTTGAGGGGGTTTTGGTGGGATGACCATCCAAAGGGCAGGGGCTGGCAGGGAGCCCTTGGGGAGCTGGTCCCCCAAAGCACGGTTCGTGCCAGCTCTGCCTGCCAGACTCACGTGAGCTGCAGGCAGACCACTCCCTGTGCACGCCTTCAAAGCCAGATTTGAGGACATTTGCCAAGATCTGACATCCTTGCCTTGTTTCTGACACGGACCCGTCTCGTGTCTGCCTCGGTGAAGTCACAGTGTGCAGGTGCTGGTGGTGAGACCCTCTGTGGTGGGTGCAGCCACGCCTGTCCCCAGCCCCTGTGAGCCCCTGTGCCCGTGCTCCTCACGATTCCGTGGTCTGAGCACGTTTCAAGCCCATGAAGTGCTGTCCCACCCAGGGCCAGATGTCACAAGTTCCCTCTGCTCCCTCTCCCGCAGCTCCCCCGGTCAGGTTTGGCAGCTCTCGGACTGACAGAAGGCAGAGCCGCAGGGTCTGAGCTCCCACTAGGGTCCCCAGGAGTAAGGGCATAGCCCAGCTCTCTGTTTGTCCTTTCCCCCCAGGTGAGCGGGGCAGCCCCCGTGGGGCAGCCCCAGAGGCAGTCAGACAATCGGAGGTGTCCCGAGCATGAGGACGGCGAGCATTTGGTGCCATTTGACTCAAGGCAGAAGGAGCCCCAGGCTCGGCCTCTGCCAGGCCTCCCAGCCCCTCGAGCAGACTCACAGCCCACCCTCCCTGGCGGGGGCCCTGCCCTCATGATGCACCTTTCACTTGGGATTTTTTGCCTTGCCCAGGATTTTGTGGCCAAGGTTCGCTCCACCTCTGCTCTGTGATACAAACACCAGAACTCTTTGCCATGGCCTCCCCTGCTGCTGGAGACACCTCTGCTGGCACCTCAGCCCTCCCCACGAGCAGCACCCCGCAAACCCCCACAGAAGTCACCTCTGTGTTGGCACATTCTTCACCCAGAGGGAAAGGTGTATGTAGGTATAGTCACACCCTCCATTGCTGGTGCCCTTGCAGCTGAGGGGAGCAATGCTATTTTTCATTTGTCAGGGAATTCGGCTGCACTAACAGCGTGGAGAGACACAGCTGAGATCTCTGCTTCAGAGTTCCCCAATTATAGTCCCCATGTCCAACCACTTGCAATGAAATCCATTTCATCCCTCACAGCGTAAATATCATCATTGCTCTGCTGTGCTGTTGTGCTGTTTCCCTCTCACTCTTTTAGTCTGTAGTATCAAATTGGCTTTGAAATTTGCCAGCTTTGGCAGCGTGGTGGAGGATGAGTGGCTGGTGAGTGAGGGGAGGCCGGCAGGGCAGTGGGGAAAGGAGGAAAGGAGGTGCTGGGTCCTCATTCCTCGTCGTGCCCCAGAGCTGTGCCAGTGCTGTGCCCAGGGACGGGGACAGCAGCCCCCAGCCCCAGGGAGGGGATGCTCAGCCTGTGGTCAGGCCCATCCCTCACTGCCAGCGAGGGGAATGTCAGGGGCTGAGTTGAGCTTTGCAGTCCCTGCTGGCACCCAAACCTGTGTTCTCGTGCTTTTGGATAATGCACACACACAGCATCCTAACTACTCTCCCACCACCACCTGACTCCTGCTGTCAAAGTCCCCCTGCTATTCAGGTGTTCAGGGTAGATTTAAAGGCACTGCAGGAGTCTCTTGTGACAAGTTTTGTCCAGAAAGTGAGTGAGCAAACTCAATGAAGAAAATTGCATAAAGAAGCACAGAAATCCTGGGAAGGACAGACTTTCCTCGTGAATTTCAGTTATAGAATCAAAGAATCACGGAATACTTTGGGTTGGGAGGGACCTTAAAGCCCATCCAGTGCCACCCCTGCCATGGGCAGGGACACCTCCCACTGTCCCAGGCTGCTCCCAGCCCCGTCCAGCCTGGCCTGGGACACTGCCAGGGATCCAGGGGCAGCCACAGCTGCTCTGGGAATTCTATTCCAGGGCTTCCCCATCCTCCCAGGGAGGAATTCCTTCCCGACATCAGTTGCAGACCAATGCCTGATGATGCGGGAGGTCCCAACACCTCCCAGTGATTGCTGATTGATTCCACGGGCTCTGGAACATCTTGGAGCTTGCCAAGAGTTCTTGCAAAGCAAACGTAAATTTAAAAATGAATCAGTGACAATTTATTTCTATGACATCTTAACACTTCTGTCAAGCACACATTTAAATTAAAAATGAGCAAGAAACTGAAATAAGAGATGGGGTGAATTGGAACGGATCAAAGGAAAACACTCAATCCTTGAGGCACTGCTCCTTTGCTAAATCCCTGTCCTGTGACAAACACTCCAGTGCTGATTAAAAGCCTTCAAGGTCTCTTCATATTTCCAAGAAGAACAACTTGGTAGTCTTGGATGTAGAATTTCTTTGCTATTTGCAGTTTTGGTCAAAATTTTTCATGGTTTTTTAGTGTATTTTTTTACGATATTCATGAAAGAAAAAACACAGTCATTATACAGGGGGATTCTGGGATTTATTTGCCAGTAATGGGGCACGTTGCTGTAAGAAGCAATAACAGAGCAATGAAGGTGCTGCCATTGTCTTTAAGTGCATCTTAAGTACAGTCATTACAAATTGGACGTGTGTAATTCCACCTTTATGACTGGCTGTTTCATCTTCCCTCTCCTTCCCTTGACAAAAGTGTTCCTAAGCTAAATGAGTCTTTCCTGAAAGTGAAAGTCATGAGAGTTGGAAAAAGATTAGAGAGAACATGAGGAGAGGCTGGGAATCGGGAAAATGAGAGATGTTAAAACACAGGAACATGTCCTTGACTGAACTGCATTTTCCCTGCCTGACTGAGCCCAAGCGCTGCAGATGCACAGGAGGGAGGTCTCCATTTTAAAAAACAACTTAGAGAAACTTCTCTTGGAATAGCAGAGCCCTGTACAGGTCACTGTAGCAGTGCTGGGTCATAGAATGATCACAGAATCAGGGAATCCCACAATTAATTGTGTTGGAGGGAACCTTAAACCCACCCAGTGCCACCCCTGCCATGGGCAGGGACACCTCCCACTGTCCCAGGCTGCTCCCAGCCCCAATGTCCAGCCTGGCCTTGGGCACTGCCAGGGATCCAGGGGCAGCCACAGCTGCTCTGGGCACCCTGTGCCAGGGCCTGCCCACCCTCCCAGGGAGGGATTTCTCCCCAATATCCCATCCAGCCCTGTCCCCTGGCAGTGGGAAGCCGTTCCCCATGGTCCTGGCACCCCATCCCTTGTAAATGGTCCCTCTCCATGTTTTTTGTCGGCCCCTTCAGGCACTGGAAGGCCGCAGTGAGGTCACCCCAGGCAGGGCCTGAAGGGGTGCCCAGACCCCGGGTTCCTCGGCCTGCTCGCTGTGCTTTAAAGGTCTGTCAGCCCCTTCAGGGAAGCTGCAGTGAAGTTTCTCCAACATCCTTCAGTCCATTGCTGCAGCTGTGCTGCTGCTCTCATAAAAGTTTTTTATTATGATTCCTAAATATCGACATGTTCTGTACTGCTACATCAGAGGGTACAGAACGTTCCACCCCTTCTGTAAACATTAGCCAGCCCCATTTAATAACTTTCTCATGATTTCACACCTAATAGTTTCTTGCAGTTAAAGAATAATTTATGAGTTTATTCAGCGCAGTAAATACGTGTTTGTGTCTGCACGGAGTCAAAGCTCAGGGCTGCGTGGAAGGAAATGAGTGTGTTTCAATTGATCTTCCCTGCGCAGCTCTGATTCGTATTCCTTCAGCGTTTTCTCTCTGGAAGTAAAGCCCATTTGCTCAGGAGCATGGCTTTGCTCCTGAGTGGGAAGCACAGCCTGTTTGGATTCCCCCTGGCCGCACTCCGTGGCTTTCATCACGCGTTGTCTCCCCACGTTTTTAATGTTGAATCGCGGCAGGTTTAGCAAAGCAAGTCGTTTGTCAGCATCGATTTCCCGGTGTCAGCGCAGTGCCATGGAAACCGATGGTGGGGGCTCCAGCCAGACCAGCACGTGCTCTGGGGCTCCGGCTCGCTGGGGTTCCACCCTTCTGCTGCATGCTACAGAATTAAAGCAGCAGCGTTTTCACAGTGATTGCAACTCGTTCAGTGGAAGAGCAGCCGAGCATAGGAAGGGCTGCCCAGGGCAGTGACGGAGCCACCGTCCCTGGAAGGGGACAAAAGCAAGCAGACGTTGCACTTGGTGACAGGGTTTAGTGGGCAGGGGGGCATTTGTCAAACACTGGACTCGGAGATCTCGGGGGTCTTTTCGAACCTTAATGATTTTGCGATTTCACGTCATTTAGCCTGTCCTGGAGACCTCGGAGGACAAGGACAAGTGACAGCAGTGGCTTCTGTCCCATGATGGTGCTGTGTGAGGGCAGGCCCGGTGCCTCTGGTGATGGCACAAGGAGTGAGTGTCCCGATGGCTGCAGGAGGGTCTGTGCCCAGCTGCAAGGTCCCACATAAGCCCACCTACACCCACCCCCCACCCACAGGCCTCCTCGCTGAAAACAGGAGGCAATTTCTCCTCAGCATCCTGGCCTATCAATATGTATTGTGCATATCAAAAATTAAGATCCATTTTGTTGTTTAAATAAAATATGAGAACATTCCAGGAGCCAAATTGCATTTCAGCTCCTTAAGAGACTCCTTGGGTTTCTGGAACACTCTATGGAAAGCCAGGGCAAGCCAAGAGCTGCCCATGGCAGGGAGGTTGGGACTAGATGACCTTTAAAGGCCCCTTCCAACCCACAGTCACACAATGTCCTGAGTTGGAAGGGACCCACAAGGATCATCAAGTCCAAGTCTTCAGTGAACAGCCCATGCACGGGTAGAGCCCGCTGGTGCTATCAGCCCCGGGCCCTGACCAGCTGAGCCAGTCCCCTTTCTGGTTCTGTGACAGTAATAAATGACTATTCCAACACAAACAAGGATCCTTCATGGTACCAGGGCACAGCACGTGCCAAACCACGCCCGACCCACAGCTTCAGGCCTGGGTCATCCCGAGACAGTCAGGTTCTTCTCCAAGGGGAGCTGGGCGGTGTCCCCTGGATGTGCCTGAGGGGAGCCTCTCACAGCCACCGCAGTCACTGCAGGTTGTGCCTGCAGAAAATGCTTCTGCTTTTAGTTGGGCACTCCTGGAAGATGTATTTTTATGTATATATATATATATGTATATATATACACACTACTCAAAGTAGTAAATTACAGCTGAAAGAGGAGGAAAACCACACAGTTGGGGCATTGCATCGTTTAGCTCAGACCAAGCCCAACCCATAACAACGCAAATGCCCCAGAGTCAGGTCCAGGAGCTGGACTCCATGATCCTTGTGGGTCCCTTCCATCTCAGCACGTTCTGTGATTCTGTGGTGGCTGGACCCTGCATGGCAGAGCAGGAGCCAGGCGGGGTCTGCACTCAGGGATGGAATGACATCTCCCTGCAGGGAGCACAGAGCCTGAACTCGCTGTTCTGGCCAGAGTCACGCTTGAATGATTCACCTCTGGCTCTGGGGATACATTCCCCCCTTATTCTTAGTTCTGTCCTGAAAAGCTTGCAGTAAATAATGTTTTCCGAGCAGCGAGGAGGACACGTTCCATTTCAAAGGTGAGGTGACTAATCCTTTCACTGTGTTAAGCACTTTGAGATCATCCCATATAAAAATCACTATAAACATTTAATATTCTCATAGAAGTAGTGTCAGTGCTGGCTGCCTGGGAACCCATCCCAGGAGAAAAGGGCAGAGATCAAGGGAAGTATTCAAAAGGATAATTAAATATTTAATAAAAGCCGTTAAATAGTGTGGGCCAGGATTGCAGCCGGCATAAATCACAATGCCTCTGTTGGTGGGTCTCTGCTGTGTTATATTAAAAGAAGCTGCTTCGGGGTGGCTTCTAAAAGCCTTTTAGATTTGCTTGTGTCATTACAGTGTCTTCTATACTAGGGCAGAGTCAGAGCTGCTGTTTTTCAGCACACCTAATGAGGAAATCAGGGTAAAAATATAGTATTAGAAGTAAAATGTTTTTATGTAGAAAACCTGTTTAAAAATTAAGTGTTGTGGAGTGTGCACTGTGACGTGCCTCTGACAGACACCGGATTTATTCCTTTGGTAGGCAAAGAGACCGAAACTCTTCCACTGCTGGTTTGTGAAAGGAGATGGATGCGGGATACGCTGGAGCAGCGCGGCCCTGGGGCGCTCCTGGGGCTCGGCACCAGGCAGAACAGGAGCAGCTGGGAGTGCCGGGGTGGGGCTGGCCCCACAGCCAGCGGGTGACAAGAGGCTCAGCAGAGGTGTCCCCCCTTGGTGACCATGGCTCTCTGCCTCTCAGAGCACGCTGGTCAGTGCTCCCATCTGCAGTCAGAGCAGTAGCCCAGGCGCTGGCACAGGCAGCAGTGCCCGAGGACAGGCAGAGGCTTTCCAGAGTCCCCTTTGCCGGCCCTTTTCCTCCAGACACCCTCCACCAGGCCACATGTCACCCTTAATCCGCCTGCACACACAGGGAATAATTGGAATTATTCTTTATCCCATCTCGGCTTGCATTGTAAAACAAAGAGGCAAACACAGAGGGGCCGTGTAAGAGGAATAAGTGGGTTTAATTGAGGTCACACTGATGTGACAAGTCTAGGAGCTAAATGAGGTTTTAAGTTAAAGTGGGAGATGGCTGAGGTTAACTCACACATCCCTTGAAGTTGTTTTTCTTTCTACTTCTCTCTTTTCGGTACCTTAATTTTGTCAAATTAGTCTGTTTTAGATTCTGCAGGTTAGATTTAAGACTAATATATAGGGAGTGCTTTGGAAAATGAGTTTGTGACAAAACACTGCTGCTTGAGAAGTGAACAAATGACCAGGAGAGCTTCTTGCCCAAAACGGAGGGCCTCTCCTGCCTGGTGCAGAGCAGCACATTCTTTTTTTCATGCAGAAGGTAAAAATTTGGAAAACTATATGTGTTTTCTGGGAGTGGGGTGCAGCCACACAAGCCCTGGGCCTCTTTGTTGCACAGGTTGGGGGTGAGAAAGCGACTGGGACGTGACGTAAACCCATTTTGCGTGGCCTGGGAAGAGCAGCCGTGCAGACAAGCCAGCATCTCCAAAGGATATTTATGGCATTCTCCATATAAATATGCACATGGGATATAGGCGAGAATATCACTTTTCATATCCTCACCACAAGTGCTGGTGCCATTAATCTGTCACAGCCATCCTTTAGGTGCAGTTTCAAGTTTGATGTAGTAAAGATATGTGAATTTGAAATTTTATTTCAGTGCTATCATGTGAGTACATAAAAAAGAAAAGAGTAAGGAACTGTTTGTGTGCGAGCTGTGGGAGCGTATGCACTCAACACGTGATTCCAGGAAACGTGGAATGCATGGAGTCCATAATGAAACATTTCAGAAATGCTGAAATATTCTAAAATTTTATTTATCCTTATCTTGAGAAATCACATTCCTGTCACATCTCATAAATTCAGCTTCTTGGCCGTCTCCTGGCTGTGCATTTAATTTTTGTGGGAAGTTCTTTGTTTTGTCGAAGAGGTTGACTAAGCTCACAAAATTAACCTCGTGCTCTCACCCCTCAGACCCCTTTTGCTTCTCTTTCCAAATGCAACAAAAATCCCCACCCCTGTACAACACCCTGAGAAAAAAATTCTGTTTCCATGGCATCCACGATTTGCACTGATTCTTCCATCAGTGAGGGGTTCATGCGAGTGGCTCTCAATATTCCTGACCACGGCTGCATTTCGGTCTATGACTTAACTGCGTTAATAATTTAAGGTAATGCTCAGTGTCCACTGAAGTCAATGAGACTTAAGCTCATGAAAAATAAGTTTGCTGAATTAGGGTGGAAATAGAATTATGCTCGTCCACCCTGCAGCCACGAGTGACTGGTTGAGAGGGGATGAGTTCATTTGATGTGCACAGGAAATTAAAATCGACCTTCAGATCACTGATTTTTGGAGAAAAAAAAGAAGCAAAGCTCTTAAAAATGGAGCCTTTGACTGTTGGAAAGGTGTGAGATCTATTTATAGCAACACATGCCATTTTTGTACAGTGTTCAGAGTTATTTAAAGTCGATGACAACGTGTCTGCTCTTCTGAGGGAGCAGTTTCTTGGAGGTGAGGTCAGTCGGATCACGTCACTGATGGGAAAAACATGAAATAATCCCCGGCAGTGAGCAGAGGAGGGATGCGGAATTGGGAATTCTCCCCAGGCAGAGCACTGCTGGCTGCTCTACTCCTGGTGTTCTCCTCTCTCCCTCCCTTCCAGTTTAGCAGCAGCTCTGTGGAGGAGCTGCTCACCCCTCGGCTCTCACACCTGCCGGGGTGCGAGCCCCAACATCCGCGGGAGCTGCTGCCGGAGCGCTCTGCACGCTCGGATTCTGGAGCTGTTTAAGATGAAAACACTTTTCTTCAAATCATCCTGTGCTCTCGAGTGTGAAGATGGTGCTGGGAGGCGGCTGGCTCTAAATATAGCGCGGCCGCTCCTCCCGAGCCGCTGGATGGGAGGCAGAGGACGCGGGGCCGCTGCAGCGACAGGCGGGGGACGCCTGCCGGGGTGCAGCTCAATAATGCTCCGAGAGGAGATTGATAGATCACCGAGCACCGCGCTGCCTGTCAGGGAGACGGGAATAGGGGGTTATTTGGGAATTCCTCCCTCCTCCTCCCGCTCATCGGGAAGCCGAGCAGCAGCGGAACGTTCGGCTGAGCCTGGAAATGGGACGGCTCCAAAGCAACAGTTTAATCATAAGACATTTATTGGGGTCACCCGTGAGTCTTGCCAGCTTCAGCCTCTCTCCAGAGGCGTTATCGCTGTCACTGGGATGTGTAGGATTTTCCATTTATCTCCAAGTCAGATTTTATCCAGTGCAGGCAACTGACATCAGCCAGCCACGGCATTTGCCCGGGAATAAAGAACGCTGCTAAGCCAGACATCACAAACACCTCTCTTTTCATATGTGAGCACCTCTCCCTACCCTCTTTATTTGTTTGTTGATTAAGTATAGGTTCCCCATCTGTGCTTTTTTATAGGACAATCTGCCTGGTTTCCATTTCATCCTCTACAGCCCAGAGAGAGCACTGACACCAACAGAAATGCCCAGAAATGCCCAGACCCCGCAAGATGGGGCACCCCAGGGGGGTCTGGGCACAGCCCGGGGTGTCCTCGTCCCATCTGCCAGGCAAGGGGAGCACTGGGGACCTCACTGCCCCTTCCCACACTCGGCATCAGGTGCAGGAAGTTGCCAGCCAGGTCCGAACTCACAGAACATGATTTCTGTCGAGGGGGTTTTGTGAATAAGCCATTACTGAGCAGATCAAACCCCACTTTTGGCTGCAGTCATCTGCTGCCAGGCTGGCAGGGAAGGAGGATGGAGGGGTGGCAGGTGGGTGTGTGCAAGAGCCAAACACATCCCTGACGCTTTAAGGGTTTCCAAAATTGAATGTCAGTTATTTCTGTAATTACCTTCAATATTTCGAGTAGAAGCCCTTGCACATTTTTCTTCCTAAAAAGTCATCAATAATGATTTATTAACAAGAAATCAGTAATTACTTATATCTCATTGTCTCTTTGCCCAGTAAGAGTCTCCGTGACCTCCCTTTTTTGCAAATGTGTGGCAGAAACCTCGGGTTACCCTGGCTCTGGCCCAGCCTCCCCCACCGTCCTGCCCCGTAGGGAATAGGGAATATTGGGGTTTGGATAGACGAAAACACAGTGGTGGCCAAGAGGCGTCATGAACTCGCTCTGGGTTAAATGAACCGTTTTGTCTGACCTGAAATGACTTCTGGCTTTCTTGGAACTGCCAGAACATTGAGAAGTCATTTAGTTGCACAGCCTTAATTAAGCAACTGCCTCCAGTTATGATTTACTCTGTCATTCAGAAAATTAGACCTTCACACTGTTCCTAATTTTTGCCAGAGTCCTTAAGGACAGCATTTACCACGATCAGCTGTAGTTTGGGATATTCCAGCTTTTAGATGCCGAGCTCGGAATGCAGTCGGGTTTCCGGAAATGTCTCTGCAGATCAGCCTCTAAAGGAGCTCTGAGTCAGGCACTTGGTCGCCAGGGAGGAATTGCTGCTCCTCTCCTACAAATCCTGGGCTGATTATTTTCATTGCAGCAAGACTGTAAATTGCATTTTGGTGCTAAGGGCACTTATGTCCTCTCTGTTACAGCAATGCACATCCCAATGGCTCACCCACCTTTTGCCACACTCCCTAAAGTGACAGCACTTTGATTTTATGGAAGAGTCACATGTGCAGGAGATGGAGAGAAACCTTCCTACGTATTCACAGTGCTTCCCATACATCCCTGCCTGACATTTTGCATTGGATCACAGGATCACAGAACGGCCTTGGCTGGGGGGGACCTGAAAGTCCATCCAGCTCCAGCCCCCTCCCAACACCTTCCACTGTCCCAGGGTGCTCCAAGCCCCGTCCAACCTGGCCTTGGACAATTCCAGGGATCCAGGGGCCCTCTGCATTTCTGCAGGGCTGCTCTGGCACCCAGCACTGCCACCAGTGCCTGTATGCATTTATAGCTACATAAATACAGATACATTAAATTAAATATATGTTTATATATATATTCAATTAAATAAATACACAGTGCTACATGTGTATTTATAAATGTGAGAGTGTTAAGAAAGCCTTCAGAATGGGAGAGACAGAAGGCTGGGGTATGTCTAATGGATTGCCATAATCATAGATTCTGATTCATACTCATCATCTGAAAACAGCCAGTCAGAAGATGAAATAACTTCACATCAATCAAACACTAAATGAATATGTTATTAAGGATATTGTACACTATCAAAACCACCATGTGAGCACTGCCTGCGTTCAATGCCTTTCATGGGCAGAGCAGTGCTGTCAGATAAGGGTCACTGCCTAAAACAAAGCAAAGCAGAGAGGGAAAAATTAGCCACACCGTGTTCCCCACACATTCCTCCCTTGCTTTCTCTCTGTGTTCGCTGCTAGAGTTCTCTCTTGAGGGAAATAATACAGCACGTGTTCCTCTGCCCTTCTCAGAGCCAGCAGAGCCCTGCTCTGCTCAGCACTGATTCCCACCCCACACTGCCAAGGCAAGCTGAGGCTACAACCCCCGTGGCAGCCGAGTGGAACCTCTGGGTCTGTCAGGGGGGTTCTGGTGCCCAGAAATGTTCCCGTTGTGGTGCAGTGGGAAGTTGCCCATCCCAAACCTACAGCACTGGTATCCAAACCGACACTAACACAGCTGCTCCAGCAGTGCCCCCGCACCGATGGCCCCGGGAAGGGTTCTCCAGGATGTGAGAGGAGAAGGCAACTCCTGGCTCCTGACCAGGGAGCGAATTGCAGATGTCTGAGAGCACCGAGATGCTGAAGACTCCAGAGTGCAGGAGTTCAGAGAAAACCAGTGCAGGTGTCAGGATGGGTTGAAGAAACCATGGAGGAGTGGTGCTGGGGGCAGATCAGAACCAGCCCCAGAGCACAGAGCTGGCATTCTGTGTCCTGGGGTACCAGCCTCCTCCTGGGACCCCTCTGCTACTTTCCCACCGCACTGCTCCAGTGGTGCAGCTGGCATGGCTGTGACACGAATGATCCGCAGAGCAAAGACTGAGGGAACGATGGAGTGGATCCTCTGCTGTTAAAACCGACAGGGGATAAACATCACAAATCCACTGGACTTGGGGAAATGTGGTTCAAACAACCAGAGGCAGAGAGCACACATTGCTTTGGGAAAAAAAAGGAAAGAAAGGAAAAGCTGTGTACAATAGCAGCATCTGAGATGGAGAGAGCACAGCAGAGCGTTTCTCCTGCTCTCTGGAGCTTAAAAACACTGCCCCAGTGCTGTGACACAGGGAGCAGAAGGCTGGGAAGGGCCACATGCAGCAGCTGATGGGAGCTGCTGTACCAAGGCAGCCAGAGTGTCTGGAGTGAGAGCGCTTGGGGCTCACAGAGCCACGGCCGGAGCCGCCGCACGCTCCGTGTTTATTACCTGCACCTTGTATTGTTCTGCTTGCTTAATTAAAATGTGACGTGGTGCAATTCAGATGCTGTACAGACACCCATTACCACAACACCATTACCTTTATCAAACAAGCTCATCACCTCATTAAAAGAAGATGTCAATTCGGCTTGACAGGATCAATTTCCAGTACACCCTCCCTGACTGGCGTTATTTATATTACACTTCCTCAGTTTATTAATTAGAAAAGTAGGTTTTTGCTGTTCTGATTCTTGCTAGATACTGATTTTTCTTATTGCCTTAATATTATTCTGAGTTTCTACTCCTCGTGCTATTCACTTTCCCTTTATCCCATTTTATTTCCATGAAAATCTCTGCAGTTTTCCTGGAAGTCAGCTGCAGATTCTTTGCCTGGTATTTTTTAGGCACTATCACTTCCTTTCCTGATCATACCGTACAGAGAGTGACCTCTGAGGGACTTCAGGATGTTTTTATAAAATGGATTATAACTGTTTCCACAATTTTAATGATTTGTTTACGTTATGAAGCCTGGACTTCATCTTAACAACACCTGTTATCACCAGCAGGCTGTGAGCGCCTGAATCACAGCTACCACCCCGTTCTGGGGGTGTTATAAATTTCTCCTTAATTGATAAGTAAGGCCCGAGACAAACTGTCCCTGTGTTACTCGGAAAACTCCCTCTCCCACTTGCAGATGGCTCCCCTGGGGGTATCTCACACAAACACGGGATCACTGGGGCTGGGAAACACCTCCAGGATCCTCAGGTCCCACCTCTGCCCGATCACCACCGTGCCCGCTAACCCTGATTATCAAGTGCCACATCTGGGTGTGTTTTGAGCACCCCCAGGGACGGTGACCCCTGGGCAGTCTGTTCCAACGCCTAACCAGCCTTCTCGTGAAGAAATGTTCCCAAATATCCAACCTGAACCTCCCTGGTGCAACTTGCAGCTGTTCCTTCTTGTCCTGTCGCTTGTCCCCTGGGGGAAGAGCCCGACCCCCACCTCGCCACTGCCTCCCTTCAGGAGATCTGTGCTCTCTCAGCCAATAATTCTATAAACTTACCTCATTTTAGTGCATGTCCTGTGTCAGTGTCTTGAAGGAGCTGCGCACTTCTGGAGCCATCCTTCCCCCTAATTGCTGTAAAACCCTGCCAGGGGCCTGTGAAGCCAACTGGGTCCCCTGTGGTCGCCCCAGCAACTCCCGCAGCTGCCTGGCTTTGAACTTGCAGGGTGAGAGCAGTTGGCAGCCTTGTGCACAGATGGATTTGAAATCGCAGGAAAGAAGGAATTAGGAGTAAAATAAGCACTATTTTTATTTGAAAAAAACCTAGGGTTTCTGTTAATTGCTAAGATTTTGTACTGGAACACAATTTATTGCATTTTTGGTTTCCTGTTAGTGTAGGGTTTAACATTTTCAATTGTAAGTAGGAATAACAACACACTCACTTAGACATAAATACAATAAATAAAACCATGATTATCCTTTAGGTCCTATCAGAAATAATAAAGCATTTGACAGAAAACCCCAAAGGTGTCTTTTCCCCTGACCCTCCAAAGGATCTGGGCAGTTTCGCCTTGGATATTTGATCTTGTTCCTTGGGTTTAAAGTGTGACATTTCACTAAAGCTGCCCTTGCTGGAGTAATTGTTGCTGAGGATAAAGAAACCTGCAAACTCTGAGGTAGTGGATGGGTAAAGCAACACAAATCCTTTCATGTCAGTGAATATCATGTTTGAAATGTGATAATAGATCTGATTTTGTATCATTTAGGAGCACGAAAGGGGGTTTTGCTGCTTGAATTAACACACAAGATGGTATTAAAGCTTTTCAGTTAAACTCATAGTCAAACAGATATCGAGAAAACTCTACTTTTATTGGTGATGCTGTGCATAAAATTATCCAGGCATCACGGGGAAGGAGTGTGAAATCAGCCCAAAGTTTCCTCCCTGAATTGATGCCTCTTCCTTTTCAGAGTGTGCAGTTGTTTAACAGTGACATTTAATAATGTATGGGAATAATTGCTGGAGTTTACTGCTCATTACTTCTTTAAAACCCCAGGAATACAGTAACAGTTCTTTGATTTTTTTTAATATGAAAATAATTTTCACTATAAAGGTTGAAGGAAAACACGTTCTCTGTACTTATAATTTGATAAAGTCATTGCTGTTTCTCTGCTGTATTTTAATTCTTAAAATTATCATTTCAGTTGAAGTGGTGCAGGCTCTAGAAAGAGGACTTAAAAGGCGAGTTAATAATTTTTCTAAGCAAAGTGTTTTAGGACAGCTCCTGACGATCCCCACTGCAGCAGCTGCAGATCTGCTCTGACAGAGCTCTGACAGAGCCCTGCACCGCAGCCCCATTGCGGGAAGAGTTTCCAGGGGTGTTGCCCCAGAAGGAGAATTGCTGCCAGTTTTCCTGGGAAGTTGTGCTCTGGTTCTGGGCACGCGTTTTTGTCTGATGGGAATCACCCAGTCGCAGCTTCTGGGCTCTGGGGGCTGGACCAGAGGCTTGGGGCTGCTGGTCCACACTCCTGGGGTGGCTCCACGGGTGGTTTGTGCTCATGGTGTGGCTGTGCCGTGGTCTGTGGTGGGCAGCAGTGTCTCTGCTCCTTCCCATCTCTCCTGAGCACGGCTGAGCTCAAGGTCATGAGTTACGAACTTTGTACGATTACGAAGATTCTTCAGCAGATAAAGGACAAGGCGTAATTAATTATGCATCTTATTGTTAAAAGTGGTCTCTGGTCTTCATCGCGTGCTGGAAAGCGAGGGAGTAACGCAACACTTCTGCAGAGGAAAGGCCTCCTCTGGAAGCCTCTCCCTTCCTGACACTGTTATTCACTAACAAAAAAGTGTTTTTAAAAAATCAAGTTCATCTCCCTGCAATGCACTGCCTGGTCACCTGATGGGCATTGGCAGAGTGCTCTGCAGTGAAATGCAGCTTTACTGGTTTTCATCCTCTGGAGAGTAAATTATTGTGCTCATCTAACATTAATTAGCTTTAAAATAGCAAATAGCCTTCTCTGCAACATGCAGAGGCGCTGGAGCGTGTCCAGGGCAGGGAACGGAGCTGGGAAGGGGCTGGAGCCCCAGGAGCGGCTGAGGGAGCTGGGAAAGGGGCTCAGCCTGGAGCAAAGGAGGCTCAGGGGGGACCTTGTGGCTCTGCACAAGTCCCTGACAGGAGGGGGCAGCCGGGGGGGGTCGGGCTCTGCTCCCAGGGAACAGGGACAGGAGGAGAGGGAACGGCCTCAGGCTGGGCCAGGGGAGGCTCAGGGTGGACATCAGCAGGAATTTCCCCATGGAAAGGGTGCTCAGGCCTTGGCAGGGGCTGCCCAGGGAGGTTTGGAGTGCCCATCCCTGGAGGTGTCCAAGGAAGGGCTGGAGGTGGCACTCGGTGCTCTGGGCTGGGGACAAGGTGGGCATCGGGCACAGCTTGGACTCGGTGATCCTGGAGGGCTTTTCCAACCTCAGTGATTCTGTGATTCCTCCGTGATTGCTTTTTAAGAAAGAGAACGGAGGCCCTTCACCAGCTTCATTGCCCCTCTCTGAACACAAAGGCAGAGCTCACTCTGGGTGTCAGCAAGAGCAGCTCTGTCTTTCATACATGTATTCACCAGTGTGCGGGAAAGAGTCTCTCAGCACAAATATTATTCACTTCTAAATTCTTTTTAAGCTTCAAGTTGTTCAGCAATGAAAGGAGAGAGCAATCTAATCAGAGGAGTACTTGCTACATTTTGAAGTGAGAGCAGTCTCACAATTCACAGGCTCAATCATTTTCCAATCACAATTAACGTCATGTTAGCTAAGGAGTCATGAGAGAAAAATAAAGGGATGGGCACTCTGAGGAAAGGAAACGTGGTGAAGGCTCACATGCTGCTCACTTTCAAAGCTCCTGAGCTCACATTACTGTGTAATCAAAATCCTCCTCTTGCAAAACCAAAGAAACCAGACAGACAGTCCCCAACGAGGTCCATATAACCAAACCTTTTCCATGTGTCCCCGGCTGAGAACGGTGACATTCACAGGGTTGTTTCTTTCTTCTCCCCAACTTTCCTGGAGCCAGGAGAGGCTGCAGGCAGGGAGGGGGACACAGGGCCTGTGACGAATGGAAGGGGGCTCTGTGCCATGCTGGCACTGTCCTGCTGAGCCCCCACTCTGAGCCCTCTCTGAGTGCCCTCTCTGAGCAGGGAGCTGCTCTGCCAGGACCAAAGCCAACCCCTGCAGTGGCACTTCCTGACTTCCAGCAGCACACCTGGGCACCTGGATGGGACATTGTATAATTTGCTTCACTGAACTTCAAAAAATACAGAATTTATGGCAAGGTTGACCAGTCTGCTCAGAGGATGGTACATTTCCATCCTCTGGCAATTCCAGCTGCACTGCATTCCAGGGGTATTTGACATTGCCATGGGAGATTGTGCTTACCCGTTTTAGAGCTTAAACGAAGGCAGTGAGTTGCTGTTTGCAGAGAGCAGTGTCAGCTGGAGACTCTCTGGGTTTGTTGCTCAGCAGAAGGCAAACATTGGGAGCATCTCTTCCCCAGCAATTTGGGAGATCTAAAGTGAAATAGGACTCCAACAGTGCATGCGATATTAAAAGGAAGAAAGGTGAAGAGTTAGTTAACAAGAAGCAAACATGAAGTGATGTGGTCACATTTGTCAGCTGCTGTTATAACCCTATCCCTCACGGTTTTCCCATATAAAATCATTTCAAATTGAAATTAAACCTTCCGAGCCCTGCAGTTATCCCAGCTGACAGCCCGCAGCCGTCGCTGGTTGGCTCACACTGTCATTTCATCAGCAGCTGTCACTTTCTGTAGGTAGAAGGATTTAAAGGATAAGGGAAGAATTATCTCTTGACATCAGTCACAGGTGCCTGAAGGAAACAAGTGGTTTATGGATCCATCAGGGCAGAGAGGACCAGTTGTGCCCTCACCTGAGCCTTTGAGGTGGCAAACCCTGTGCAGGAAGAACCTCCAGGACACAGCTTGACCATGGTGTGTTTTAGAAAACCGGGATTGTTTGCCAAGCAGCTGGGCAGGAAAGGCAGCGAGCTGCTGTCCAAGAGAGGCCTGGCCCTCCTGATGTCCCTCCCTGCAGGAGACACGGACTGTGCAAACACAGCACGGCTGGGAGGAAGGTCAGGCACCACCTCTGACCCCCAAACCTCTGCTCTCCCCTGCCCCTCAGCCCAGATGTGCACACATCAGTCCCATTCCTGATCCCGTTCCTGACCCTGTTCCTGACCCCATTCCTTACCTGACATGAAGAACACTCTGAGGTTCCAGAGAGCTCGTAAGCTGCTGCCAGGTGTGATTTGTGTTCTGCAGACACAGAGGACACGTTTTCCTGAATCAATGAGGTTCTGAGAACTCAGAGTTCGAGCCATTAATTATGTGAGGACACTGCACAGTGACACGAGTGCCTTCATGGGAAGCCAGGGCTCAGTTCCCAGTGTCAGCCTGGCTCCTGGGCGGGCGTGGGAGCCGCAGCCTCCCGTGGCCGTGCCGGTGGCACCGCGGTGCCGCCACCTCCCCGGCGGATTTCCAACCCTGTTCTGGGCACGGGCTCAGCTTCCCTCTGCAGGTACCACAACCACTCACACCAAGGTGTCACCCTTCGCACTGGGCACGCCAGGAGGCACACTGAAATATGGAATATCAGGGACTGGAGCTGCCAGCTGGAGCACTTCGGAGACTCTTGCCTGTCCTTAGCTATAACAAGTGACATCTCAGTGCAGAGGAGCCCTTTCATGTGCACACACTCTTCCTGAAATGTATTTAACAGGAATACAACATGCATTTAAAAGACTACATTCCCCTTGTGAGGAAAATGGGATTCTGAAAAAAGGGGAAAAAAAAATCGTTATCAACATTTCCACTAGAAAAACCAGTCCTGGAGAAATGTTTGCTGTCTTTTCAAACCAAAATGTTGTAAAGCGTTTCAGATTAATAAACATCGTCTGCTGTTTCATTTAGAGGAATCAGTGCCTTCTCAAACAAACCCTTGATGGAAATGTTACATCCCATCTTTGTCAATGACCCTTTGAGACCACCTGAACAGCAAAGCCCACAGGGCAGTCTCTGAGAAAAGGTAGTACTGGGAACTTTTGGTTAAAGAGATATGGCTTAATATCTAAAAAATAATTCTGCATTATGCAAGTAGATGCAAGATTTTGAAGGTCAAATTAAAGCAGCACTGTGTTCACTGTATTGCTGGAATGATTTCACTTCCTGGGAAGGTGTCTCTGCCCCGGGATGACCATGCCCTGTGCTGCCAGACGGGCCCTGAGCACACACAAAACTTCTCACACAATATTGGGCTGAGCAGGAGGAGCCCTCCCTGCACAAAGGACCACATTTGTCGTGGATTGGCTCAGTGAAGACCCAAGGACGGACAGCTGATTTCAGACACTGTCAGTGTGATCACTTCAGTCGGAGCAATGCCCCTTCCCACTATGAAATTTCTTGGAAACACTTGTTTAAATGAAATTTGCAGACTGCACTGCAGAAATCTCAGGAAGAGGAGGGTTTGGCTTTTGGATCAGTGCATTTGGGTTATTCATCCTGGACTGTTTCACCATCCTTGTTAATTCCAGCTGCAGTAGAAATGAGGGGCTGTGATCCCCTCTCCCTGCCTTTACACAGCTCCACCCGCATGGTGCGGGGTCCCTGCCCCAGCATCCACAAGGGAGCAGAGATCTCTGTCCCTCCACCTCAGCCCGACCTTCTGCAGGTGCCTCTTTGGGGGAGGCTCCCACCTGGGCACGGACAATGCCCCAACAGAGGGACCTTTCCTACAGGCATTTATTCAAACCTAAAGAACGTCCTTTCCCTGCTCCCACTCGATGCCCATTGGGTTCCCATTTGTCATCAGCCTAATGATTTTAGTAATATTGTAAATTAAATTATTTGAGCATAGCTGCTTTGGATCCCCAGGTTTTACTCTAATTAGTGCTAATGTTTTGAATCATCTCTGACTTTAAGGCAAAATTTGGTTTGGGCTTAACAAATGATAATTCCCATGTATCTGCAGGATCTGTTTTCTTTTTCAATGCATTAATAATTTTCCATCTTCAAATTGGAATGAAAAGAAATAAAAATTTCTAGCACATTTTAAAGTCATTTTGAATTAGTAAAACTATTTTGCGTTAATGAAATTGAAATGTTGTCACGATGATAATCTTCAAAAGTCTTTATTTTTGTAAGTGTAAGCACTAATGGCTTCGCTTGGACAAGCTCTTTGGGAATGGAAGATCAAAAACGTTCCTTTTAAACAGTTGAAACAAAATGTGTCGCTTGACGGAAATACTTGATTTCAGTGTTTTAAAACCAAAATTTTATTGAACTTTATTTGATGTTTTAAAACAAACCTGATTTAAATGACAATAGAATTTTCCATTGAAAAATCATTTGACTTTCAAATGTAACTAACATGGAGAAAATAATCAACAGAGAGCTTTGAAGTATCCGAATCCCCCGAATCAGCCGTAGCTGAGGCACAACCAGAGCCCAGCATCTGTCAGCACTTCAGAGGAGTCCTGGCTGCGCAGAGCAAAGGGACACCTGTCCAAGGGACTGGGCTTCTCCTCACAGGCAAAAGGACTGAGGGAGCATTACCGTCCTGATTAACTCCTCTCCTCGCCATCAGGGCAGAAACTTCAACCCTCCTCTTCGGAATGTGCCGGGATTTGCCTGTTCCCAGTGTTGGGGGAAGGCAGCTCTGCAGAAGAGCTGTCCTCAAGGACCTGTGAAGGAGAAGAAAATAGTCCAAAAAATTGTGTGCATACCTAAAGCTGGTCCTGTAATGTGTTTGAACATTTTTTAGATCTGAAATCTCTTAATTAGTCCCGTTACATTGTAGCAGTGTGGTCTGCATGGGATTCAGTCATCCCTAAAATTATTTGCTAAAATAAATGAGTAGAGAAATGACATTATTTGTTAGAATTTTATCTAAAACTGGGCCTTGACATAAGGACAACCAAGTTACAGGTTTTTAACATCAGCAGCTCCTGGCATGTACATGAGAGCTGTGTGTGAACAGCAAAACCTTCCTGACTAGATGTGTGTGTGTATTAAACATTGCTGTTGCTGCCACTTAAAGGAAACCCACTTTTATTAGCAGGGGGCATTCCATGGGGTGTGTTCCCACGTGGGATGCCTCGGTCTCGTCCAGCTTTGCAGTCCCATGCAGGCGTGTGCGTAAGAACGATCCGCGTGTGTCCCGCTGCCATCCTCCTGCCTGGCCAGACGCGTGAGGCTCGGGGGACAGGGAATGAAGGTCTGTGAGAAAAGCACCACGCCACGCTGGGGAGTCCAACAGCACCACTGGCTGCTGGTCGGAAAAGCCCTCTGAGGTCAGCGAGTCCAACATCAGCCCAGCACCACCACCACGGTCACCATCAAACCATGTCCCCACATGCCACATCCACGTGTCCTTTGAGCCCTCCCAGGGACGGTGACTCCAGCAGTTCCCCGGGCAGCCCGTGCCAGGGCCATGCTGTAGGAAAGCGGAGCCGGATGCTCCCTTCCAGCTGCAGGAGTGGCCAAATGCACCTCTGAGGCCAGAGCTGTCTCACCACTGAGTCAATGATGTGCATCCCCGGGGTCCTGCGTGGGGGCAGGCAGACCTCTGAAGGAGAGGAAAATCTTTGTTTTCTGGTGTATGTTTTGATGTGCTGCTTGTGTGTGCTGGGACAAGCCTCTCATCAGTGACAGACTGTGACTAAAGCATGGGCAAAAACACTTTCTGTTTGCTTCAGCTGCAAAACAATAACAACTTTCATCAGGGAAAAGGAAGGGCCAGCAGCCTCCTTGTGTGAAACAGACTTTTTATTAGGTCTGAGACTCAAAATGCCTCTTGTTAAGAAATACTGGTTTATTGCAGCAGGCTGGGAGATGAGATAAGAGTGAAATACCAAACACACATGCACAAAAAGAATGTGTGAAAAATGGGAATGATAAGGTCTTTGGAGCAGGTTCCTGCTCAGGTGCTTGAGGTGCAGCACTGCATCATATTTGCTGGAGAAGTTGAGGGAAATTGCAGTATAATCAATTAAAATTGGGGCCGCTGTGCCTGGACAAGGCTGTCTCAGAGCAAAATAAAACAAATAAATTAGTTCTTTGCCTTTTTGTCAAGGTTATGTGACTTTGCAAAGAGAGGATGCAGCTGCAGAAAACACTCCGCTGCCAGCAGCGAGGAGGAGGCACCTTCCTGACGATCAGAGGGACAGGATACTGCCTGGCAGGAGCAAATCCCTGCCACAGATAAGGTGTGGCACTTGGGCACATGGGGCCGTGGTGGCCTTGGCAGTGCTGGGGGAGTGGTTGGACTCAATGGTCTGAGAGGGCTTTTCCAGCCTTAGTGATTCTGTGGTTTTTTTAGGAAAAGAGGATAAGTGCACGCTCTCTGCTGCGATGGGCTCTCTCTGCTGATACTCCAGGAGTGCCGCAGGAGTCATTGCCGAGCTGGGTGTGGATAACCAGCCAAGAGTTACTATGACTCCAACTTCATTCCTTTCCTCTTTCCTTCTCGTGGGAGGGAAGCAAAGGGTAAAGGCTGACCCTGCCTTCCTGTGATCCCAACAGCAACGCTGCCCCTTGCCCTGGAGCAAGGCCTGTGGTGGCCATTGATGACCATTCGCTCGATCACGTTGGTCCAGCAGCGCTCCCCACACAGCACTCGGGACACATCCTGGCTTCCAAGAAGACATTTCTCATTCTTGGATGTCTCCTTGGTGCTACTGACCTAGGAAGAGCTGCCCATCTGTCAGTGTGGTTGGCTTTGTGGTACCAAACATTTCCAGCTGAACTCCCAGCAGCATCCAAGATGCACTTGCTCCTTCACTGACAATCCACCCAGAGATAATTGATGGAAAGGTGATTACGAAGAAAGAAATAAAGAAAAAAAGGGGGGGAGAAAAATACTGATAAGGTTTTTAATCAAACAGGTAGAGAGGAAAAAAAAGACTATAAAAGGCAACGCTGTTAACAGGGCTCATCCCTGGACTATTCTGTGCTGTTATTGCAGAAAACAGTTGACATTATTCCTGTTATGATGGTCGGGTCAATATGAGGAGAAGCTGCTGCAGTTAATTCTCTCTTGCTGCATTTCTTGGCCTGTGTTATCTCAAGCTCTCAAGTTTCCATCTCATGCCTTTATCTTGTTTTGGCAATAGCATTGAATATTGATAAGTAACTAAATGTAGACAGTTTCCCAGGTGACTTCTTCTGCTGAAAACCCAAATTTACACTTTTTTGGCTGCCATATGGGCCCAATTACCCATTAACTCCCAAGGAGGACGGTTAAATCCAGTATCACGTTAAGGTGTGCAATATGTGGGCTGAGATTGTTTTCCTGCTGGCATTTGCTTGCAAGAATTTAAATTTCCTGTCAATCACAAGACAAGCAAGTTATTTTCACTGTGCCACTGAGACCCAACTGTCACAAAGAAAACATCACAAAAGGCACAAAAATGGCACCTTTTTGATGGTACAACATGATTACCCTGATCTTATATTTTGTTGTGGTTTCTATAGATTATTTTTCTGCCTTTTTTTTTTCAGAACAAAGTTCTTGCTTTGATGCCTCTCTTTGATAAAGTTATAAAGCTGTGCCAAAGATTTGAAATCTGTCATGGGACTTCTCTCTTCTCGGGAACGAGTTGCAAATGATGTCCCCCATAGTTTTTAAAAAAAGCTGCCTGCTTCTCAATCAGCAAATATTCCTCCGTGACACTGTGAATCTCTCATTTTTTCATCTCTGCTTTTGTCTGAATCCTACTGAAATATTAACAGGGTTCCTTGCAGCTGACATGAGATCCAGAGCCTGCTCAGCGCATCCCTGTTGATATTTATTCCAGGGGGACTCAAGGGCAGCAGCCACCGTCCACCCAGCAGCTGCACAAACCCTTCCCTGGCACTGGGAGGTTCTCCAAAGCAGCCATCCTGGCCTCATCCAGGACTTTAATTGCCATTGCACTGGGAGAAAATATCATGGAGGTTTGTCTCTCGTGGATCAAGAGATTCCTGTTGTTCTCCTGCACATATAAAAGTGGCTCTGAAGGGAGCAGCACCACGACGCTCCCTGAGCCTTTGCTTGGAGGCTGATTCCTGCTGATCCTCTTCCCCCCAGTGTTCTTCCCAGTGGGATCATGAAGAGCTATGGAAATTACGAGACTCCTGTTTTTCACCTGGTATCCAATGTCTGAGTGAGGAGAAAAAGGAGCAGGCAGGCTATGGAACATTTCACAGAGCACTAAACAGTGAGGCCAAAGCCAAGAGCCCTGTCTGGGGTTCCGTGGGGAATAAAAATTGATAGTGAAGTCAGGTATTTCTTAATGCAATTTTTGTTTCCACGAACACAGGAGAAACCAAATAACAAGAGAACATTTATTTGCTTGCAGCTCCAGCCCTCTTTCAGCCAGCACTCAGCTCGAAGAGCACAGAGACCTCTGAGGCTTCCATCAAGGCTGCACTTCCAGCACTTGTTCATTTTCCTGTCTGATGCTCAGTGTGCCTTGTCTTTTCCCGGTTTCCCTGCATTACCCCAAATTTATTTGACATGCTCAGTAAGGGCTTGGCTCCCATTTGAGCTTGCTGTGGGTGGGGCCATGTTTTTACAGCCCTACACTCACAATTTCTGTAAGAAAATGGGAGATAAAAAGGTCTCTTGCATAGTAAAGGCCAAATATTTCATTCCCCAGCAGCGAGAGGGATTCTTCGCTGTGCCAGGATTGTTCACGCAGGCATCCCTGGATGTATCTGCCAGTCTGAGGGAGATCAGAGTGGAATGGTGCAGGACACCATGACGCTGGGGCTGGAGGTTTCTGCTCCCACACCTCTCTCCCCTACATGTGCTCAAGGCTCAGCACCAAGGCTGAAGTTGCCATGAATGGCAGGTGGGATAATGGGATAACGCCCCGAGACAGGGAGTGAGACGAGGAGTCCTGGCTGCTCCCGCTGATCAGGGCCCCTGTGCTGGGGTCAGCAGCCTCATTAAGCCCTAAATGGCATCTTCACAAGCACAAGGAGGAAAGTTTTTGTTATTGTTGGGAAATAAAGCACCGACAAAGTGAGTCCTGAAGAACTCCCTCCTGTCCTGCCCTGCAGCAGATCACGCTGTTCACGTGCGGGCGCCCAGGCAGGTGGGACTGCTGCTGCTGCTGAGACCCCGGCCCCTCTGAGTCCTGCATGGACTCAAGCGCCCCAAGAAGCAGTTTGTGCCTCACTTCACCCCTGCAGCGCTGAATCCTGGGGCACATCTCAGAGACTGCTCTGCTCCTGAGGCAGGGCTGCCCAGCGCCTGCAGCCATCAGCAGGGTGCAGCTGGGAGCCACGCCTCTGAAAAGGGAAAGGAAAAAACCTCACTTGGACTTCAACCCTCAGCCCAAATATTGATGGCAAAAGAAACACTCCGTGTCTACCAGAAGCCACGTCGGCTTCAGGAGGATTTATGCTGCGTGTATCAATCTTGCTTGCAGGGAAGGATTATTAATGTTGTGTTTTTAACCATATGCATGTTCCTCTTCAAATAAAAAAAAAGTGAACCTTGAAGTTGCCAGATGAAGACTGCATTTATCATCTTCAGCATGAGCGCCACTAAAACACTCCAGCTCTCAAGCTCTCACATCTGTCAAACGCAGGGATCGGAGGGAGCAGCCGGCTTGGTGTTGCAGGATTTGCATAAAACCCAGCACCCATCCAGCTGAAATTCCACATTTTCATAGCGAGACTATTTATGAGGGCATGTAGTGACAGGACAAGGGGGACTGGCTTCCTGCCAACTGAGGGCAGGGCTGGATGGGATATTGGGCAGGAATTGTTCCCTGGGAGGGTGGGCAGGCCCTGGCACAGGGTGCCCAGAGCAGCTGGGGCTGCCCCTGGATCCCTGTCAGTGCCCAAGGCCAGGTTGGACATTGGGGCTGGGAGCAGCCTGGGACAGTGGGAGGTGTCCCTGCCCATGGCAGGGGTGGCACTGGGTGGGTTTGAGGTCCCTGCGAACCCAAACCATCCTGGGACTCCTATTACAGGTGGCCGTAGAGCCCCTGTGCCAGTACTGGGCCCAGGAAGGGCAGGCCCGGGGGCAGCCAGGCCCCAGTACGGTGCCCAACAACACAATTTTATTTTCACTTCTGGCTCCAAGTTTCCCTGTGAACGCACCACTTTTCCCTCCCCAAGTGATGCACACAAATTACCAATGCTGAGCATTTGAAACTCGATTTCTCACTTCTTTGTGAATTCTGTTGAAATTCCTGTGCTCCCTCACCGACAACGAGCAGGTGGGAAACAAGTGCGGAGGCAGCAGAGAAGTAAAACATGGAGTTGTAATAAGTCAGTTGTAAATGTCGGCACTGTGCATGTGGGCGCCAGAACCTTTCTTAAAAATAATTCAGATAAACTACCATTTGCAGCTTTGCAAATCCAGCAACCCCCTAGGACACAGGGAGATGAATTCTGTGGTGCTGCCAAAGCCAGGTGATTAATAATTAGCCTTTAAACTTTCTCATAATTTTTCCAGCTGCTGACAATGCCTTTTGCATATAATCTTGTCTCACTCAGTGCATTACAGGGGTTTTTTAACTGAGTTCTTAAAAATAGGCTTTTATTAAGCTTCAGCTCAAAAATAATTTTTAAAACCTTGTAACTTAATCAGTTTTCCAAATCTGCTCAATCAAATCTACTGACAAAAAAAAAGACCGAAAGCAACCGTCACTTCTGTTTCCAGAGTGAAACTGGGGGGACATTTCCAGGGCTCGGGAGCTGTGCACAATGCAGACAATAAACCAGCAATAATTGTGCCATCCCACCTGTTCCCATTCAGGTATTGATAAGAACGTTATCAGCCTTTGGAGACTCTGATTCATTGTGTTGTGGAGTAGATATGAAAAAAAATAAATTCTTGATGGAAGCTGTTAATATGAATTCCCTCCCTGTTATGCGTATTAAAGGAATTTCAGCCCATCAGGAACTAATCACATTTCATTTTCCCCTATTTTTTTTCACTCATGGTCAACACATACCGGCACAGCTGAGGTGTAGGATAATCAAAGCCTTCTTCATGGTTGAATAAATTTAATACTCTTGCTTCATCAGTGCAGTGAATTAAAAAGTCCCCTGACATATTTAGCTTGATTGTTTAAGGCGTCACTCCGGAGCGGCAGCATTACAGATTTCACCTACAATATGGGGGGCCTTTGCTTTCATTTGTCTGGAACATGACATAAGGAATTGGATTGAAATAAGTTTCTTTGAAAAACAAAGCCAATTGATGAAGTCATAATACAATCTCCACAACCTAAGTGGAGAAATAAGTGAACATTAATCTGGTGTTTGCAATAGCAGGCAGCACTAATAACACAGGTACTTGGAGCTGTAAATAAGTAATTCAACAATGTAATGTCATACCAAGTAGATATTTGTTTTATAAACAAACAAATTACAAACAGTTCCACTATGTTTAAAATACTAACTCGCTTTTCTACGGCATAATTTTGTTACTAAAAGTGCCAGGTCAGCTGCTGTAATTCCCGCGTGATCGGAGTGTGAATCAGGCCTTTCCCCTCCTTTGGCTCGTGAGGACGCCGGGCCCTGTGGAGGAGCCAGGGCTGGGCTGGAGCTGATGAGAGGTGAGGATCCTTCCCAGCTCCAGGGGCCGCAGGGAGGGAGGCTCCTGCATGGAGCAGGGCATGGAACAGCCTGTTCCACCCACTGAACTGCTGGACACCTTGAGCCACTTCCAGCAAAAAATGTCAGACATTTGGTGCCTGCTGGGCACAGGCTTAGCTGAATTGGAAAACACCGAAGCACAAGTGCTGATTTTCTAGTTGAGGCTTCTGCGTTCAAAGCCAGAATGCAATTGGGGTAAAATGTCTTCAGCAGCACTGGAGACGAAATCCAAGAGCCTAAAGCCAACGCCCGGCTCTGTGATAAATTCAAATGACGCCTCTCTGTTAAAGGCCAGGTTGCAACTTCTATGAAATTCAATTAAAGTAAAAATATCTATTTTCCTGGTCTTGCTAATAGAACAGCTGGTAATGGCCCCGCCAATAACTCCAGACTTGCTCTGGGATATATCCAAGGGTGCAGATTTTCCTATCATTAATAAATCATTTTGTATTCCGCTGCACCACCAGAATTGTCTTGGTGTACCTGTGACTGGCAATAAGGAGATACAGGAATGAAATGTCTCTTAAAATTGTTTTTCCGAGGGCAGATTCCCTCTGAGATGGGGACAGAGGTCTGGGGTCCAGCTGGCTGCTCTCCAGCAGTGCCCTCGGCAGCAGGACAGTGCCCACTCCATGGGTGGGAGCCCTGGTGACAGAGCAGCCCCGGAGGTTCTCACCACATGAAACACTCCTAAATGTCAGAAGGGAGGGGAATTCATTTCTTGCCAGTGGAAACCAACAGACCTCACCCTCTTCCCCACCTGGGCCCTGCTCCTGTCCTTGTCCCTCTCACTTCAGTGCAGGAGTGCAGAGTGGGGCAGTCTGGGGGCTCCAGCAGGGTCTGGTGCCCAGCATCAGCTGGGAAGGAGACGTGCAGGTCCCCGGAGCAGCCTGTCCTGTGCTCTGAGGGGTTTGTTGGGAAGATGGGGAGGGCATGTCCTGGCCTTGAGTGGCTCAAAGTCTACCCAAACCCATCCACTAATACCCACTCTACAAAGCTGAGTTTAACTTCCCTGCTGGGGACAAAGCCCCTTCTCTGCTTCATGAGGTGGCCTGGAGAGGGACACAGCCCTTTTCTGCTGGGGCAAAACCAAACCCAATGAAAAAAACCCCAAGAATTCTGCCTCATGCCCTGGTATTTTCAGGTCCCTTGGGCAGTGCCGAGTTCAGGGTCATTCCAGAAGAGCTTTCTCATAGACAGGCTTGAAAATTTGCGTTCTGCCAACAGCTCCAGTGCTGTGGGGTGCCCTACAGGAACAGAAATGTCTGAGTGTGTCCTCAGGTGCACAGCAGGACAGGAGATGGGATGCTGGAGGGTGGCCCCTGCAGTGGTGCTGGGCTGCCTTATGCCCCTGTCCTCCCAGGACCTCAGTGCACACCACCTGCCAAAACACACAGAAATGGCCAAAAATCACCCGACGCGGCCAACAGCGGTGCAAAATGAAGGATTGACTCTGAAGACGTGCAGGAGGCAGCTCCCACGAGAGGCAGCTCCCACGAGAGGCAGCACACGTGGCGCCAGCTGGGGGGGCACAAACCTTCAGCTGCCAGTTAAAAAGGCTATTAAGGAAAACACTGAGCTGGTAAAAGGATATTTATTGTTAGTATGGAGTCTATTACTATGTCATTAGTAATAATAACACCCAGATAATGAATTGAGCTTTTCTCCTAATGACTTGGGGTGTGGAATCATTTTTTCTAACTTCTGTTCTTCAGAAGACCACGCACCAGGCAATTAATATTGTCACTTGCATACGGAAGATCCTAACCCCACTGTGATTAGAGCAAATGAATAATTTGCCATTCAGATGTATTGAGAATAAAACTAGGATGTGACTGAGAACAAAATTCCTGAGTTGCAAGCCGTAATAATTAACACCCAGCAGAGAAGCAGGGGAATGGTTTAGAAAGGCCTGATCTGAAGCCTTGTCAAGGGGCTCTGAGAAGCTTGAACCAATCTCCCATAATTCAGATTCCTTCCTGGATCCAAAGGGAGCCTACAAGGGAGCTGGGAGGGACTCTTCATCAGGCACCAGTGACAGGACAAGGGAGAATGGCTTCCCACCCACTGAGGGCAGGGTTAGGCGGGATACTGGGAAGAAATTCTTCCCTCTGAGGGGAAGGTCACCTGGGTGAGGCCCAGGAAAGCTGTGGCTGCCCCTGGATCCCTGGAAGTGTCACATGCCAGCTCAGACAGGGCTTGGAGCAGCCTGGGATAGGGGAAGGTGTCCCTGTCCATGGCAGAGGGTGGAACAAGACGGGCTTTAATGTCCCTTCCAACCCAAACCACTCTGGGACCCTACAATGAGCTGGCAGAAGGTCAGGGAGATGCTTTTCCCCGGGGACAGCCGGTCCCCCTGGTGCCAGGGGCTGTGTGGCACCGTGAGCCCCAGCCATGCTCTGGTAGCCCCCCGGGCAGCCCCACGGGCAGCCCCCACTCTGCGGCCACCTGGTTCCCTCCTCCCAGGCATCCTCCTTCCCAGGGACACCTCTGGCTGTTCTTATTCTCCTCCAGTTGCCTAAAGCTGCTTGAACAGATCTGTGCTCTCAGGGGAGCTGAGTAGTGGCTGATGACATGAGAGTTTGAAGTTAAAAAAAATAAAAAGGCAACTAGAAATACCTGGGAGAGAAAAAAACACCACCACATAATATTTATCATGGAGAAAATAACTATTACGATCATTATGACAGGAAATGAAGGATGAGTCAGTAATGCAATTGTGGTTTTGAAATAACAGTACTTGGCTAACATCAGCCCTGAGTCTGGAAAATGGGATTGAAATGGATCAAGGGGGACCTGGAACTAAAAGGAATATAAAGGATCTGTAAGGAATAAATGAAGATCCGCATAACTCAACACATGCCACACGTTCTGCTGCCACAGACAGAGGGAAGGAGCCAGTTGTGATGGGCAGAGGGGCACTCAGCTCCTGTGTATCCATCGTTTTGGGTGTAAACCTCTCTGGTTTGTATTCTCAAGACGCGTTTCAGAACCTCCTGTGCCATTCCCCCTCCCAGGCTGGCTCTGCCTCACGGGAGGGCTCCTCCCCCAGCCTGGCAGAGAGTGGGGATGTGCATTTCCTGAACATTAGTTTGCAAATGGAGCCTGAAGTGTTGGTTCTGTCCCATAAACCCCGAAATAGACCAAAGAGATTTAGGTGAGGAGTGTCCCTGCTCTGCCCTTCAGGGAAGGCAGGGGTGCCTCCCGCATCCCTCAGGGAGCGGGGTGGCAGTGGGGGATAAGCCAAGTTCCTCCTTCAGTCGTTATTTTATTACTTTGGGGGTTTTATAGTATTTGTTGGGGAACCCGTAGGCCCCGGTGAGTATATTTAATATAAAAGAACCTGAACTTCTCCAGCGTGGCTGGAATAGCAGGAAGTGCCTCTCTCCCCACACTGTTCCCTGTCCCCAGCAGGCAGGACGTCTGTCCCATCTGAAATATTTTCCACAGAATCACAGAACGTGCTGAGTTGGAACGGATTTCATGTGAGCGAGGGCAGGCACGGGCTGTTTCAGCTCTGGTTTTGGCTTTCTCTAGTCACGTCTGTGGAGCTGTGCTGGATTCAGGCCCTGACGGAGAAGGGCACAGGCCCGAGGCCCGAGCACGGCCTGGTGCTGGTGGGGCCCCGGCTGGGCCCGCTCTGCCCTCGGGCCCAGCCTGCGGTGCCATCGCTGCTCCCCACTTCCAGCACGGCACCGACACAGAATTCCTCCTTGTCACACGGTCCTGCCCCGGGAGAGTGGGAGCTGCCTCGCCCCTGCAGCTCCGGCTCGCAGTGAAACAGAGACCACTGACAGCCCTGGCGCACCAGCAAGCGTAGCTCTCACAGGGTGCACACACACATGTTTTAGCTTTATTGCATCCTCAAAAATCACTTTAAATTCCAACCTCTCTATTCCTATCTCCCAACACCATTTCCCCTTGCTTTTGCTTCAGGAAATCCCTTTCTCTGCTCTCTCTGGACCTGTGGCTCAGCCTTCCCCGGGTCCTCGTCACAGCATCGGATCAGCGTGACTGGGACAGCCGAGGTGCTTTGGGAGCTCTTCTGGTGGTTTTGATCTCACCATTCGCAGTGACATTTTACACACACACAGAGTGGGCCAGCCAAGGGACACTGCTGTCCCCTCCCCTCATCCAAACAGCCAGGTTGGACAGAGCTTGGAGCAACCTGCTCTGGTGGAAGGTGTACGAGATGAGCTGTAAGGTTCCTTCCAGCCCAAACGAGTCTGGGATTCTGTGGTTCCATGTGGTTTTCCACATGGCTGAGACAGCTTCTTCCCTCTGCTCTGTAACACTGCTCCTTTCTCTGAGGATGCAAAAAAACCCCAAACACTTTAATTGCTGGATAGAGTTCCTGTGAGTAAATCCTTCCTGCCTCAGTTGGGAAGAAATCCTACTTTCAACTGAAGCTTATTTATGTTAATTCTGGGGTTTGGAATTTTTAAAAACAGCAATTCCTTGTAGCCTGTGCCTGGCGCTTGCCACCAGGGCACCTTCAGCCAGGGGCCTCAGATCTCCGTTTATCACACGCTGACTTATCTCTTCAAGGCAAAATAAATAGTTACTGAAGTACATCTTTATGACACTGGAAAGACTTGAAATGGTGTTTGTGCAGTTACAATCAGCCCAACAAATGTTACAAGTGAGATTTTGTAAATATCATTCGGGTTCTCAAATGTTTTAAAAGGAAAATGAAGAGCTGCTGAATATTGACAAAGAGAAAAGGAAAGCAAACAAAGAGAGGTGTTAAACTGAGGAGTCCTGTCTGGCTCTGGCCACCTCCTCCAGTGACAGAGCTGCTGTACTGGGACCAGGCTGGGGCTGGGGCCAGCACTGATGGCTCAGAACACAAAAACTCACGCTTTATTCCTGTATTTGCAGTAAAAATTTTACAGTTTACAGCCATTCAGAGTTGTTCTTCCCCCCCCCCCAAACATTAGATTGATTTATTTATTGCCTGGTTTGCTTTTTTTTTCCTTTTTTTATTTTCACTCTGATGTCTGAAGATGGGAAAAGGCCGAGCCGTGAACTCCTCTGCCTCTGCTCTGTAGGGAAGAGAGGTTCCCAGGATGGCACAACACACAGACAAGGAAATAGAGAATATTGTGGAATTTGCACATTTGCCATGTTTCTGTGGCCCTTTAACAACATCATTTGCACACACACAGTGTGACTGCGAGGAAATCTCAGGCTCTGAGCAAGCTGGTCTAGTGCAAGGTGTCCCTGCCCAGGGTGGGGGGTCGGAGCAGGACGAGCTTTAAGGTCCCTTCCAGCCCAAACCATCCCGTGGCTCTGTGACTCTGTGATCCCAAATCCCTTTGGCCGTGAGCCGTGCAGCCCCGTTCCGCTGAGGTTTGGACAGGCTGCAGGAACACAGGGACACAGCCGGAACTTCGCAGCCAGGACACACTCATCACCCACCACATTCCTGTCCCTTCTGGAAATGGATTTGTGTTGTGACATTTTCTGTTCTTGCTACAATTTTTGTCACTGCGAGGAGGTATCTGGGATTGCATTGTCTCATTTTCACACTGCCATGCCATACTCTGTTGACCTTTTTAATATTCAGTATTTTGAATGGTTGACCATTGCACTCCTCCTCTTCCCATTAAAAGGGGAGCCCAACCTCTTGCAAAGGACTGGGGTGACCAGGCAGTTGAAATGAAAAATTCTGAAAAGGTCAGATGAGTGCAGCACTCCACATTTTTCACAAAACATAGGAGCTATTGAAATTCGTGTGCCTCCTCTCTGTGACAAAGGCTGTTCCAGCAGCAAAAATAAAAATAGGTACAACATCAATCTAGTGTTCTGCTAACAGCAGTGCTGGAAAAACGGTGGGGCTGTATAATTTCTCCCATTGTTATTATGGTTTGTCGCTTCTGCTCTTCTTTGGATGGATTATTGCAGAAATGTAGCAGAAAGCTTAATTTCCATTTGATTCAGGAATCTATTTGTGGTGCTGCTCAGGCTCCCAGCATTTCAGAGAGACTCCTCAACTGTCTCGATAAAAACGTAAAACTCATTCAAATAAGAAACATACATTTCTTTCCTGCTTCTTCAGCAACTTCAGAAACATTTTCAACCCCACGTCTGCATCAACACTACGGTTATCAACAGTCACCTGCTGCTCATTGTCCCCTGTATAAACAGCCCATTAAAGCCCAGGTTGGCACCCTCAGCCCTGCTGCTGTGCAGGAGAGGAGGGGGAAGTCTGGGAATAACAGAGATTCTAAAAGCATTACTTGGAGTTTAATTTTGAGACTGTGTTTGGCACATTTCCTCCTCCCATGATCAAATATCTTTTTTTGGAGGGTTGTTTTAAATTCCTTTATTTATCATTATTTAATGGCATATCATGGCTATTACTATTCTGCTCTCAGGGATTTAAAAGTAAAATATAAAATCAGAGAATAATTAGGGTTGGAAGGGACCTTAAGGATTATCTACAGCATCAAAAGACCTTAAATATCATCTGGATTATCAATCCAAAGCTAATTCCAAGTGTGCTGTCCGTGTTCTGTGGCATGGCCTGTCAGCCCCAGATTGTTTCTAGTGGATGGCCAGATTACATAATTTTACCAGAGCTGCTTGAAAAAGAGCAACAAGGTTTGCTGGTGCCTCTTCCAGTTTAAAGGGAAGGAGTTTTAAGGTTGTGCCATTTCCCTGCACAGGGCTGGCTATGCTGAGTACACAGAGACTCTTGGGGACAGGGTCAGTGGTGGCCTTGGCAATGCTGGGGGAATGGTTGGGATCGATGGTCTCTGAGGGCTTTTCCAATCTCAGCAATGCTGTGATTCCATGATTCTACAGGACGCACGTTTTCTAAGATACAGTTCATTTTTACAGGCCTAAAAACCAAATTCCACTGGTCCTGCCAATGCCTGCGGGTGAGCAGAGCGAAGACCCCACGGGTGAGAGCTGTGCCCAGCACAGCGACCCCGGAGTGCATCACCTCTGCCTTAGACCCACACTGGAGAGATTTGTCTTATTTCCATTCATGTTTTCCTAATGAAACAAATCTCAGTCTGCCCTGGATTCCAGTGGAAATGGACTTCAAAAACATCTTCAAAGCTGAGACCTGTGTCGCGGGGGCAGCACTGCCAGGCACAGGTGGGGACAGTCCCTGGGAGCAAGGACAGCCCTGTCCCAGGGCACAGCGGTGCTGCCAGCACCCACAGCACGTGTGGGAGCAGCCACACCAGCAGGGAATGAGGCACCCACATTTGTGTCTAGAGGAATTGCTGCTGTCACCGGGCTCCAATTAAGCCCTATTTGGGTTACTTTGCAGTTTTCCTGCGTAAGCCCAGCACCTCTGTGTAGTCCTGGCTGGAAAAACCTGCACATTTACCACCTACTTTGTGCCCAAGCTGAAGAACAGCGGAGTTAAAAGAGTCACTGGAGCATGTTAATCAGTTAAAATGCTTTTGTGCTGCAAGAAGCAATGTACATCGCCTGCACCTGAGTGATTCAGTACACAAACCTCCACGACACCTTTTTAAGCTTCGTTTTCATTTTATTATTTAAGGACCTTCAGCATTTCCATTTAGTCACCCTTTACCATGTTACAAGAAAATTATTTTTCTCTTCTCCTTTCAAAGACCTCGATGCAGGCTCTTTTTCTCCACCAGAGATGATCTCAGAAGTCAGTTTTATCCTCAGCTTGCAGGGTCTAAGTTGAAGAGCTTTGCCAGCTGGCACAGGAGCTGTGGAGTCTGCCAGGTACAGAAAACAGACCCTGGCTGATTCCTGCAGGGCAACAGCAGTTACTGCGATGGGTCCTGAAGCTGCTGCACCCTCGGCTCCTGCAATCCACACCAAAGGGTACCTCCCTACCAAGGGACAAAGACATCGTGTCATTCCCTGGGCGTGGTGACACGCTGCCAGCCACTCTGCTGTACCCCCTGCCCCATCCCACACTGCCGTGCCCCGTCCCATCCCACTCTGCTGAGCCCCCTGCCCCATCCCACACTGCTGAGCCCCTGCCCCATCCCACACTTCCCTACCCCGGCCCCATCCCGAGGAGAGGCGCTGGGCTCCCTGCCCCAGCTGGCCCTGGCACACAGCGGTGCCCAGCAGCAGTTACTGCTGCAGGCAGAGCACGGCAGCCCGGAACGGTGCATTCCACAATCGTACTTCCCATCACACCAGCCCGATTAGCATAAGGAAATGGAGAAGAAATCAAAGTGCGGAGAAGAATTTTCTAAGAAACAGATTTTCCCTTCCCTTAGGAATTAAAGAACAATAAAAGAGCCCGTGACAGCAGCTCTGCCTCACCCCTGCACGCAGTTCCTGTGCGGTAACAGCGCTCACAGGACTCAGCGAGACATTCCATCTTTTTCCTTGGCAAGGGCAAATTTCTTAATAGGTTGTAAGCTCGAGCCCCAATAACAGATAAAACAGAATAACCATTTTTTTCTTTGGCACCTTTTCCAATTATATTTTTAAATCTTCTTTGGATTCATTACATCCTGTAATCCTGCCAATTTGGATCATTTACTGCCGTGCCTTCCCCTTGGAGGCAACACTCCCTCGCACATTCACCGCTGTCAGAGGTACAGAAATCAGGAACGTTCAGATCATCTCTCCAAAATGGTTTATGAGGCATTTCCTTGTCCAGTTTATTTTTGTTGTATGCAATGAAGAGTGACCAGGAAGAAACATCAATAAAATGTCATTGTACAAAAGCGTCTCCACGCAGTTGTAATAATTTACTCTCTGGGCTGTGTTGTACTCACGCCCTGCCCCATTATGGGAAATTACCTCTGCTTTGGTGTAGGCACTCAATAAATGAAAGGCAGTAAATCAGGGACCCGAGAAGGCCACGGGCTGTACCTCACATGGCACAGGGCAGTTAATAAAGATCACCCAGTCCTAATTGCAGACGACTTCTCGCAGCTCCAGAACCACTGCTCCGGATATTCTACCTGGGAGACGGGAAAATCAGGGGGCTGTTTTGTCATTTTGTTTTATTTTGCCATTCAGACACTGCAATTAATGACTGCAAACAGCTATGTTAATTTAGTGTTGGTGGCTACTACCAGCCCTAACGCTTTAAGGTTAAAATGAAATTAAACACCTTAATAGATTGGAAAGAAAAAAATTAAATGCTATTGACAACCTGCAAGTTCCCCAATGCCAAACACAAATTATGGACATGACCTCTTTCTCTTTTTATTAATTGAATGCTGAGCTTAAAGCACAGTCCTGGTAAACATTTCCAAAGTCGCTCCAGCACCAGTCCTGAACAGGCTGTGTAGAGGTAAAAGCCAAGAAATCAAGTGGCCACTGCCCTTTTTGGGCTCTGTGTGGTTCATGCCAATTCCATGTTCAGTGTTTAATTGCAGTGAGCTCACAATTCATGCACTTATTAATGTATCTGTTAAGCAGCTGGAGTGTGGCAGGCAATCATAGACTAGATGAGATACTTAAATGCTTTAGGATTGGAGATAGGGAAGAAAACACTTTATTTCACTCCTGTGGTTGATGCCCATCATTTCCACCCAGAAATCACAACATATTTCTGGATGGTGCTCGTACAAAGGATGGATTTTTACCCTATGTTCAAGGGAACATCACCCCTGTCTCCAGGATTTTGAGGGAAAGCTTTCAGGCAGATAGGAATTCTCTTTTTCTCCCATTAACTTTCTAGAACAAGGATTTTGTAGAAGCAAGGAGTTAGACAACTTCTAATTGCGTCAAAAGTCATTAAAAAATTACAATACTTGCTTGTTTTTACTTGCTGATTGATTTCTGCCTTTTAAGATGACGAATCTTGACATTTCAAAAAGAATACTCATAAGAGTTAAGATGATGAATCACAGAAGCTGAATTCTATAGTTGTAAAATACCTGTCCAAGGGCAACACTCACCCATAACCATTGAAAGAAGATTTGAAATCACAGAGTGGTTTGGGTTGGGAGGGACCCTAAAGATCATCCAGTCTCACCCCTGCCATGGGCAGGGACACCTTCCACTGTCCCAGGCTGCTCCAAGCCCTGTCCAGCCTGGCCTTGGGCACTGCCAGGGATGGGGGTGGATGGCAGGGCGTCCTAACCCACCCCTCCTGGGAATGTGCCTGGAGATTCCTCCCTGGAGTGGGGACGCCCCTCAAGGTCACTCCTCGAGGCTGAGCAAAAGAGATTTACCCTCAGACATCGGCGTAACTTCAATGTCTACTTGATAATTATTAAGCTGCCTTTGAAATTACTGATTTAATAAGTAGTGCACTATAATTGTAGTTATAACTACCTATATTGTGTAGCAGATAATTCTGATTAAGGTCCTTTATTCTAATCATTATAATCATCAATTGAAATAACTAATTCATTTTGCATATATCTGGTTTGCCATACTTAATCCTGCAGGACAGATTTGTAGAGAGGTTCAATTACACTTGTATAATCCTTTAAATAAACCATTGACCAAGCCTGGGACTAGAATTAGATCCAGCCAGACCCATGCTCCTCTCTGAGAAGGAGTTTAGGAAGGAGGGGGGCCCTTTCTGCACCTAGGGGCTAAACGGGAGAGCATCTCCGACAAACTTGGGATGAAGCCTCTATTCTTCTCTTGACAGTGCTGCTTGACTCCAGCACCAGGGACCTCTCAACCCCAGCTTTGCCCCCTCTCACCGAGTGGTGGATGGTGAAAACAGCCTGGGTGCATTCATCCCTCCTGTGACCCAAAACCTGGCTACTCGTATTTTTAGGGAAGAAACATCCCTACGGAAAAAATGCACTTCTGCTTGAAACTATGAGAGCCGAAGTGTTTATTTCTTTCACAAAATGAAGGCAAAACCTGAGTTTGTTTTCCTCCCCTGAGGGCAGCACAGGCTGGTGAGCCGCAGCTGACACCTCAGGCTCTGCAGGGTCAAACAGGCTTCCCAAAAATACCCTTGTTCCCTGCAGCAGTGAGCCTCAGGAGAGCTCAGGCAGCTGTCCATGGGCGTTGCAGTTTCCTTCCTGCAGCTAGAGTTTGTCCTGGACTTTCTGGGAAGAGGCAGGTTTGGACAGGCTGTGTTTGTGAGGGCACTGGGGTGTAGGGGGGAGAGGCTGCTGTAACTCTGCTCTGCGGGTGCATGAGCACAGACCCAGCTTGTCTGGGAGCACCCCACGGGACAGAGCTGCTTTCTCAGTCCTCTCCAGGACCATTACTCCTCCTGCACTGGTTCCCAGCGTCCCAGCCCAGACCCTGCCTGTCGTGTACCCTATGTGGTGATGGAAAGATGGACCAGACCCACCTCCCCGGGACAGGGCTGGACCAGACCCACCTCCCTGGGACAGGGCTGGACCAGAACCACCTCCCCGGGACAGGGCTGGACCAGAACCGCCTCCCCAAGACAGGGCTGGACCAGAACCACCTCTCCAGGACAGGGCTGGACCAGAACCGCCTCCCTGGGACAAGGTCAGAGCACAAATTGAAGTAGAGCAGAGGGGTGACCAACAGGCGATGGACGAGATTATCGCGAGCAGCTCAGTCAGCACAGCACCAACAAACATCACCCAATGCTCCACACTGAACAACAGCCACACGAGTACGGCCTTGGGCACACCTCATTTTTAATCATCTGAGCTCCTTCCCGTCTCTCCCTTTGCCTCAGCCACATCCCATTCCGGCAGTCAGGCGCTCCTGCCGTTCCTGGAAGCCATTGTTCCAGCGAGCACACAGCCCCTTCCCTCATCCTCCCCGAGCGGGGAACTGGAAATGTAGATAATTATAGGAAAAGGTTTTCAAACACACGGTTCCTAACTGACACATGCTCAGCTCTTGATGTGTTCCGTGCCTGTTCTCATTAAATTTTATACACAGCAAACCCGAACAAAAAGCTTGTGCAGTGTTAGGGAACAATGATTCCTTTTTGCCAGTAAAGAGGAGATTTATGGGGAAAATCACTTAAATCTGACAGTCACTGACATCAGTTCTTAGTTCATGAAAAGTGAGTGGGACCTGATGGATCCTCTTCTTTTCATCAGAAAGCTGCTGTTTTTCTTGTCTTGGCTGAGAGTGGGAAGTGAATAATGAGCATGTTGCTGATTAAAAAAACCCTTACCTTCAACTTTAGCCAAAATTCTTTGCACTTATGACATGAATCATTTAAAAAATTCTGATTACACACCCCAAAACATTTCATTAAAGGACATTTTTTCAAGCACCTTTTCTGGAAAAAAAAAATTTTTTTTAATCTTTTCTGTGAGTGCAGCAGCCACAGCAGGGAGGCAACAAAAGAGGCCGAATTTGAAAAGGTGCCCGAGGGAGGTGAGAGCTCCACCCTGGCTCATCCCCACCGCACGCAGGCAGAGCGGTGCCGGCACACAGCCCCGGAGCGAGTGCCCAAAGAGCCCCTCGCTCGTGTTTCACACGCAGTGCAGCATCCTCAGGTCCCCTAACAAAACCTCTCGGCACAGTGCAGAGGCAGCTGCAGGGACAGGGCTCCGAGCGAGGAAGGACAGGGCTCTGAGCCAGGGAATTGCCTCTCACCACCCTTCTCCTGCAGAACAGAGCACCTGAGGACCGCATTCCCGATTCCACCCTGGTGAGCAGCACCGTGCGGCTTCCCGAGACTGAGAGCTTTGTTTCACCTCCTTCTGAAGCTCTGCTGAGAGCCCTGACAGGAGCAGGCAACTGCAGACAACAGCTCTACTCCGGACCACCCTCTCCTCACAAATCAGTGGGGGAACAGACACACGGACCTGCTGCTTTCTTGTGATCCCTCCAGCCTGGTCCCAATTAAATAAAGGTCAGCTCCAGAGGCCAGACAGGTGGAGCTTGGATGGGGAGACAAATGAAAGCACGCTGTTTTCAGCACAGTGATTCCTCCCCATTTATTTCTGGCTGGTTTGTGAGCAATTTACTCGGGGCATGGACAGAGAGACAGCCAGGTCCAAATGGAGCTGTTGGAACAGCAGCCAGAGAGGCTGACGCTGCTGGGTTGTGCTTCCCAGCTGCATTCCTAGAAATGATTTTTTGCAAATGATTTCTTTCCTATTACAATGACGAAATGTGCCAGATGAGTTGGATTTTTGTTAAATGATGTAACAAAAATAGATTTCTCCACTGTATTCCTGCATACATTTATTTGGTAGGAACTCAAAACACTACCCCAGTTTTATAGGTGAAAACCACCTAAAACTCCACTTTGGAAAGGTTGTGTTCACGGTGGAGAGTCCAGGCTGGGCACTCCAGATTTCTAGGATCCCATGAAGTAGGAGCACGCTGAAAAGTCAAATCCAACCCCTGCCTACAGAGAAGAGAGCGAGGAGGAAGGCAGGTGTCACTTACTGGTCCTGAATCCGCCCTCCTGAATTCCCACACAGCACCCACCACGCCACGGAGGATCTCCTGCCCCTCCTGCCTCAGGGCAGGCCCCTGTGCCTGGGACGATTCTCCGTTCCCATTACCTCGAGAGCAGAGCTCTCACCGCTCCAAGCGCCACCAGCCACAGGGTGATAATTGGTATTTTCCTTCGGTTTTACATGAGAAGCTTTTCAATAATTTTGTGCAGTATTTCAGCTCAACCAGGAGAGGGAATGTATAATTTATTTTGTTACTTGATAGAATTAGTTGTTCTTAGCTTGCCGTGCCAGTATAAACCGTGAATGCAATATTTTCTAGTGTCCTTTTTCCATGAGATTAGTAAATTTAATTTGAAATTCTGTATTCACAAGTAGTGCACTGGCTGAAGGCAAGCTGTAGAACAGATGACAAAGGTTATTACATTTTTAAAATTATATTTTAAAGATGTTTAATAGCTGTGGAGAAAGGACTTTTATGAAAATGGAAATTGGCAGATTAAAGAATGATTTTCACGAAGTTGTTTTAAAAACACATGAAGTTAGTTTTCCTGTCAGCCCTTAAAGGGCCAAGGTCTGGTTCTCCAGGCCAAAATCCTAATTTGGACTGGGATTCCACTGAATTCACAGTCACGTTCTCTACATTGATTCCAAACGCAGATATAAAACTTACAATGATTACCAATGGTCAGCAATTCTCAAATACAGCCTTAAGAGTTCTTTTTCTTGTCACCAACCTTAAAATTTCAGTTGCGTTCAAAAGACGGGTGATGCTTTTCTGACTCCATTCAACCCGAAATTTAGGCTTCTCAGAGCTAAATTGTGCCTTGGTCTCGATACCGTGATGTAAACAGGCAAACCACCTCCACACTGGGAATTTACAGCCTGATCATCCAGTCCTCAACAAGTGGGAGTTTCCTGCGAGTCTGAGTAAGAGTAGGACTGAGCCTGGGGAGGTTGCTGTGTATGAAACAGAGCCCACCCACTCCTCCTTAGGCTTCTGCTGCTCCTGAAAATAACAAGTTGAAGTGAAAGGTGATGTTTGCTGCTGAAGTCGGCAGGTGCAACTGGAAACACAAAGGAATAGGATGTGATTCAGGAGGCAACTTGCTGGTTCTCACGTTGTTTTCAAAACACTTCACTCTCACATTTGAGAATAAATGATAACAGGGAATAAATGCCCAGAGAAACTCTCAGCTTCCCGCACAGAGGTGATCCAGTAACACACACCCTGCCAGGGCACCGTGCCTGGCACCAGCCCCAGCCCCAGCCCCACCCCCTGCATTCAGGTCTGAGCCCACCTCAAACCTCCCCATCACCTGTGCCTCCAGACAGGGCTTTGTCCTTCGTCACTGTCGGTCTGACACCCAAAATTATAGGTGTCACCGACTCAGAGCCTGTGAGAGAAGAAGTGTGCAATTTGAGGGCAGAGCACATGGGGTCCCCTGGCTGTTAGAAACTGCTCTGGCTTCTGTAAAGGCTCCTAGTGTTTAATTATGCAAATGACTCAAATTATGATGTGTTTTGGGGCATACCATGTCCTCTCTTCTTGGGATAAGCAGTGGTAGAAGTGGAAAGTTTCAATCTAGTCTCAAACAACTGCCTTACCCTCCTCAAGTCGAAAAGCTTGTAAATTTTAAGAGGGTGGAATCCAAAGGAAAGCACTGGTTCAGTCTGGAAAGCCACCCTAACTAGCTGAACCTAAAGAACAGTCACAAACATGTGCATCCCACGTAGTCTGTAACCTTATAAATTGTCTGTTGGAATTTACATAAATTTCCATTTTCTTCGTCAACTTTATAGTACACGTTAAGCTTAAATTATAGTTTCTTTTTTAGCATTGTCTGAGCCAAATGCTGCTATCAATTGATTCATATAATTACCACTTTCGTCTCTAATTATTTGTGGGAGTAAGGTACAGCAGGAAGGGTACTTTTAAGTGATAATGCAAAACATTTCCTACTTGTCTGCACCTAATTCATAAAAAGGTCACACGAAGGTTTTACAACTAAACTCAATTAAGGATTAAAATTCACACAAGTAGCTCTTCTAAGCGAATCCACCGATGCTTCCACCTCTAACATCCAGAAATCCGTTTGCACCCGGCTGGAGACAGCTCTGCCAGCTTTGGCAGAAGGAGAAGGTGTCCCTTTGCTCCCAGTCCTGCAAAGGCCAAGGCCAGGTCCTTGTCCCCTCTCAGGGACCGCTCCTCCCCACACACAGGAGGGCTCTGGGGGGGTCTCATCACCCCGACCCCCACGGAAACCGAGCTTAGAGGAAGAGGTGTTGAGCAGGTGTCCAATCCAACCCCATCCAGCCTGGCACCTCGGCCTGCCACGGGCTGCTTCACCTCTCTGCAAACATTTCCAGCAATATCAGAAGCAAAATTGCCCAAAGTTACAGCCAGTTATGAGTTATGCTGATGAGGGGAGGTACAAGGAACTAATTATTTTAAAATTAGCTTGTTAAAGGCCCAAAACCCCATGATCAGGAAAGAAAATTTCCAGCTAGGAGGAATGCAAGACAATGCTACCTTCTAATACTAATTATTTTCCAATTTCAATAGGTAAGAAAAGCTTCAGACATCACCACAAAATCCCTGGCAGGAAAGACTTTGAAGGAGGATCAGATCCGGATAGCTTGAATTTCAAGCCTCTAAAGGCCTGGCAAGAAAAGCCATAAAAAGAAGTATTTTTTTATATGTTTTACAATCCCAGGCAGATGTCAGTGGTGCAGCAGCACCAGAATCAAACCAGCATTTCAGATGGTCCAGCCAAATGACCCAAATCAGTTGGCATCAAACTTGGACAGTGTGTGCAATGCTGCTACATAATTAAATTCAAAGTGCTAAAAAGGTAAAAATACACTTAATGCTGATCAGCACCACTTTTGAGGTTAAACAGCCCTGATTGCATTTGATATTCTATGTCTGGATGGAAAAAAACCTGGAGAACTGGCATATACTTCATTTTATCATGAAATTGCTTTGGATGAGGATCTTTATAAATGAGATCCCAAAAAAGTAGGTTTTGGCAGTGAGCATGATTGAGGGAGAGGAAGGTTATTACCAAGGTTCCCCAGTGCCCCAGGTTTGATGCTATTTGAGGTTTCCATTAAGAGCCTGCGAGGGGAAATGGGTGCTGACAGAGCTCCCTTGGGGCAGGACCACACTGAGGGGACACAGCCACCCACCAAGGTCCCCTGGGCTGGGGGGACAGAGCCACCCACCAGCCCCCCGTGGGCTGAGGGGACAGAGACACCCACCAGGGCCCCATGGGCTGGGGGGACAGAGCCACCCACCAGCCCCCCATGGGCTGGGGGACACAGCCACCCACCAGCCCCCGTGGGCTGCCACACCAGCACTGCTCACAGCCCGTGGGTGGTGGTGCTGCAGCAGCAGCCTGGATCTGTGCGTGGAGGTTTTCCCTGGACAACAGTCATTGTTTCCTGTGGCTGGTTTGCTTTTTGCATTAGCCAGCTGAGGGTGGGCACAGAGGAGATATACTGCAGCAAAAGATAATGCTTGTCTGCTTGGATCACCTTCAAAAGTTGAAGTTTAAAAAAAAAACAACTCCACAAACTTGGATTTGAATTCACATTTATTCATCTCATTTTTTAATATGAGTATTTTTCTCTGGTGTATTACAAAAAGCCTCCTTACACATATCTTATTTCACAGTCCCCTAAAATTCCCGTGCATCCTGAACAGAAGTTCTGACTTGCTTTAATCCTTCAAAATAAAACAGAATTTAAGATGGTCTGAAATGCTTAGCCAAGCCTGCTGAAAAGGATAACACGACATTTTTGTGAGACCTTACGAGAGCATCAACACAGAGGAGGCAGACGTTTGTTGCTGCTGGCTTTCTCTCAAGTGGAACAGCGGACTCCCGAGCCAACCGGTAAGAAGATACATCCAATGTTTTGTATTTTCTTTAGTCTGTCTGCTGACAAAGGGGGTGTTTTTAGTCAAGTATCCAGGTCGTCTTAGCACCGACAAGTTATTTCCATCAGTCCCTGTTTCCTGACTCCTGTAAAGCCAGAAAATGCAGGTCTCTGACAAACATTGCCAAAGCACGCTGAAGCCTGAGAACCCCTGGTGTTCCAAAGTGAACTCACATCTCACCTCCACACGAATCCCAGAGTGGATTGGTTATTGAGGACTGCGGGTCGCGGGTCTGGAGCGCTCAGCAGACTGAACAGGTTGTCTCCTCTGTCTGTTGTTGACTTCACGGAGGTCAAACACAACAAACCTCCTCATATCCTCTGGGACACCTGGGCTGGCTATTCTCGATCACCCCCTGCCTGCCTCATCCTCCATTAATCAGCGCCAGGAGGAGGTGGTCACAGTCTGACCACGCTTGGTCTGTGCAGTGTTCCTCAAGTGATAAATTATTGCTGAGCTAACGCCTGACACATCCAAGTTGCAGAAGGTGGATTCGGACGTTGTCCCCTATTAATGACGCAGTTTGTTGCATCCAGGACTCGTCGTACGCAGTTTCTCCCCCCAGCATTTCGCCAGGTATCAGCTTTTCATTTCCCCCAGAACCTCTCCTGGCCACTACAGCCCAGTCTCAGGAAGCACAAGAGGCATGCAATTAAATTCTCGTTTGTGGCCTTGTTCCAGCTCCTGCCTCTAATTTATTACCACCCTGGAGTCCTGCACAGGCTTCGCTCTCCGGACGCCCACCTTCTGCCTGTCCCTCCGGTTTACGGGGGAGCAGCAGCTGCCCAAAGCCTCCCCTATTGCTCTGCCATCTGCTCAGAAAGATTTGGTCTGCAAACATGGGAATAACACTCCATGCCTTTGTTTCAAGTTGCAGGAAAACAATCAGCTCCTTTCAAAGCCTAAATAATGGATTTGAATTTAGGTCTGATACAGATGCAAGGTTGGCCGGCTCTCATGGAGAGTTGTTCTACCCCACTACAGAGAGATTTCACCTCTGAAGCCCCCTGACCACATCTCATAGCGATGGAGACAGGATGAGACCCTGGTACTGTGCCCCAGAATGGGATGAGCACCCTGTGCATTTCCTGGCTCACTCAGAGCCATGCACGGCGCTGTCCACACACAGAAGAGTCATCCCAGCCTCGCTCAAAAGCAACCCCTAAACAAGGGGGGCTCAGACCATGCAACCACAAGCCCACAGCGAAGGATTTTAGCACCCATGATTGGAATGAGCAAACTGGACACAATCAGAGCCTCCAGGCACAGCAGTTTCACCGAAATCCAGCCAGACCCTGTGAGATGGCAGCCCCAGAGCAGCGCTGAGGCCACGGCAGCCCTGCACCCGGTGATGCTCCTGGAACCTACCCAGGTGTTCGGGCCCCAGCACAGCTGGAAGTCTGCTTGCTGCGAGGTCAGGGAACACAGGACAACCCGGCTCTTGGCAGGAAGGGTTCATGGGATCTACCCCAGCCACATCCTATACCAAACAAGGCACTTGAAATTTTAGCTTTATTTCAGACAGCACAGTATATCAGATCGGGGAATAATAAATCTTAGTTTTATACTTTTCCAAGCAAAGTCAAAATTTACCAACTTCAGAACCTGACTGTGGTTCTCTTCTTTCCCATCATTTCACAGCTACAGGTGGCATTAAGCTGCTTTTGTATTTCCTCTCTTGGACAAGAGCTGCAGAAGCAGCTCCACTAGTGGATTCCTCCACCCACATCCCACCAGCTCTGGCTCAGAGATGAAGTTCAACAAAGCCATGCTACACACCAAAGTCATACAAGCTGCAGTGTGGAAATTCAAATCAGTGCTAGCAGAATGCTGCCAGCCTTGTTGCAGGACTAACTCCTTCCCGAGCCTAAAGAGCCTCGGTTTCGATAATCTAAGCCCCATACAACTCCTCAAGTACCATATTAATCTCATAAATCATTTTCCACATCCCAGGTTCCTGGATGCATAGAAACATTTGTTATCATCCCGTTTTGCTGGCCTCCTCCATTATTCCTGTAACACCCGGCCCTGAGCGCTCTCTCCTCCCAGCATTGCACGAGAGTGCTCAGCGCATGCCATGAAATATTAAAGGAGAGCGCCACGATGATTTCAAGGATCTAGAAAGCTCCATCAGTAATGAGGCAGCATCACAGCTGCTTTCTCAGCCTGAGCCCTGCCAAGCTCCATCCTGGCTCTTACGGAGTGAGTCGGCTTCTCCTGGTAATTACTGGGAGGTTTTGTGTTGCAGCGAGCAAAGCCGATCTCTGCAGACACACGCGCGCTTTAATGCGGGAGGACATTTGGGAACAGTTATTATTGCTCCACCAAGCAACAGATCCCTTGAGAGGCAAACCAAGGTTTTCTGTTTACACATCTGTAAAGCTGCTGCTTGGAGAGGGAAGGGCTGATGTGCTCGAGGCTCGGGAGAGGGCTGTGCCCTCACTGACCCAGGCTGGGCATCGTCAGGGCATGGTTTGCTTACAAGGGAAAACACAGCGCTGGGCCCTTCCTCAGAGTAGGTGCTAGAGCCATCCTGGTTCTTGAGACAGACTCCAGCAGCGCCACTGACCCTCCCCAAACCTTCATGTTCCCAGTTTTCTTACAGCTTCCTGGAAGCACAGAAGCTGCACACTCTTCAAACAGAGCTGGGCAAAGGCAAGAGCTGAGGGATGAGGGCTGCGAGGGAGCTGATGGATTCCACCAGCAGGATCCCACTGCAGGACCCCTCGCTGCTTGCAAGGGAGGGGCTGCCCAGGGCACTGCAAGGAGGAGAGGGACACACTTCTCCTGAAGGTGACCCACGTGGCCCGGGAGGACAGGCCAGCCTTGGTGCTAAGCCATTTCTGTGCCACTGCAGACCAGGCAAGTGACCAAAGTGCTGGTCCATGAAGATCCCGTGCTTGCTGCAGGGACCTGCTCGTCCTCCTTCCCACGTCCTGCTGGGACCATCTTCAGTCCTGCCAGTACGGAGCTCTCTGGAAGCTCAAGCTCTGCTGTGGATCCAACAGAGAGCTGTGCTAGTGCCACAGAGGTCGTGGCACCAGACACACACCACATCTTCCCAGGACAAGCAGCAGCAGCAGCAGTGCAAGAAGAAAGACAGTGAGAACCTTCATGGGTGAAATTAAAACACCCTTACAGTGTCTGAAGGAAAAATAACTTAATTGCATTTGAACTGAGGCCATGCACCCACCTGAGTCCCAGGTCCCCATGTGCTGCCTGCATGACCATGCAGAGGCCCCACAGCTCCCACTGCCCAGCGTCTCCTCCCACGCCCCTTTCCAGCCTCCTGGAGGAAATGCTGGCCCCACAGCTGGGCCCACTGAGCCAGCAGAGCTCCGTGGAGCAGCCCCTTTTCCCCTGCCTCGAGCTCCTGCCCTGTGGCCGGCTGTGGCACCACTGCCTCCCCTCCACAGGGCCGAGGGTGACGCTTGCTGGCCCTGGGGTGCTTTTCAAGCACATTGCTCCTCACCCACCCCCGGGCAGGTACAGAGCCTGTCCTCACAGCACAGGTAAACCCTCCACGTGGAGAAAGTGTCCTGAGCCTGAAGGGTGTGCCTCTCCGCTGCAGATAATGAGGCAAAGTGTTCTGTCCCTGTGTTGCACTTTAATTCCATTTTAATTCAGCTTTTATAAAGCACTATTAAAACACAGAGTTGCATTACTTATTTCTGAGATGTTAGCAAGTGCTTCCTTCAGTCCTTTCTCAAAAGGGAACCTTTATAAACTTCCAGATTTCCGTGTTTCTGTCCAACTGGAAGAGGCAGAGGCAGTGCTGCTTCTGAGGGTGTTCCTCTGCCAGCTCCGAGTCGCTGCTGTCTCATTCCCATTCTCCTCCAGCTGTGCCATTCATAAAGGTGCAGATATGACATTATTTCACAGAAATTCATTGGGTAACTGAACAGTCCCCGAGCATTGCAAAGAAAGGTGTGTATTTGACTTTAAAAACCAGTTCCAGACGTACTGTGTTCCTATACAGCCTATCTTCCTTTTTCATATTGATGTCTTTCCTTCTGCATTTCCTGTTTGAATTATTGCTGTGCCTGAGACATGATTTACATTTAGTATAGCTCAGAACAACAAAACCTAACTTTATGTTATACAAGGCTAATCTTTCCTTATACAAACCTAATTCCAAGGAGTGGTGTGCACTCGCTGATCCAACATGATCTAGGAAGGCAGGCTGTTAGATTTAAACAAGTCCCAGGTAGGAATTTGTTACAGGTGACAGTCCCTGAGCTGTTAGACATACACTTGAAACACACTCCTAATGACAGCATTATGATCATGAAATGATGGTTAAGGAGTAGCTGACATTCTGTGACTGTGCTTTATGTTCCCTGGAATAGCAGGGCTTTAATCATAGGGAAAACTGGAAAGAATTTCATCGACTTTCACCTGTTGCTTGTGCTGCCACATGCTGAAAAAAGAGCTACGTGAGGAGATGATATCCTATAAATAAACTGGGAAAAGGCAGAATCACAGAATGGGGTAACAGGATCATACTGACCTGCTCTCCTGAGGAGTCCCCTTGTCTGAGGCAGAGGGGAAGGGTGCTCAGCAGATCAGCAGCACCTTCATGTCTTGTGCAAGGAGAGCGGCACCCACCCAGGACCTTTGAGGCTCCCTCTGGATCCCTGGCCAGAGGGATCCATCAGGACAGACTGGGATGCTGGAGGGCAATTTTGGCCTCAAACCTTGCAGGTGCTGCTCCACAGCCTCCTTTGATGGGGTTCTATGGTTTTGAGCTAAACAAGAATTGGGTCTTCTTGTAGGAAAGCTGAAAAACCAATACAAGGAAAACTTCTGCCAGGTTTCCCTTACCAAGAGCTTCTTTTTCCTCCCTCAGCCATGTGGCTAGGAATGGGAAATGGAGGGAACTTGCCTTTATTTATGAAAAGAGCCAGGTTCCCAGTGTGGTGTGTTTCTCAGCATTACATTAACCGCACACACCAGACTATGCTCTGCCCGTGCTGCCCTGCCATCCCACGTGTGCGTGCGGGAGCGGGGAGGGGATGCCCCAGACCCCAGCCCACAGCCCTGCGAGCTCTGTGCCCTCGCGGTGTCGCCCAGGATCTGGCACCGGCAGGACTCTCCCATCACACATTCCGAAATTGCAGTGTCGGGATGACAAAGCACCGACAGCGGAGAGCCAGGCCGCGGCTCGCCTGCCCTTCAGCATTAAAATGGATGAAATGAAAGTCAATTTTTCAGCTTCCAAACAGTCTGTGGTAGGGGAAAACATCTCCACTCTGCTTGACTCCTCTTATCTCCTTTTCATTCCCTCCTTGGCTGGAGGATTTGCCGTCTCCTGCTCTCTCTGGGGCTCGCAGGGAGCAGCCGGGGCGCAGCGCTGCTGGGGCACGTGGCACAGCTCGTGCCGGGATGGGGAGCACCCTCCAGCCCAGTGCCTGTGCCCGTGCCTCCCACCACAGCGCTGCTCTCTGTGGTGGGCAAAGGAGGCAGATGCTCCCTGGCCGTGGTGACTCCTCCCTGAGCTCCCCGTGTGCGTGGCCACTGCGCGGGGTCAGACCCCCGTGGCTGTCACACAGGGGACGTGCTGGTGGTGACGCTGCCCGTTTGCACTGGAGAGGCCGTGATCGGGGAGGGCAGGGCAGGGCTGGGCAAATATTTCATGGAATCATGGAATCACGTTGCTGTTAAGGTTGGAAAAGCCCTCTGAGATCATCGACTCCAACCATCAACCCAGCCCCACACCATGCTCACTGTTAAATCCTGTTCTCAAGTGCCACATCTGCAGGTTTTTGAACACTTCCAGGGATGGTGACTCCACCACTGCCCTGGGCAGCTTTGCCAGGGCTTTGCCACCTTTTCCATGGAAAAATATTTCTCAATATGTGATCTAAACCTCCCCTGGTGCAACTTGCAGCTGTTCAGTAAGATGCCACCTCTCTCAGGAGGGGTTAACAGTCTAAAAGGTTTCTGCCCTGCCTGGCACGGACGATGGCCTGTGCAGGGACACTGGGCACCTCTCCAGGTGGAGCTGAGTGGTTTGTGATAGATTGTTTTGAAACAATTATGGTTGGCTGGGAAAGTATTGCAAAAGAAAGGAAAGACCTTCATGCCTGAAGGCACTTTCAGCAATGTATGAAATAAAAAATATATTTTAAAGCATGAGGAAGAAAACAAGAATGCGGTCACATACAGAAGCAAATACAGGGACACAAACACAGCACATACAGGGACACAAAATGGGCAGCACAGGTGCAGAGCAGCGCATCGCCTCAGCTGCTGAAGATGTTCCTCGTCTGCCAGAACTGACAGAAATCCATGTTCTTCTCCAAAAAAGCCTTTTTCTCCCCAAGGAGCCCTTGGCCCTGAACCCCCAACACATGCAGGCTTTTCTGCTGTCCCAAAGAGCAGCCAGAATTCTGACACTTCTAAATGCTGCAGTATTCAACATTCCAGGGCAGTGCAGACGGGCACCAACCTGGCACAGCTGAGGACAGGAAGGCTTCCAAATGGAGAGAAATGGTGATGCAAGAGGAAGCTTTTGGTAAAGTCCAGAAGGCGGGTGCCTGCCCAATACCCTGCTGTGCTGACATCCCAGCTCTTTACACACATCCCTGAAATATATCCTTCACTAGCCCTGAAGTACTGGGGGAATAGTAACAAGTAACTTGAAAACCCTTTGAAATATGGTAAAAGTACCTACAGTGTATGGCTGGTGATTATGTGCTCAACTTGTGCCATTGTGTGGTGCCTGTGATCTGTGAGAACCAAGAAACTCACCCGTGGGCTCCCTGGGCAGGAGTGTCTCACCTCATTGACCTAAACTCAGCCTGGACCTGCTGCCTTTGCTTTGGATCCTCTCTGTGGAGGTTTGCTGAGGGCATCGATGGCACAGAGCACCCGGGGCAGCTGCAGGCCGTGGTAATATGGGTGGGACACTGGGGTGTGCTTCCAGTTCCAGGAATCCGCTCAGTGCCGGGCACCAGTGCTGGGATCCCTGAGGGGGAGGCCCTGGCACCCAGCAGCCCTGGCTTGTTCCATCCTCAGCCCTCTGCTCAGTTTGGTTGATGATCTCATGTTACGATGCTATCAAGTTGGAAATGTTTTGCATCAAGCAATCATCCTTCGAGGCCTTACTTTCACTGCAAACGAGCTCACTGGAGCTGCAGAGCAGCCCAGTAAATGCCCATTTGAAAGCAGAAGGGAGAAGGTGCTGCCAGAGTTGGGAGCAACCCCGGGCATTTCTGCCTCTGCAGTCCTGAAGGTGCAGCTCCCCCAGCCAGGGCTGCACAGGCCAAGCCCTCACAGTCGAGGTTAGAAGTCCCCACAGGAAAAGGAGTCCTGACAGATGACACCCGCCCCCAGCCACAGTGATTCCTTGGAAAGCTGTGACCAAAGTAGTAAAATGCTCAAGGCCAGTCATAGAATACCCTGACTTGGAAGAGACCCACGAGGACCATCGAGCCCAACTCCAGTGTTTGTGTGCCACAGATAGTTTTAATTCCATTGTATTTTCTATACTTCTGCTATTTCTGATGGATTTCATGCAAACATTTATAAATAAGCAGTAAAACCCCATTTTTTTTTTTAAATCAAAGACATTTTTTGCTTATGCAGTTAATAAAATGTTGTGGCAAATGGATGCCTATTAGCAAGCCCAAATATTTAAGAGAATACATTTTTGTTTATGTTAAAAGACTCCTGTCCATTGAAAAAGCACTTAACAGAAATATTTAATCAGAGCTTTAAAATATCAGATGTCTTCAATGAAAGGTCAGGCCTCCAGAGCAGAGCAAACAGCTCAAGAGGGTTAATGAGCAACAAAAGACTAAACAAAAGGAGTTTGAAGGAGACAATGCTCTAAGGATTATGACATTAAAGGCTTTTGGAAAGCAGGATGGGCTTTTTCCATAGCAAAACCTTTGCTACACCAAGATGAAGTTCCAGCTCATGCTGCACCTCGTTTTATGTAAACATGGACTTGTGCTTATTAACCACTCATTAGGTTGTGCTTTCCAGCAGGTTCCGTGGAGAGGCACCTGAGCTGGGTGGCCTGGCAAGGTGTGCCCCCAGGGTCCCACCGCACCACGGGGCGGGAGGCAGTGCTGCTGGTGGGACGTGGTGCCGGCAGTGGGTGTGGGGTTAGGTGGTGGGATGTGCTGAGATGTGGTGCCAGGTGCTGGGCTGGGGTGGGGTGGGGTGCCGGTGGTGGGGTGTGGGGTTGGCAGCACGGCAGCAGGGCCACAAGGAGCCTCTCACAGCCCTGGTACAGGCACTGCCCCACCACAAAGCCCTGCCAGAGCCGTGGGGCTCCCTGCTCCAGGAGTCCCAGAGGAAGAGAAGGCAATCCTGGGAGGCTGCCATGGCTGCACAGCATGAGCTCGCTGTGGCAGAGGGGGCTGCTCTGTCCCCCACCCAGGCACGGGTCAGGCATGGGGACAGTGCGGCTGGGGAGGGACTGTCCCCCCAGCAGAGCTGACCCCTTTACTCTGAGCTCATCAGACCCCGTCCACGCTCTTCCTGTAGTGGTCTTGCAGGGAAATAATTAAAGACGAGAATTCCCTCAGATCCCTGCCCTCTGCTGAAATCAGAGAGGGCTGGATCTATTAAATATTTTGTCTGTGAACTTTTCCGAGATGCCGATGATGTGAGGAGCGCGCTTTCCCGGCGGTGTCCGTGAAGCAGGTGTGGGGGCTGCGGCAGAGGGGGGGGACGCTCCGCTTTCAAGCCAGAACAAACCTGCCACAGATGCCTCGCGCTCCACATCCTTTCATTCCGCACGTCCAATTAACCTCTCCTCGCCAAGGAGCGAGGACACTCTCCTTTGATTGGCAGTGCTTGTCCTGGCGCCGGTGGCTGGGGTTCAGAAACTCGGCTGGAAAATCAGGCTTTATTAAAACATCCTTTAGCACTTGAAATGGATTCCAGTGGTGTATGGCTAAGGCAGGAGATAATTCAGCATTTGTTACTTACTGACAGAATACGGAATTAGAATTTATAGTGCGAGTCCTAATGTCAGAAAGCCTAATGTACCAGCAATTGAATTTCGGTGTGGTTTTGTAGCCTCACATCAGCTGCTCCTTTAGTGGGAGGGGTGGGAATGCTGCACGGCTCCGTGATACGCTTACACGGCGGAGTTGAACCTGAGCACAGACAGAGCAGCAATTCGATGTATTTGTGGGGTGTGTGTGTGTGTGTGTGTGTGTGTGTGTGATGAGCGTTTCGTCCCCACCAGCATTCACTGACTGGCATCCTTTGGAGGAGAAGCATATTGTTGGAGTTATTTTTTTCCGTAATGAGTGCTCAGGCTTTTCCAGCCTGAATCAGCATCTCCAGCTCCCAGTGTGTTTTATCTGTGTATCTATATCCCTACTTAACAGAAGCAGCACAAATATGGGGATACACCCATAATGGACAAGAAGAAATGGCCGCAGCTTGTGCCAGGGGTGGTTTAGATTGGATATTAGGAGCAATTCCTTCCCCGAAAGGGTTGTCAGACCCTGGAATGGGCTGCCCAGGGCAGTGGGAAGGGAGCAGCAGGTTGTTATGTGAGGGCAGTGACTGATCACTAGGCAGGAGAGAAACTCAGGGGACAAATGATTCCATCTTTTTTTAAAAATTCAAACACTTCTGCCACAGCTTCTAGAAGAACCCGTTCTCTCCCTGGATGCCATCAGGATGTCTGGATGCCGGCAGGTGGCCCCTGATACCTGAGCCTCACCCGAGCCTCCCCCGGCCCCTGCCGGAGCACGGAGAGCTGGGCTGGGGTAAGGCTCACACGGAGGAGCCTTTAACTCCGAGCTGGGCACAGCTCCGAGCTGGCTACTGGAAGGTCTAACACGGATCTTATCTGGGGAGATGATTAGTCGGGATACCCCCAATTGCCTGATGAATTTACGTGTTTTCCAGACCCTCATGCTGCAGTGAGTCTGTCTCCCAGCCCCACACCATCGATGCTGTAGATGCCGTTTCCTGCCCTCCTGGGAAAGCTCTGTATTTGGGGAATCTAATCCTTATCCAGCTGTTTTGAGAACAAAGGCAGAGCCTCAGTGAGCAGAATTATCTTAATGGCTTCAGAGCCCACAGTAGTTTGTGGAAAATCAGGAGTTCCTTTCTTCCCTCCCTTGAAGAGAGGACTCCACCGGATTATCAGAAGGATGGGCAAAACAAACTTGGATAACAGGATGTGGAGGAGGAGGAGGAGGAGGAGTGTGAAATGAGCACTGGAAGCCCATCAGATAGCTGAGGGAAGGCAGCGAGCTCTGGAGATAAAGGGGAAAGCACCTATTTAGGTGTGTACAATGATTTCCTCGCCTCGGAAACAGGCCGGGTCCATTTATCTGCCAGAGCAATTCCTGGGCACATTGTCACGGCAGCTCGTCAGAGGGGAGAAAATAACTGCAGGAGATAATTCCTTACCTTGAGGGGAAGGAGGTGCCCCAGGGCCCGCGGGGGGTTTAGCTCGGTGATGCGCTGGGACCCTGCGGTTGGATGCCGAGGGAGGGAAGGCAGAGGGAAAAGCCCCGGGAAACGCTGGTGGTCCTGCAGGTCGGTGTCCCCCCACACGGCTGGGCTCCAGCCGGACACCGGGAGGCTCCAGGACAGCGTCCCAAGGGAGGTGCTTGCCATATGTGCAGCCCAAGTGGTGCCAGAGGGATCTCAGGGGTTAAGGTGAAGGATAGAACTGGTGGGCAAAGAAGCAATGAACAGCAGCGGGAACAGGGGAAAAACACAGCGTGCACGGGGATGTGCGGAACCGGCGGTGAGGATGCGGCTTTAATCAGGCCAGGCTTCAGTGCCCCACGCCTTTGCCAGGCTGGAGCTGCAGAGCCGGGGAGCAGCGTGTGAGCAGGAGCCCCTGAGTAATTAGGAACGAGAACAAAAGCGGACACCAAGAGGGAGCTGAGCGAGCCTGTGGCTGGACTCTCACTGACACAGACACTCCCCCCCAGCAGCACAGCCGGGGCAAAACCCCTTTGGTGGGATGGGATGGGATGGGATGGGATGGGATGGGATGGGATGGGGTG
>VZTA01005218.1:279843-324023 GCA_013398855.1 Mohoua ochrocephala | reverse complement strand
GGATGGGATGGGATGGGGCAAGGCACAGGAGCCTGGCACAGCCCCATGGCCAGCCTGCACCGCAGGGGCAGAGACACCTGGCAGCACCTTCGGGGCCACGGCACGGCCACGCGTGGACACGGCCGGTGAGATGCAGCCAGCCACCATCGTCTCAGCTGGGCTGCCTTCCTCCTCATCGTCCCCACAGGTGAGGACGTGTGCTGTCTGTGAGGTAAGGAGAAGGGTCCTGGTATCAATATTCATGTTCTGGTTTAATTTTAAACTCCAGGAAGGCTACAGAAAGTGTTGGTAATGTAATTCAGGGTAGGAAATGGGTATGAGTAGGAACACACACTCCCTTGGGACTTTTCTAATCTCCTCAAGCAAATAAACAGATGAACTCCACATGCAGAAAAAAACCTCCTGCATTAAAAATAAAACCCTTGAGGTGTAGCTGGAGAGACTGCACTGGGGCAGGCAAAATATTCTGCAGAGGTGATAACAGGGACTGTTCCCTTGGGAAGGTGTTCAGAGGGATGCCCCATCCCTGGAGGGGTCCAAGGCCAGGTTGAACAGAACTCAGAGCAACCTGGTCTAGTGGAAGGTGTCTCTGCCCACGGCAGGGGGTTGAAAAAGAGGGGTTGAAAAAGATGGGCTTCAAGGTTCCTCCAAGCCCAAACCCTTCTGTGATTCCGTGAAATCAAAGAGGCAGCAGAAGGTCTCCCTGGTCCCATATGCTGGGGAGGTGCTGTGAGCCACACCTCGACAAGGTGCCCCAGGAATCTCTGGCACTCCTGGTTCCGTCGCCGTGCCTGGGCTGGCCTGGCACCCCCAGCGATGTCCCTGTCCCAGCACCCCCGGCCCCCGGGGTTCCCCACCACGGCACCGCCCCCAGCAAGGCCTGGTGCAGAGGGCTTGTGCTGCGCATTCCCTGGCAGGAGCAGTGCTGCCAACTGCCAGGAAAACGGAGCATTTCCCTGCAGCCCAAGAGGAGGTGGGAAACATCCCGGTTCCGCACTGCTCGTCCCGCGGGGATCAGGGCGGGAGGCGCTGCCGTGGCCCAGCCTGTGCCGCTGCTGCTCCCCGACGTCCCAGGCGGCTCTGCCAGCCGTGGGGGCCCTGAAGTGGGCTCAGACGTGGCCCAGGGAAGGAGCTGCTCAATCAACGTGACACAGGCACCGCACGGAACTGGAGAGCCCGGCCGGCCCAAGGGACATGGCAGCAGCGAAAGGCAGCCAGCCTTCCCTTCCATCTGCCTACTCCTTGCCATCCTCTCCTCAGTGCCTCTCCCTTCTCTCTGCCTACTCCTCACCATCCTCTCCTCACAGAGCCTCTCCCTTCTCTCTGCCTGCTCCCAACCATCCTCTCCTCACAGAGCCTCTCCCTTCTCTCTGCCTGCTCCTTGCCATCCTCTCCTCAGTGCCTCTCCCTTCTCTCTGCCTGCTCCCAACCATCCTCTCCTCAGTGCCTCTCCCTTCTCTCTGCCTGCTCCCAACCATCCTCTCCTCAGTGCCTCTCACTGCAGCGATGAGACCCAGCAGGGCTGAGCGCTGACGAGCACGTGGCAATCACGGCTCAGGAGAATTGTAACAACGTTTATTTCTCCTCCGGTGCTGGAAGGTGCCTGTGTCTGATTTTGCCTCGTAGGGAATTTAAGTGCCAACTGGGCTCCTTTCCCCAAAGCAATGAAGAAGAAACTCCCCTCCTGCCTGTGCTTCTTCCTCCTTCACATTTGTGCTCGCTTCCCACGAGGCACAAATACTTGTTATGACAGTGGTGACTCAGATGTGTCCAAACCTGTCCTTTGCCTTCAGATTCCTCGTCATTCATTAGCGGTAGCTGCAGATTTGCCTTTGGAGTCCTCTGCTCTTCTTTTATTCTTCATATTTAATGAGGTGCAAAGAATTGTGCAATAAAAGCTCATCAAAGCTGTCATTTATCTATGTTTGACTGTCTTTGTTAAATATTAGCAATAAATGTCCTAAAGCTTCCTGTATATGGAGACAGTTCTTCTCATTATTTCATGCTGTTTTCTCCAGAAATTCATTCACATACTTTTTTTTTTTCCAGTCTTCCTTCTCTGGTTCCTAACTAGGAGAGGGGCTGTGGGAGATCTGCAACATCTCGAGGTGTAACCCACGGCTTCCTCCAACCCTTCCTTGAGGGTGTAGCATGGACAGGGAGCTGCGATTTTCCTGTGCCCCGGGCTCTGTGCAGCCCTTACACCAGGACCAAAGGACAGGGCAGGCTGGGCTGCAGCACCCCGTGTCTCGGAGCAGCCTTGCCCGAGGAGCAGTCACAGCATCCCAGCCTTGTCCCAGCCCGGGTCCGTGGGCAGCAGGGCTGGGAGAGCTCCTGTGCCCGAGCCCCTGCTCCACACCAGGGCTGGGAGTGCTCCCGTGCCCCACTCCCTGCTCCACAGCAGGGCTGGGAGCGCTCCTGTGCCCCACTCCCTTCTCCCTGCTCCACAGCAGGGCTGGGAGTGCTCCCGTGCCCCACTCCCTGCTCCACAGCAGGGCTGGGAGCACTCCTGTGCCCGAGCCCCTGCTCCACAGCAGGGCTGGGAGCGCTCCTGTGCCCCACTCCCTGCTCCACACCAGGGCTGGGAGCGCTCCTGTGCCCCACTCCCTGCTCCACAGCAGGGCTGGGAGCACTCCTGTGCCCGAGCCCCTGCTCCACACCAGGGCTGGCAGTGCTCCCGTGCCCCACTCCCTGCTCCCACATCAGGCACTGCCGTGCTGGCTGCGGGAACAGCAGCAGCAGGGATGGAGATAAGGAGGAAAGCCAGAGACACTTTTTCTCTGTTATCTTCTTTATCAAGGCAATGTCCAGTGTTCTGGCACAGAGGGAGGAAAAAAGCCAGTAGGAGCTGTGTGGGACAGACAGTGCCAGGGAGACTTTTTCACAAGGCTGGAAGGGAGCAGCATGTTCCATAAGGAAATGTCTCCTGCTCTGGTTAGGGAAGGAGTCCTGTGGAAGAAAATCATGGAATCATAAAATGGCATGGGTTGGTTTGGAAGGGACCTTAAAGTTCATCTCATTCCACCCCTGCCATGGGCAGGGACACCTCCCACTGTCCCAGGCTGCTCCCAGCCCCAATGTCCAGCCTGGCCTTGGGCACTGCCAGGGATCCAGGGGCAGCCACAGCTTCCCTGGGCAGCCACAGCTTCCCTGGGCACCCTCAGCTTCCCTGGGCACCCTGTGCTCAGGGTTTATTTTTATCACAGCAAATGAGGAGCCCCATAACTCCATGCAGCTGCCACACCAGAGCTGGCTGGATGCAAGACTGAGCTGTCCCAGGGCAGCAGCCACAGCCTGGCTCGGGGCAGGAGCCACGGGCAGAACTGCTGAGCCCAGGGGCTGTGGCCGGGCAGCGTCTCCTGGGACAGGACAGGACTCGGTCCCCAAAAGAGAGAGCGTGGGTGTCCCAACCTCCTCCCACCAGACACCTCAAGATGGAGACACCAACGCTCCTGAAGAGTTTCTCTTCAAGTTTAGGAGAATAATAAAAATGCATAAGTAAGCAGGAAACATAAACAGAGCAAATAATTAGCTAATTACAACCTGCTTTAGCAGAACATTTTTAATTATTAAAATAATTAGCGAGATTAAATTCAAAACAAAAACTCCATAAATTCAACCTGAACTTGTCCTTGAAGCTCTCAAGTGCCTGAGCCGAATGCATTTACCTGGTGATACTTCCATTAGCACAACAGAATTAATTAAAACTTTTATTTTAACCTTCCAGTTTATTTCATTTGACATTCCTAAATATTTTTAGCATTTCTGTCTTAAACTAAATATTTGAGAATACCTCTGTGGGGTTCTGAACAAAAAGAAATGTTCCATATACTTTTTTCTGCTCACCTCCTCCATTTGTTTACTGCATTTTGCATAGAAATCACTCCTGTCCAAGCACCCCATTCATTTCCCGTTTCCCAACTGCGGCTCTTGAGAAAGGTTTTTAGAAAACATTTCATCAGTCTGGGTCATTCATCTCCATCAGCTTTACATCTCTGTTAGTGTCCTAAATCCCTCAGAAATTCCTCTTCCCCGCTGCCATGCTGGGGACGTCTTTTTGACATTAAAATACTCAGCAATGGAAATAATCTAATCCTCAGCTTTCCGAGCATTTCTTGCCTTGCAGGACCTGGCTGCTGTGATAATTGTGTGTGGATGTGATGCACACTCAGGGACAAGGACCTGCCTCGAGAAGAGCAGCCGTGTGCTGCCAGCTCCCTCCCCTCGTGCTGCCTGTGGGTACCCAAATGCACCCCGGGTCTGCACACACGGCACAATTTCACTGAGGGTTTGGGTTGGAAAAGCTCTCTGAGCCCATCCAGTCCAACCATTCCCCAGCACAGCCAGGGCCAGCACTGCCCCGTGTCCCCCAGTGCCACACTCACACGGCTTTGAAATCCCCCCAGGGACAGGGACTGAGCACTGCCCTGGGCAGCTGTGCCAGGTGGAAGCCCTTTCCATGTGGAAGCTTTCCCTGTATCCAACCTAAACCTCTCCTGGCACATCTTGAGGCCATTTCCTCTTGTCCTATCACTGGTTACCAGGGAGAAGAGCCCAATTCCCACCTGGCTCCAACCTCCTGTTTAGCTGTTTGAGGGTGCTGATGGACTTGTTGGTACAACATTTTTCACCAGAGAATGAAATTTCCAATAAAATTTCTTGTCAGGTCTGACCCTGGAGCTGGAGCTGGAGCTGTCCCCCAGGACCGTGCTGCAGGATCAGGTCCTGGCTAATTTTCTCTCTCTTGTTAACCTGTAGCAGTTTTCCCCTAAAGAAGATTTCCAGCCTTGTCCCCCATTTTCCTCTATCCTTTTGTTGGAACCCCTGTGGCACTTCCCGAGTTTCTGACTCTTCAGGATCTCAGAAATATGTTGATGGGAATAAGCCAGAGGTGTCTGGTGAACGTAAAGAGAAGGGTTTGTTTCAGGCCATGGAGAAGTGCAGCCCTGGAGTCACAAAGGGCCAGGCTGGCAGGGGAGAGCAGGGGCTGCCCTGTGTCTCTGTTCAGCCCCTGCTGTGGGTGCCTTTCAGGCAGGAGTCCGGGGGCTCCCTGCTGCCCACGCCCCCTCCCCTGCCACCCAGGCTGCCCCCTGCCCCTCCTCCCCCAGCCTGGACGGGCGCTGGGGCTGCTCCACATCGCCGATGCCGATGAGCGAACTGCAATTTGTTTAAAACTCCATTACCGGGACAGGACATGGCACCAAACAATAAATAAAAATGTGATGGTATCTCACCAATTCGCGTCCCCTCATTTATCACCGTGTGAGACTGAGGCTGATAACGCTGGTGTGTTTGATACTCAGCCATCAGTCACTTCTCTGTGTGCCCTCATACATCTCAGATTAATTGACAAGATATTTATCGCTCGGACTTGTATGAATAAATATAATTCCCAAATACTGAGGCTGACTCTTGAGCACTCCTTTTCGATTCAGAGCTAGTTGAAGAGAAGAGGAGAATTCAGAACTGCTTCAAGAAGCTGGAGATCAGGCCAGCAACGGAGCATGTTCCCTCTTTTTCCCCTCAGGAGTTTCAGACCTATTTGTCTACGAGCCGCTTCCATCGTTATGTAACTCTGTCACTTCCTGGGTTTTCAGAGCCCATTAGGCAGGGTTATAAAACTGAATGGAAAAATGAGGATGATCGTAAGAGACTAGTCCCTCTCTGGTGCTGGCATTAACCTGTGGCACCGAAACCCTTTTTGGGGATCGTTCCACTGGCAAGAAGAACATGCTCCCGGTTCTGTTGCCGGCTTGCAAGAGGCCTCGGTACATTCTTGTCTTAAAATTACACCCACAACTACATTTCTGTGCTGCTGATTTGAAACCAAAATGGCAAATCCACAGGGGACAGACAAGTCACCTCAGCCCTCCCAGCTTCAGGTGTGCTGTGCTGGAAATGAGCACAATTCCATAATTGTTGCTTCTCGGTTACATTTGATCAGCAAAGTCTCAGTCAAGGCAGACAGACATGGGCAGGGGAGTGTGTGAGGTGCAGGCCTGAGAGAGGGACGTGTCAGAATTCAGGATTCAGAAAGGAGCTTGAGCAGATGGTTGGTCTGTGCAACCATCACCCTTCCTCCTCCTCACCTCTCACGTTTCGGGTGTCATTGTCCATCAGCCTCTCCATACATTGCATTAGACTGAATTATGGTTAAATTACTCTTCTGCACATTTAAAATTTGGATGAAGGCTAATCTTGCTCTCAGATGACAGATGAAGGTAAGTTCAGACTAAGCCTTTCCCCAGAGGCCACGGGGGAGCCTGAGTTAGTGCCCTGGGAGTGGTCACCAGTGCCCGTACCCGGGGCCAGTGCTGCCACTTCCCTCTGCCCTGCGGCGGCTCCTGGTGCTGGGCCTGGTTAATTGGGTGCATAATGAGTCTCCTATTGTTCCTAGAGGAGTCAGTAGTAGGTCTGGGACCAACATGTCACACTGCTTTTCCTGTTTTAATTTACATTGATACTTTGCTTCATTTAAAGGCGGCTCCTTACTTCAAATGACTCTTGATCAAGGGTGAGTCATCTGTGCTGGTGCAGCTGCATGCACAAACAGCCCCATATTTCTTCATTATCTGCCTTGGGAAGCTCCTTGCATGGAGATCTCGCTGTTGGTGAAAGGAGCTGAGCTTTTCTCATCACTCCCGAAGAGTTTCATCTCAGTCAGACGGAGACCCATAACTGCCTGTTGCAGGAAAAGAAGTTGCAATATTAAAAGCTGTCACTGCTGTAAATTGAGCACAGATGAATAAGAAGCAGCAGTATTAAAAAGTGTCACTGGTGTAAATACAGCAAAGATGGATAACTGGGAGGAGGTACAGCCCCAGTGCAGAGGGCATGTGTCACACACACACACACACTGGTCCTGACTCCAGCCACCAGTAACTCCCAGGCGTTGCCTTATCCGGGGTGTCTGTGAAGGTGGGGGAGAACACACGGGATGATGGATGTGCTCCTAGTGCTGTTACAGTCTTATCAGTTAAAAGAACCTTGAGATGGGAAGTTTGCCATTCCAGGTCAGACCTTGCAAGGCGTTGGCTCTCTGTCAGGAGCTGGGTGTGCCTCAGAATCCAGTTTTCTGTTCAAACTCTCTTTGCACGTTCATGGAGCTTTTTTCTTCCTGTTGTATCAACAACCATCTCATATCTTGTAGGGAGAACACAGGTACACTGAAAAAAGCCAGCAGAGTGCAGTTTGAAACTGAAGATGAAACTACATTAGTCCCTGCACGGTGTGTGCACACATGTGCAAGGCAGAGAGAGAACCAGGAAGAAAGGCCTGTGAGAATGAGGTGACAGCTTGGATTTTAAGTGGAACTTTTGGAAGAGTCTGTGTGCTCCTCAGGAAGTCAGGAGTGAGCCTCCATCTCTGGTGCCTGCACCCAAGCCAGGGAGGAAGGTGGCACAGATGCCTTGTATAAAAAATGCCTTTTCTTCAAGCGGGTAGAATATGGAGGGGGAATAACCCAAACCAAAAAAAGGAAGAGAAAGAAAAGCTCAGGATATTGGAGCAATGTGTTAAAAATGTCCTTTGTCTGTCATGGCTTTCTCACTTCTTCTTGAAAAGCTCCACCCGGCACCGTCCCGTGTGGAGCCCGGGCAGGGCACCCACACCAACCTATGGGCATGGCACACTGAGCCTCAGCAGGGTTTGCCTGCTGCAGCCAGGGGAGAGGGCCAACAGAACCCCTGAAAGAGCCCCAAGAAGGCCTGGAGAAGCTAAATGAGGAGAAGAGACCTGGAGTCACTGATAGAATTAACCAGAGCCCCGGCGAGGGGTGAACAAATCTCACACCAGGCTTCAGCTGCTCTGACTCTGTGATGACCCACCCCAGGGCAGGGGGACTCACGGCTGTGAATGCCTCTTGTCCCCGAGGATGAGGGACACCAGCTGCTCTGGGGACATGGCTGGGCACAGTGGGTGTCCCTCTGTGCCCCGTGCCGGACCCCTGCCAACATGGGCTCCCTGTAGTCCTCACACATCTTCTAAAGCAAGAAAGGGATGAGTCAGAAATCACTGCAGAACAGTTTATTACCCAAGTAATTAAATCTGTTGACTCACACAACTAAACCCTCAATTTACCAAACACGACATGATTTCCATATTACCCGAGAAGTTGTGCCACATCCCAGATCATTAGATGGTGGTGCAGCAGGAGTGCACAGATGCTCCTCAGAGTTCTTTCAAAGCTTCTCGCATGAAAACAAGCAAACAAACAAACAGGGCCCGACGAAGCTGGCTGTGCTGCAGGCAGGGTGTCACGGGAACCACCAGCTCTCCAGTGAGGCAGCGAGCTGCCTCCAGATGAGAGGTGTCGGCTCTGTAAAAGCATCAGTTCTGGACGCACGCTCCGATTTCTCACCGTGTTGCATAAAATGAACCTTTCCCCTCTGCAGGTAGCCAGCTTCTCAGAGATAAACCTCCACCTGTCAGAGAAGCAGAGCCCATGACGATGCCTGAGCAGATGTGTTACGGGCTCTCCCAGCACCAGCTCATTCCTAACGAGACATGCTCGAGTGCGTTTGGAACATTCCCGTCCCTGCTGGTTGCCAGCTTGTGACTCCTCGTGTGGGGAACAGGGAAATGCTGTCCATAAATCAACCTCCAGTACCCACACACAGTCCCAGCACTCCAGCTGCGGAGGGTGCCAGGGGACGGTGCCTGAGGGGACGCCACATGATGGACACCAGGCAGCAGCAGGCACAGATCCCCAACTGCAGCTGGAGCCCTGTCCAAGCTAAACCTCCCCTGGCACAACTTGAGCCATTTCCTCTCCTCCTGTCCCTGTTCCCCCCCAGCTGCCCCCTCCTGTCAGGGACTTGTGCAGAGCCACAAGGTCCCCCCTGAGCCTCCTTTGCTCCAGGCTGAGCCCCTTCCCCAGCTCCCTCAGCCAAGCAGGAATCTCCCACTCCAGGCATCTCTGCAGGTACATTTTTGTCTGCGGGAGAAGCAGCCTTGAAAAATGTTTTCCAGCGAGAGTTCTGCTGTCTGGCATAGGAGAGTCAAAGATTAAGATCAAGAGAAAATCACATCATGAATAATTTAGTCCCTAAACTTAGCATCTTACTCTGCAGAGGCTATTGGAAGGAAGGATGCATTCCCTGGTATTTATCCCATGCACAGATGCACTGGAAAAAAAATCTCAAAATATTCAGCTATCGGCCTGATTGTGATTGTCCCAATTACAGCAGTCAGAGCCCACCCTGCCGCCCTGTGCAGCTGCCGGGAGGGCACCGCTCGTGCGCTCGGTTTGGGAAGAACATTTCGGGAATGACCCTCACCCGGCTCAGCCTCACTGGGGTCACGCACGGACGAGCACCTGGGGAGGGAAACGTGGGGGAGGAAACGTGGGGAAGGAAACGTGGGGAAGGACCTGTAACTCTTCCCCCTGTGCCNGGGAAGGAAACGTGGGGAAGGAAATGTGGGGAAGGAAATGTGGGGAAGGAAACGTGGGGAAGGAAACGTGGGGAAGGAAACGTGGGGAAGGACCTGCAGCTCTTCTCCCCGTGCCCGTGGGAGCACCATGGGGGCAGCGTGCGCAGCAGGGGCTGCAGGGTGGGAGTGGGGAGCCCTGAGGCGTTCAGCTGGAAGGGGGAACAGTGAGCAGGGGGGCACAGTGAGGGAAGCACCAGTCTGCTGGGAATGGAGTGACAGAGCGGCTCCAGACTGCCCTGTGGGACTGTGGCTGGGGTGGGGTCTGCCACAGTTTGGCTGTGATCCCCTCAGCAGAGAGCGAATCACCACAGCCTCCACCCAAGGCCTGAAAAAGAGGAAACAGCTGCTGGAGCGTGGAGTCGTTCGCTCCAGAACCTCGCAGGCTCAGAGGCCACGCGTGAAATAACTGAAGGGAACAGAAACTCATCCATCTGCAGGGATGGAGGCGTGATACCGACCTGCAGCAATGCTCACCCAGACCCCAGCAATGCAATGCCTGCTGGCCCCCAGTAACGCCTGCTGGCCCCCAGTAACGCCTGCTGGCCCCCAGTAACGCCTGCTGGCCCCCAGTAACGCCTGCTGGCCCCCAGTAACGCCTGCTGGCCCCCAGTAACGCCTGCTGGCCCCCAGTAACGCCTGCTGGCCCCCAGTAACGCCTGCTGGCCCCCAGTAACGCCTGCTGGCCCCCAGTAACGCCTGCTGGCCCCCAGTAGTGCAATGCCTGCTGGCCCCCAATAATGCCTGCTGGCTCCCAGCAATGCCTGCTGGCCCCAGTAACACCTGCTGGCCCCCAGTAATGTAATGCCTGCTAGCCCCCAGTAACACCTGCTGGCCCCCAGTAATGCCTGCTGGTCCCCAGTAACGCCTGCTGGCCCCCAGTAATGCAATGCCTGCTGGCCCCCAGTAATGCCCGTTTGTGCCCAGGCTGCCCACGGCTGCCCTGGCAGCACAGGAGCACGAGCATGGGGCAGGGGGCAGGGGGATTTGCCATCACGTCAGCACATCGGGTGTCCCCTGTGCCATGAGCGTGGCCCACCCTCCCAGGGCCATTACAGAAATCTCCTGGAGCTGCAACCTGCTTATTTGTTTAAAAACAACAAAACACTATCAAAGTTCCACAAATTCGTCATGAAATTGATTAAACAGTGTAAGCAACTTGGTGTTTGGGAATATTAGAAATATATTAGAAAGAAAATTAAAGCCTTATAGGATTAGGACTTTTCTGTTTGAGTTGAAGTTTGCTGTAATTCCATTAAAATTCACAGTTTCACACTGATTAGAGGCAGTGCTGTTCATCTTGCTCTGCTTTTGTTTTTCTAAGTGCAGTGGCAAAGCGTTGACAAGGAGGTTCAGCTTTGTCATGGGGCTGCTGACAAAGGCTCCAGGTTTATACGTCAGGAGGGCACCCTCCGTTTGCTGGGTCCCTCTCCTTCATTCTCCTCTGGGCAGCTTTTCTCCCACAGTCTCGTTTTTGTGGCTCTGAATTCCCGACTATCATTAATTCTTCCATGGCGCACAGGAGTCTTTGTTGCGCTTTATTGATAAGTGTTCTCTGTTCAGTTTTGTTATTGCTATGTATTGATAGTTTGTCTTCACCAAAAAAGGAAAAATCCAATCCACGGCAGTAAAATCGTATTAGGGCCATAAAGAATATTAAATTACAATGTCGAGCGCGAGGGGGGCGGTACCTTGGGCATTTTGTCTGAAGGCCACACTGGTCTGTGTCTGCCTGCTGGTTTGTTCCACAGCTCCTGGCTGTGCACTGAGCATCCCCGGGAGCGGGGCCGGGCTGTGGGGGGCTGCTCCCCTCGTGTGGGTCCCACACCGAGCCCAGGCTGCACGGGCACTGCTGCTCGGGGCTGGGGGCTCTGCCTGCCCCCTCTGCTGTGGAATGAACTCGGGGGGAGCAGACCAGTGGATTAATGCTGGTGTTTTACCGCTGGCATTCCCCAGCCCTGCGGAAGGTGGGGAATCAAACCGGGGCCGTGGGAACGGCGCTGTCGCTGCTGTGCAGCGCTCGGCAGCCACAGACCACTGGGAATCCATGAGAAAAGTAAATGTAATAAATTTCCAGGGCTAACTGAGTCAGGCTGTTACCTGGTCTGAGTGGATACCAGTAAGTCTTAGCGCCCACAACAATGTAGTTCTGCAAAAGGGAAAATACAGCTGATATTTCTGTCATGCCCTCATTCATCTAAACCCACATTCTCACAGATTTTTCAGTGTGTGTTAATAAAGCTGACAAGGTTCATCTTGAGCAGTGGCAGAAGTGCTGCATTTCCTGGTGAAAGCCCTGGGAGGGCAGGGGCCAGCAGGGCAGCTGGGCACGGGTGTGCCAGGGGTGGGCACGGGTGTGCCAAGGGTGGGCATGGGTATGCCATGGGCAGCCCCTGCCGGGACCCACAGCCCCCCCTGCTCCAAACCAGCACCTGAACTGCTCCTTTCTCCTCCTGGTGCAGGAGGCACATCTGCTCACACAAACGTGTCCCAGCAAGAGCAGCAATCAGTGGTCACATGTATAGATATAGATACAGATATATAAATAAGTGTTTAATTCTGTTTTGTTGTTCACAAAGATGGGGCCAAATACACCTTGTTTTAACGGGGAAAACTATGCTTTGACACAAATGATGAGAATTCTGACTTTCACAAAATTATTTAAAAGATAGAGAGAGCAACCGAGATAAAATCGTGCATGGAGAATGAATTTCATTTCTCTGACTTCTGACTTTTTCCTTAGTGAAAGGTCTGAGCCACACGATTTATCACTTTTGAAGCCAAAGCACCACCTAAGCTGCAGTGAAGAGGCTGGGACTTGTGCCCTGGCTTGTGCTCATCCCTAATGATGGAGCCCAAAAGGCACAGCGAGAGTGTGCGGAGCTCCCCCGGGATGGGGCAGGAGCAGAGGGAGCCAGCAGTGCCTGGAGCTCCCCTGGGATGGGGCAGGAGCAGAGGGAGCCAGCCTGGAGCTCACCCGGGATGGGGCAGGAGCAGAGGGAGCAGCAGTGCTTGGAGCTCCCCCGGGGTTGGGGCAGGAGCAGAGGGAGCAGCAGTGCCTGGAGCTCCCCCGGGGTTGGGGCAGGAGCAGAGGGAGCAGCAGTGCCTGGAGCTCCCCCGGGGTTGGGGCAGGAGCAGAGGGAGCAGCTTCGTGCCCACACCACACGGACACTGCTCATCCCTCTGCCAGCTCAAGTTCTCCAGCACCTCAGGATGGGGCTGTGGTGAAGCCTGTAGAAATGCCTTTTCCTTGATCTAATTTATGTATTCAGCTCATAATTCCATATCAAAAGGCTACCAGAGGCCAACTGTAACATTTAATTAATATTTCCCATCTGCTTTTTAGCACCACTTTAATTATAAATGGTTAATTTAGTCACGGGGTAAGTTGATCACAGATAGGGAGTGGCCAGAGCTTGTGCAGCTGAAAAGCCATGCCAGGGTCTCTTCCCGAGAGAGGGGGACAGCCTGAGGGGGACCTGCCCGTGGGTCTCACCTCATGCAGCAGTGTTTTGCAGCAGGCTTCAGGGCAGGATGGGACACCCGGGCAACTGGAAAAGCCATTGGAGATAAAATCACCCTCCCCAAGCCCTCAGGAAGACTTGTGGGAAATCCAAGCTGGGTTTGCACAACTTGCTGAGTGTTCGTGCCCTCGGAGAGCTGCTCCAGCCCCGGGGCTGGCGGATGCTCCTGCCTGAGCTGTCTCCAGGCAAACCGGCTGCAAAAGTGACTTGAGTTAAAGTGAAATTCAAAAGCTGTTTACAGCTCCAGCATCCTTGGGTTTTGCTTCCTTCTCACTCCCTCTGAAATATTTTCTTTTGATATTTTAATTTCTTTTGGGCTGACTTTAAGGAAGAACGTTGGGTTGAAACAGATGGTTGTCAGCAAACCAATGCCTGCAAAGCACAATTGAGAATTAGCTACAAAAACCCAAAACTTGGCACCAGCCGAATCCTCTTGATATAATTGTCAAAAGAAATCTGGCTTGGAAAAATTTTTTGAATAATATTTTCAAAATTCAAATGACTGAAACTTTAAACAAACAAAATACAGTTTATTTGAGTGTGTGCAAGTGGTAATGACAAACCTCCAAAGGTCATTCCCACAACTCCTGCTTGAGGCTCTGTCACCCTGGGTCAGCTGCTGAACAGCAGGACGCGGTGTCCAGGGAGCTGCCTTCAGCAGGAGAATTTCCACGAGTAACCTCCATCATCCATTTTCTCCACGGCTGTGGTCAGCCCACTTCCCTGGCACGGGCGCAGCAGTGCCACCAGGATCCGGCTGGCTGCCTTGGGGACATCAAACTGGCCAGGGGGGATGCAGCCTGAGCAATCCCCCTTTACCCTTCGACACAAAAATGCTCACTGGTAGCTTTACTAGAAGCCTCTCTCCTGTTTGTATTTTTCAGAGAGAATTTGTTTACTTTGGCAGGAACCTCCTGTGTGGCCCTGTTAGCCAGGCTTGTTGGGAAGACCAAAAGCCTGTAAATTGCTGATACTCCTGGAAGAGGGCACGGGGCCTTCTCACAGCACCAGCGTGTCCCAGATTGAACCTTTTGCTCTTTTGATCTTCAGCCATTATCATTCCTTTATGGATGAGGAGATTGTTTCACGTGAATCCAGTGTGAATTTATTCCAGGCTGAGAAAATAATTACAGATGAAAAGTGTGAGCACAGGAAAAAAAGAAAAGAAGAAAGAATCTTCTCTTCTGGGTTCCCTTTGCTATTTGAATAGAATATTTTATTAAAAAAAAAAAAAAAAACTAAAAAAAAAAAATCAGACAGCAAAACCATCGGCCCCAGGAGAGAGCCGTGAGGGAGTGAGAGACGGGCTCACCACTGATACACATGGCCAGAGCTGGCAGAGAAGGACGTCAGGTCTGGACCTTGTGGGAGAGGGGAGAAGCTGGGAGCAGGGAACGAGGGCATCATTCCTGCCCCTCAGTCCTGCTGCCCACCACTGCCAGAGGACGCTGAGTGACCGATAACGAACTGCAGATCAGATGGAGATGCCTTCTTGAAAGATTCACGGGATGTATCTGTGACACAACCATTAAGGTTATTCTCGGGTAAATCACTCCAATCACCACCTAATTGTCACAGCTCCCCGTGTTTGACAGCGCTCCTAATTTGGAGCTCACAATGCCCTCCATTGTCCCCGCTGCCTAATTGGCAGACAGAGGCCATTCATCACGCGGTGACACGGGTGTGGAACGAGGTCGAGGTAATCCATCACTGCCTGGCTCCTCGCAGGGACCTCCACGGCGCCGGCAGACGGGCTGGGCACTGCACACGGACTGGGCAGTGCATATGGACTGGGCAGTGCACACGGACTGGGCAGTGCACACAGACTGGGCAGCACACATGGACTGGGCAGCGCACACAGACTGGGCACTGCACACGGACTGGGCAGTGCACATGGACTGGGCAGTGCACACAGACTGGGCAGCACACATGGACTGGGCAGCGCACACAGACTGGGCACTGCACACGGACTGGGCAGTGCACATGGACTGGGCAGTGCACACAGACTGGGCAGCACACATGGACTGGGCAGCGCACACAGACTGGGCACTGCACACGGACTGGGCAGTGCACATGGACTGGGCAGTGCACACAGACTGGGCAGCACACATGGACTGGGCAGCGCACACAGACTGGGCACTGCACACGGACTGGGCAGTGCACATGGACTGGGCAGTGCACACAGACTGGGCAGCACACATGGACTGGGCAGCGCACACAGACTGGGCACTGCACACGGACTGGGCAGTGCACATGGACTGGGCAGTGCACACAGACTGGGCAGCACACATGGACTGGGCAGCGCACACAGACTGGGCACTGCACACGGACTGGGCAGTGCACATGGACTGGGCAGTGCACACAGACTGGGCAGCACACATGGACTGGGCAGTGCACACAGACTGGGCAGTGCACACGGACTGGGCATTGCACACGGATTGGGCAGCACACACGGACTGGGCAGCGCACATGGACTGGTCACTGGACACGGACTGGGCACTAGACATGGACTGGGCACTGCACACAGACCGGGCAGTGCCTGGTCTCCATGGGGCATCTGTGGATAGTGGTGATGCTGCCCTGCTGCCCCTCGGACATCCCTGGAGGAGTTCCCTGTGCCTGATGACTTTGTTTCCCCTTAAATGTCATCCAGCAGCACCCAGTGTTCTTCCGGAGTTGCACCTGCTCCATCGTATTTCCAGGCGCTGAGATCAAGCTCACAGGTTTGTAGTTTCCTGGGTCTTCCTCACACCTTTCTTGTAAATTCTCACTCCCACTGTGTTCCTGGACGTCGCCTCCCTCCTGCTGGCACGTTTCTCATCGCTCCCACACCTACACCGCGGGCTGGGCTCCCCACGAGCCCCCCGTGGCTGCTCCGTGTGGCTGAGCCACCATCAGCGCTCTGATGTATGTCCTCTGCAGGGCAGGATTGCGTTAAGGAGAGATCCCTATGGCAACTTGCTAGGAACACGCCCAAGACTGATGACTTCCTCAGTCTGATTACATTTTTCGATCATTTAACTGTTTTTAATCCATTTAATTTCTGAGGCATTACTGGGTATAAGGCAATTTTTCAAAGTTCCTGGGGCAGTGAATCAAGTTATTTTAGGAAACCTGTTTTGTGGCAGCTACCGTCAGTCAGCAAAGCGATCATCTCCCGTGGCAAATGTCTGTAAGGCTTCTGCACCATGAAACCACTTCGCTTGGCATTAATTCCACTATGGAACTGAAGAATTCCTCACTGAAGATTTCTCACACGAGTTTTTCCAGTATTATTCCTGGCCCTGACAACTGGTCATTGGTAATGAGAAATTTTTGAGGACAGACAGTGATGTAATTTCTCCTCCTGAGGAACCAACCCATTATTCCAGGGTTTGTTAAAAATTATTATTAATGGCTTGGAGTATTCAACTAAGTTAATTTAATTCCCCTACGTACGAGCCATCCAATCATGTCCCTGCGAGTGCTTCTGAGCACTACACAGCTAAGGCAGGACTTTGATTGTCACTGAGACGTGCAGATAACTTCCTCCCTTGATTTTAATTTTACCAACTGGCATCTTCAGCATCTTCAGCTCCCACGTTCTTCTCTGTTCCCTGAGGGCCCGTGGGCATCCCTTGGTGTCCATCTTGCTGTCCATACCTCCACTGCCGTTTCTGCTGGGCACAAGGGCAGCATTTCCAGCCCTTTCCTCCTCATTTCCCGTGGCTGTTCAGCACGTGGTGCCCAGTGCCCTCCTGCATTGCCCTCTTTTGCCACTCCCCTCTCTTTTTCCCAAACCTTCCAGAAGCCACGTTTTTTTTCAGCAGTGTGATTGCTGAAGCTTTCTTGTAATTTCCAAAAGCACAGAATTGTCATCTGTGTTCTGAGGCTCCTCCTCTTCTCATGTGTCTGGAAGCCTGGATTCTCCATGCTCAGCTGTGTTGTGTCTCAGCCATGGCTGAGCATATGCGCCGTGTTTCCCCCTCCGCATCGCCGCTCTTCCCGGCGGGAGAGGGGCTGGAGCAGCACCACAGCGCAGCGCCCTGGCAATGCCCTTTGCTGGAAAGGTGATTAAGTACATCTGAAGATAATATCTCACAAAAACAAACAAAAAGAAGAAAGAAAAATAATTTTCTCTGGAAAACAGTATGAATTTTTCATTAAAAGCTGCACTCAGGCTGTCGGATGAGTGCTGCGAGGTTATCCCGGCTGGGAAACACCCAGTCGCCGCCTGCGGATCTCTTCCGTCTCTTTTGACATCTTTAACTCAAAAACTTCTCTGCTCCTTTCCAGCAGCTTCTCTTCAGCATCACCTCTCCTGGCAGCCAGACCAGAGACCAGGTAACAAGCTGGCAGCTCTCCAGACGTGGCTCCCATCAGTCCCGCTCTGCCAGACTCTCAGGTGGAGACAGCAGTGGAACATGGAGCCAGGTCCCGGGCAATCCCTCACCCCACATCCCACCACGATGCTTACGTGGCTTGAGCTACACCTCGGTTACCAGTCACTGCAAAACAGCTCGTAGCTGGATTAGGCTGGCAAAGGGAACAGGAAAAAGAGAGGTCCCTGGATTGATTTATCCCCTCCCATGGCAGGTGTGTAGAATCACAGACTGGTTTGGATTGGGAGGCACCTTAAAACTCATCCCATTCCACCCCCTGCCATGGGCAGGGACACCTCCCACTGTCCCAGGCTGCTCCCAGCCCCAATGTCCAGCCTGGCCTTGGGCACTGCCAGGGATCCAGGGGCAGCCCCAGCTGCTCTGGGCACCCTGTGCCGGGGCCTGCCCACCCTCCCAGGGAACAATTCCTTCCCAATCTCCCATCCATCCCTGCCCTCTGGCACTGGGAAGCCATTCCCTGTGTCCTGTCACTCCAGGCCCTTGTCCAAAGTCCCCTCAGTCCAGCAGCACAACAGTTCCCCTTGCAGAGAAGGGGGAACAGGTGGGAAGACCACAGGGGATCTACATTTCCACCATTGCACAGCCTACCAACTGATGCCCCATGTATAAATATAACATCAGGCGTTATATCACATACCCATAAGCAGGAAATTCAGAAATTTCCATGGCTATTCAGGCCTAATTTTCCAGGGATCAGCTGACCTGCAGAGCAGCCCTTCCCTGCTGAGCACAAACATGCTCTGTGACTAAACTGCCCTCACTGCAGGCTGAAACACCAGCAATGGTGTCATGCAAATGCCCTTGATCTTTTGCTATTAATTCAAAATTCTTTAAACCTAGGTCCATAAAATCTCTAGAAATGAGTTGTTATGGTGGAAAGAAGGCTATGTGATTTTGTGAAGAAAACCTCTGAGAAGGGCATTCTGAGGGACAGCTGATGACAGAGGTGTCTGAACTGACAGAACCTGATTGAATTTGGCCTCGAGATAGAAACTGAGTTCAGCCCTGGGTCTCCCAGAACACTGGGAGGGGACAGTCTGACGGGGATCAAAAGCCGGAGCAAATCTTGTCACAGCCCCTGTGAAGTGAAACCAATGAGTTTTACACAGCAGTGCTTAAGGGCTTTTATGTGTGTAAAATCTCAGTCACAACACAGCCCTGATGTCTTCTTCTTCTTCTTCATTTAGCTTTCATGATTCTCTTTTGGAAATACACGTTGAAATAAAAGCAAAAAAAAGCACAAGCAATGCTATGATATGGACCAGGTGGCCAGAAATCCCCCATGTGTAAATCATGAGTCAGTGTTTCCTTCTGCACTCAAAGAAAAATTGTCTTTGCTGGACCATCCCTGCAGCCCCACCGGGTCTGTAGCTCTGCCTTTCCCCGGTGAAAATTAGGAGAATGAGGCATGACTCTGACAGATGTTCAGGCTTAATGATTAAATGCCTGAAAATACAGCAAATTAAATATATTTGAAGAAATAAGGCAAAAAAAAAATTGAAGAAAAATTATCATTTCCCAATTCATTAATATTAATACTGGAACTTCAAATGGGGGATCCTCCTCAAGGCTTGAAGCATGAAGCTACCACAGCCCTGCAGCTGCTCAGAGAGGCTAAAGCTGGTGAAAATGGCCCCACTGGGAAGAGCAACCATCTCAGCTGGATCTTGGAGGAACACCTGAAAACAGTTACAATTTTACGAGGAACACCTGAAGATGCTTATAATAATTTACTCACAGCTGGGAAGATGCATCTACGTGTGTATTTCAGAATGTTCAACCCCCCCATTGAAGGCCAGTGGCGAACACAGTGGGTCTGTGTGGGTGCAGTGGAGCTGATCCACTCGAGTCCTATTGCCTCTGTCTGAGGTTTTTATGGTCTGGTGCAGCCCAGCTACCCTTTATTCTATATCATGTATAGAATCACAGAATCACAGACTGGGTTGGGTTGGGAGGGACCTTAAATATCATCAGTCCCTGCCATGGCAGGGACACCTCCCACTGTCCCAGGCTGCTCCAAGCCCCAATGTCCAGCCTGGCCCTGGGCACTGCCAGGGATCCAGGGGCAGCCACAGCTGCTCTGGGCACCCTGAGCAAGGGCCTCCCCACCCTCCCAGGGAACAATTCCTGCCCAGTATCCCTGGCAGTCCTGTAAGCGCTGCTCGGAGCGAGGCTTTGTGGCTCACCCTCCTTGCAGATCCCTCCCCCTTCCAAAATTAGTGGCAGATTGCAAACATTTTGCAATCTAATCTGCTCTAAATGCAGTGTAATAAACTGAAAGATAATGTCAAAAGCCCACATTTCATCGGCTTTGCAAAGGGAGAGGGCTCCGCGCTCAGAATTCATTCCCTCCTTTCTGCGTGTCCCTTCTCGCTCCCATGCCCTGCTGGTGCTGGCCCTTATCCCGCAGGAGATGCCCTGGCAGCAGGCACCCACAGGGGATGGATGGAGCCTGATGGGACCAGCTCACCCCAGCCTGGAATGCTCAGGAGTGCAGGGACCCAGCTGGGGATGAGGGGGGAAGTCACGCAGGGGGCTGAGGCCGGAGGAGCTGTGGCAGGGGCTCCCGAGGGGCACGGGCACTGCCCGAGGCTCCACAGACCCCCCAGGCACAGAACATTGCTAAAGCATCGATATCAGCCTGTGAACACATCAAATAAATATTCCGGTGTGTTTGTGCCATCAGATGGATAACCCGGCAGTGTTTGGGTTTGGCTTTAAAAGCCAGTGACACCCTCTGCATTCCCTTGGCAACTGAGGCGCTGCAGAGAAACTCCTTTTACATTTAACAACTTTAAATGTGTTGACACACATCAAATCCTGATCTGGGGTAGGTTTAAGTGACACATGTCATCTGACTGGAGGGTTTATGTGTTTGCCAGTGTGAACACAAAAAGGCTCAGCATGTCTGAGGAGAAGCAGAAATCAGATCTGTGACAACAAAATTTGCTTGCAGATAATTAATCACATTTGTAAATAAGTGAGGCCATATTTGCATCCCTTTTGTTTCTTCTTCTTATGATCTACAGGTCAACTCTTGCTGTGAAAATATTAACAGCGAGCAGATTTGCCAGTCACACGCCCCAGTACCGACTGAAGACGTATTTCGGTGCTCAGACAGACGTGTTTATGCTAGAAGGGCTCCCAGCCCCGGCAGCGGGGCCCCGGCGAGCAGAGCGGGCCAAGGGTCTCCCACGAGGGTCAGGCTGCAGAGCCAGAGCCATAAATAACCAGAGCAAGCTGTTTGCTGCACTCAGGAAGGAACCAAACTCTTCAGATAAATACTTAGGAGCCTTAAGCTGCAGGAGGGTAGATTTAGATGGGATATTGGGAAGGGATTGTGAGGGGTCTGAGGCCCTGGCACAGGGTGCCCAGAGCAGCTGTGGCTGCCCCTGGATCCCTGGCAGTGTCCAAGGCCAGGCTGGACATTGGGGCTGGGAGCAGCCTGGGACGGTGGGAGGTGTTCCTGCCCATGGCAGGGGTGGCACTGGATGGGCTTTAATCCCAACCCAAACCAGTCTGGGATTCTGGGATTCTGTAATTCATACATACCTGGATATTTGTCTCTGGTTTACTGGGAGGACATTACATTTTCCTGGCAACACTTGCCTTGCAGTACCCAGAACGCCATCGCTGCAGCTGTGGCCAAAATATGGGTCAGAAAAAGTGGAGACCTGTGCACTAGGAGTGTCCTGGGAATTAACATTCCCAGCATCCCAAGCACCCCGCAGTGCAAGGATGACGCTGCAGCTTTAGTGTGTCCAGCTTGACACACATGCAAAGGGGGTGTGCACACGTGGGGAAACCTATTCCCAAACTCTTGAAGCGATTTCTGAATCAGAGAGATGGGATCCTGCATCTTCTCTGTGCAAGTTCTTTACACCAAGGATACAATCTCTTTCTTGAATCCAGCTAATGAACCCTGGCCTCAAAAGCCAATATCTGTTTTCCCCGGAACTATTGATTGCAACTCGAGTATAATTCTTCCATACAGTTTCTTGTTAAAAAAAAAAAAAACCAAGCTATTTAAGTGCCTATCAACAAAAGATGCAATTTTAGTTAAGTCTCTTTGGGTTCTTAAATGTGTTGCCATTATCGGAGGGAGAAAGAATTACAGGACAGATAAGAACACTCAAATCTTGTCATCTCACGCGTTACACTGTGGGTTTTTTTCTCAGTTACAAAAGCTCCAGGAAATGCCGGGATTCAGCGGCTCGGGAACGCCCGGATGCAGACGCACAAACACCCCCGGTTAGCCTTGCTCCCAACACAGCTAACTGAGTTTCAAGAGGGAGCAGCAAACGCACACACGAGGGACAGAGAAACAGCCGCTCCGAGAATCCGTGGGATCGAGCACCCATTACTTGCACGTGCTCCAGAGGAGATCCCAGCCCGGTCATTGCCCACCCCGATGCGGATCGTGGCGCGCACGGAGGGACGCGAGGCCCCGCGCGCGGGGTTTTTAACATTCATAACGCAGCAGCGTTTTCCATAAACCTGCTGAGAGCACACTGAAGTTTCATTCTCCCCATACTTGTTTGGAAACAGATTTGATACTTATTACACATTTTTCTGCACTTCCAAAGGCACAGAAGGCGCTCTGCAGCCGGGGGGTTGCGAACACCAATGTTTATGGGGTTGATTAATGAGAGGAATTTTCTATGTGGGATGCTCGCAGGAGCCTTTGCACAGGGCTGCGTAACTCTCTCATTTGTGAAGCTTCTGCAAGTGGCAGAAGGGGGCTGAGAAGGATCAGGGAGATGTGGGGCCTTGGAGGGGAGGAGTGATCCAGGCAGCTCTCCAGAGCAAGCCCCACCCAGGCGTGGTGTCAGAGACACAAGTGCCTGCTGCAGGCACCGAGGTCACCCCAGGGCTGCTGTGCTGCTTTGGGGGGTTTTAGGGCTGTACAGACAAGCCCCCTGTGTGCTTCTCACCCCACCACGCTGTGCCCCATGGAGCCTTGGGTCCGGCAGACCCCTGCCACCAGCTGCCTTCAGCAGGTGTGGGAACAGCTCCTCGCTTGGCTTCCAAGGGGTCTCCATGGACGAAACTGGGCCAAACATTGTGATAGGCATGGATGTGACTTCTGATAGGCCATGGGCAGCAGACCAGGAGAGGTGACACCAGGCTCTGTGCACCTGGGCTGATGGGACCAGGCTCTCTGGGGAAGGGCTGTTCTGGCTCCCCTCGGGGCTCTCCTCCAGCCCCAGAGCTGCTGTCAGGGGACACTGGGCATCCAGCGCTCCAGCCATCACTGTGTCCTGCTCAAACCTGCCCTCTCCCACCTCCCCATGGTGTCCAGCACCTCTGCTGCTCCCCGGCCTTGTGTCCATGGTGTCACGGGGCAGGACGTGATCCCCAGGGAAGCCTCCGACAGCTCTCCTGCTCCTCTGGGACACATTGCCAGAGCCTGCAGGAGCAAAGAGCTTTCTGAAATTCTCCTGTTTAGGTTTGTTCAAACTGAAAAAAAGATGGAAATCAAAATACAACCTGAATTTGACCCTAGAGTTTCTGGGATTTACATTAAAATCCTCCCCCCACCCCACCCTTGAACTGAATTCCCAGGCTGCTCCAAGCTGGTGCTGTGCTACAGCGAGGCAGCAGAGTTTTCAATTCATTTCTTGCTGCCTGTTTTGCAGAATGGGTTTCTGCAGGATTCAGTTTACAAGCCAAACTTTGGCAAGATCATTCTTACACTTCTTTCACATCTCCACGGATCTGAAGTATATAATCCTGACTTGCTTAATTGTTAACTCAGTGTTTTGTAAGAGAAGCCATTTGACCTGATCAGCTTTTGAGTCTCAGAATGATGGGAAGTAGAAAATTACAGAAAACTTTTCTTGCTGCTCTCCGTGACCATCAGAGAGAGCAGAAGGTGACGTGTTAAGACACCCTGACTCAGGCTGAGATTTAATTGCCCTCTTGTACTTTCCCTGGGAAAGCAGTCTTGCACAGGCACAAAAGGTCACCAGAAGAGCCACAACCTGCAGGAACTCAACTCCAGTTTCCAGGAAAATACCGAGGTAAACAAGTGAACCAACTGCATGTCCTTGCGAGGAAACGAAGGGAAAACAAAAAGTCAACATTGATTTGTAAGACGCTTCATGTCAATTCACTCTCATGGTTTTCCAGGGCGCAGCAAGGGACCTTGTGGAGAGGAGTAGCTGTGCCTTGAGCAAGGTGTTCTCTTACCTGAGCCGGGCAAACACCGCCCAGGTGACGCCCTGGCGCCAGAGATGGGAAAGCCCTCAGAGACCTTTCCTGGAGAATAACGAGCAAAGACCAAACAGGGGAACAGATGGGCAGAGCTTTGCAGCCACGCAGCAACTTCAGCATCATCAGAGGCTTTGTTTCAAACCTGCAGACCGTGGGGTGGTGTGTGGGAAGCACCTCACCCACTGCAGGTGGGGCCTTTCTGGGAAGCGTCCCCCAGCGTGGAGTCGCCTGGAGCTGATTAATCCTTACTGGAACACAAGAACAGGTACCTGCATGAGGGATGGGGGAAAGGGCTCTTTATCAAATTAAAAGGATTGGATTATATTTTAAATTGATTGTAAGGTTTAGAGATTTTTGTTCCAGTAAAAGTATTGATCAGTGGGGGATTTGCATATTCCTCTTTCACAGCACGAGGTGGTTCTGCCACCAGCAGTTATTGCAGTGCTGGTTAAGTAAAACAGGAAAAGATTAAAGGCTGCAGGAACATTTTTTCACATTGCCAAAAAAAATATATTTTTTTCTAGGATAAAGCTAAAACTCTTTAATGTACATTTTATTTTTCAATAGATTAAACCAGCAATAGACACAGGCTTTGCTGCAACATCTCCTTACCTTTAATGACTTGCCAGGTTTTCAGCACCATCATGAGAAGAAAAACAATGGAACAGCTTCAGTCTGATTTTTAGCTCCTTTTAAGTACTTCTCAGTTACAAGAGCTCTAGCAGGAATGCCATTTTTAATTACCAGAGCTATGCTGTATCCACATCTGAAATCACAGTCCTGTGCTCGGAGGTGGGAGCGAAGACTTCCCGATGCCACCAGCAGAAAGCAGAGTCAATATTTAGACTTTTCAGATGGCTTTTGTTTTTAATTCCAGTAACTACAACTGGCCTCCCATCGCCAGCCACCTCTTGCAGCAGCAAAGGTGGAGCAGGTTCTCGGGCCTTGGTGATTAAATGTGACCTCAGAGAGCTGCGCTGGCAAGCAGTGACTGCACGGGCCGGGCGGTGTGGGGAGCAGCACCCCTGGGCAGGGGCCAGGGCCTGTGGGCAGTGTGGGGAGCCCCGAGATGCTCCCGTGGGAGCCCCGATCCCACTGTTTCCCCCAGCTCCCTCCTGTCCCTTCCTGACACAGGGCTGCCCCATCATCCGGTCCCAGCCACAGTGCTCCTCGCCCAGGTCCTGCCCGAGCCCATTGGCACAAGAAGTGGTGCCTGGAAAGGATGTTCTCCCCCATCCCAAACCCCTGGGAGCCTCTTCTGGGAGCAGAAAGTCTGAACAGCAGCCGGGGGCAGTCTCAGCACCAGTCCTCCATCCCGCCAGGTCAGCAGAAAAACAGACCCTCCAACTATTTGCTGATTTCTGCCCCAAGCTGGGGGAGCCCGTGGGGATGTTGGGCTGGTCCCACAGTGTGGGGAGCACCAGGGGGGACTTCAGCACAGCTGAGGAATCCCCTCCCTGCCCTCCTGAGTGCTTGTTTCCTATCCACAGGCATCCGTGGTCTGCAGGGCAGCACCCAATAGGCCATGGGGTGCACAGAGAGGGTTGGATGAGGGGACATAGCTCAGGGTCACTTCCCGTTTCTGGCCACACACAGTTCTTCTGGCTGATTATTTGCACTTGGATTTTCCACTGCAAGAGGTCAAGCCACACTGCCCACTCCTGCAACTGGGTAAGGAACAATTCCAAAAAGCTTTGCTTTTTACTGTGCACAGACACAGCAATTTAAAAATAAATTTAAAAAAAAAAAGGTCAAAATGCACTCCCATCCCACCCCACATCAGGGGATTTAGGGCAAGACCCAAGAAGGAAAACTCTGAGATTCAAGTCAGACTTCAAGTGCCTGGAATCAAAAGTAAGGGGTGCCCATTTGCCCTTCCCCCAGGTTGGGATACGAGCACGGGAAGCACGAGCCCTTTCCTGGCTTCCCAGGGCGGCAGAACAAAGGCAGCCGGCCCCGCAGTCCTGGCGCCCACGGAGCCGCGGCACGGCCGCGCCGCGCACCAAAGCGGCCGCCAATCCTCTCATGCCCAGAGATCAAGCAGGAGAAGTTCACAACAGGATTCTGGGCATGTCGAGCGACGCTCGCGGTCATGGCAGCGCCGTTAGCGAATTTGATGTGGCAGATGGGAAATCTTTTACCAGGAAAGAGAATATGATCTTCAGAAGACGAGTCCGTGGTACAAGTCCTCAGGAGCATCGCAGGGACGAGACCACTGCGGCTCCCGCCGCCTCCGTGGCTCAGGAGGGGTTGTTCTGAAAACACTTCAATCGTGAACGGTTTCTTTTTTGTCTGCACGAGCTCTCCAGCAGGACCACTTCTGTACCTATTTCTGCAAGGACAAGCAGAATCATATTCCTTTGCAATTACCCTACACAGGATTTCTCAGCCAGGGATCTGGGAACTGCGGTGGTTCCAGGTTCTCACCCAGGATCCTTCAGGGACAGTTTGCTTCATGGTCTTCTCCCTGAACATCCCCTAAGTTGGCCTGTGGCCCCAGAAAGCATCCCCACGAGGGGATACAAGTCACACCTCTCCAAAATGGTTTACCTTCAAGTGAAGTTCTGGTTCTGCGCATCTCTAAAAGCTTTTCCTCACATATCACACATTTGCAAGACAATCTGCTCCAGCACTGGGATTTCAGGTTCAGCTCAGGAGAATTCAGTTTTGTTAGAGATATGTTGACTTGCTGCTGTTTATGTTTTTGCCAAGGCAAGATAAGGCCCCAGGTTTGCAGCGAGGCTGTGATATGAAATCAGAGCACGGCGTTGTTGCATGGCTGCACTTCAAAGGTGAACTTCAGTCCCTGAGAAACGCCTGCACGAGGCACGGGACGGTGTCAGGGCTGCCTGTCCCGCACACAGCAGACTGCCCAGCGGTGGGTCTGCAGGAAGGGGACAGGATCTTGCAGCAAGGGCCCAAGGCAACGCTCGGAGGTGGCACACCGGGTGCCAGGCATGGGGTGGCACTGAGGACACATCCCTGGGGGGGCTGCTGGCCACCAGCACCACCACAGCTCTGCGGCACAGCATCACCAGCACCCTGTCCCTGCCCCAGGGGACTCAGACCAGGACCACAGGGATTAGGGGATGCTCCGGGAGGCTGAAAGCAGGACCACGGAGATCCCAGGTGCTCCCGTGACCACCACGGCCATGAGCAGTGCGGATGCCAGCAGAGAGCACTCCAGGTCTCAGAGATCCCAAAAGTGACCCTGGGAATCGAGGTACCTCAGCAGTGCCAGCACAGGGGGACAATCACTGCCCTGCTCCCGTGGCCCCACTATTTTTTGCACTATTTGCACTTCAGCAAAATCTCCCATGGAGTACAAACACCAGAGTTTCTTTTCATGGTCCATCTTCAAGAGCTTTTCAAGACAACAATAAATAAATTCATAGACTTGAAATGCATGTTAGTAATTGATCATTTTAAAACAATACACTGCAGAAGGCATATTTCCTCCTGGAATGTTTTTCTAAATTCCGTTTGCTATTGTAAATAATAGACCTACAATCTGTGAGCCCAGACATTACAGGAGTACTGAAATGCTGGATACTTCATAATGGAAAATGCTTTGGGGTGTGTGTTTTATCATTCTTTATGTGTTTTGTTTTGAACATGGACAGTTCATAAGTGCACATTAAATCCAAGGTATCTCAGTGTATCGACACCACCTCACCGGCAGCAGAGTCTCCCTGAGCACGTGGTGGGGTTTTTGATGGGTAACTATGGTGATATGCAAGGGTGGGATTCTTTTGTGGGTTTGGGGTTTTAGGGAAGCTTGGGCCAGGGGGGCTAGGCTGGACACTGTCTTTTTTATCTGTGTTGTTACAAAAAATTGTAATATGCAATTTTTTTTTGCTAAGATAAAATAAAAACTAAGGGTAGCAGTTGATAGACACAGTGTATAAAAAGCCAGATCAGCCTGGCAAACAGCTGCAGCACTTTATATTTGTCTTCATGTATATGCATTTGTCTTTAAAAAGCATTTCTGCACGACCCGCCATCACCAAGGTCAAAATTTGGAACCCAAAAATAACATATATGAATGTAGACTAGAATGAGGTCAGAGTGGATCTGCCAAGGCAGCTCTTGAGCGTGAATATTTAAGTCCCATCCCTGAGAGCAAGGTGTTCTCCTGCTGCTCTCCTGTACTTTGCAGTTTAGCTTTGTACAAGAACACAAATTTTAGATAAATGTTCTCCGACAGACCCATCTCGCAGCCCTGAGTGGCTCATTTCTTGCGCAGCCTTTGGGGCCTGCACAGGCTGAACTGCTGGGAATGAGACATCTCTCTGATAACAGCCATCATCCTCCTAAGTGACGCCTACTCGGGCTCTGTGCCTCGGCGGGGAGAGCAGCCGGGCAGGAGGTGGCTGTGGAGGAGGGAAACATCGACGTGTTCCCGTAAAATGGTTTCCCAAATGTAGATGTGATGTGCCTTAACTTCATTATCAGCTGCGGCGAGGTGGAGAGGTCACTGCAGCAGCTGAGCCGCTTTATTGAACACGTCTGTCACGGTCAGGAGCCGCGCCGAGGACCTGGCCCCCTTCCCCCCCGCCCGCGGCAGCAGCGGGCACCGAGACATCCAGGTGGTGGCACAGGCACAGCTCTGTGCAATCGGCCAAACAAACAGCAGCAGCTAGCTGCTGCTCGGGGGTGTAATGGGACTGCACAGTCACTGCTCGGGGGTGTAATGGAACTGCACAACCGCTGCTCGGGGTTGTAATGGAACTGCACAACCGCTGCTCGGGGTTGTAGTGCAACAACTGCACAACCACTGCTCAGGGTTGTAATGGAACTGCACAACCACTGCTCGGGGCTGTAATGGGACTGCACAACCACTGCTCAGGGTTGTAGTGCAACAACTGCTCAGCCACTGCTTGGGGTTGTAATGGAACTGCACAACCACTGCTGAGGCGCAGCATCCTCACCGAGCACGCACACGGCGCCTCCGAGAGGAACATCTCTGCTGATTCCACGCCTGGCGTTTGTTTCCTTCCCCCTGACATCCCCACCTCGGCTCTCCACGGCCCAGCAGCTGCTCAAGGACACTGTGCACTGTCTCAGATGAAGGCACCAGCCCTGTTTCAGAACACTGTGCACCCAGGTGCTCACAGAAATAGCAATGGACATCCAAACAGCATTTAGCCAAGCAGAAAGGCCAAGCCAGCACCAAGTAAAAGGATTTTTATTTTTTAATTTAATACATATCAGACCAGTTTTTAAAAGACTTACAGAGTTTTCTTTCTCCATAGTGCATTGTCACTGATATCCAAAAGTTTGTTTAGCTCTTACTACTCCCATAACACCTGCCACCAAACTGAGAGCAACTGATCTGGAGAAGAGGATGTGCCACATAATTGAACCTCCTTCTAGGACTGTCCCACCCGTGGGTGACGATACTGGGGGAAAGGAAACACTTCTGTTGCCCAAATCCATGAACTTCTCTCGGGTGGAGGCAGGGATGCATCCAACCACCTGCCCTGGGCTGGGCTGAGCGTGCTCCATCTGGACCCAGTACAGGCTGGGCTGACCTGGTGGAGATGATTCAGGACACGGCTGATGCTGGCCAGAGCTGATACCAGGGCGCCCCAGAAGCCAGAAGATCTCCTGGTACCTGCAGTGCACGTTGGGGTGACATTGCAGCTGCCAGAGGGAGATGCTGGGGCTGGAGCAGAGCCTGGGGCTGAGGCTGAGGTTGGAGCAGGGACTGGGGCTGGGGCTGGGGCTGGGGCTGGGCTGCCCCAGGGACCAATGGGGTTCTACAGAGCTCCATGGGGCTCTGCAGACACAGCAAACACAGAAGAAAAGAAAGGCCTGTGATCACAGGAATAATTGCTGAGGAATATCAGAAGGGGTTTGTTTGCAGAGTGTTCTCTGAGTCTCACAATAAAAAGACATAAAAAGGACAGTAATTGGCCACTAGGGATAGAGTTAATGGTAAATACTCTAATAAAAAAACCCAGGCTGCACTGCAAGTAGATCACTTATCATGGGGTTTCTCCAATAGAACAACTTTTCCCCACACCTCTGCACTTTCACGCTTGATTTGCCAGTGACTTCTGCAATTACAGCATCTAAACAAATCAGGAAAGAGCCTTTTGTTGGTCTGAATTAGAAAATGAGTCTGTCTAGGTGGAGAACTGCCATCATTTTAAATTGCCTTCTCTGGAGCTTGGCATTCCGGGCTTTGGGCCTGGGGGCACATTTGGCTCGGATTGGCATCTTATATTTTGACTCAGCTGAACCAGAAATACGTGCCTGGGAACCGCGGGCTCGAACACTCCGGGATTCACTGGGATTTTATTAAAAATAGGTTTGGGCATCGGCGAGGACAGCAGCACCACTGGACAGCCTGGTCCTGCTCTGCAATGGAGCCTCAGAATGGAGGGAAAGGGTGATTTTGCTAAGTCAGAATGAAAATGGTTTAAGTGCCTACAATGTGTGACTGCAGGGGACATCCTCCAGCAGGGCTGGCCCCAGTGCAGGGCCAAGCAGGGTCACCCGTGACCCCCTGGCCATGCCCCTCAGACAGAGCCCTCAGGTGTCAGGTCCGTAGGGTGGGATCACACGGGGGAGGGAGCGGAGAGGGGCAGTGTCCGTTCTCACACTCTTAGAAGGGAAAATCAAGTTTTCTTATATTTTTAATTTTCAGAGAGGAAAGAGAAATACGTTTTACACCACTTTGACCTGGAGCTGTGGTCTTTTACAGTCTCATAGATAATGTCAAGGTTAAGAAAAATTATCTGGACACCCAAGGACCACAGCACTGACCTCACTCAAGCAGAGCTCACATTAGTGATTCCTGATAAGTGAGACATCAATAAGTATGAAGCAAAAGGACATGATATTATGTCCTAATTGCACATTCAGTCTTAGGATAATGCAGAGGGGTGGAACGAGATGCTCTTTAAGGTCTCTTCCAACCCAAACCATTCTGTGATTCCATGATTTTCATCTCATGGTACTTTGGCAATGGAAGCCCAAAAGGTCAAGATCTCTTCTTATTTCTGCTCTTGCTTCATATGCAAGCAGATATTTTCATAGATCTGAAATTATAGGCCTGTGGATCATAAAAAGCCTTTTAAAAATTTCTTATTAATTAAAATGTCTTTAGATTGGAATGAACAGTACATAAGAAAATACTCTGTGTGCAATTAACCATCAGGATTTCGGTTGTTGTATTTCTCTGTTTCTGCCTTCAGAACCAAGGGCCAAGAGCACTTTCAGGCTACAGCAGAAGGAATTCAAAGAAGCATCTGGGCTGGTAAACATCACCCTGCTGAGCACAGGAATAGTGTCTCTGCTCATTCTGGACACTCGAGGAATCTGTAGTTTCTCTGATGGCATTTCTTGAACCAAAAGAAGGTAAAGTCATGGAGGCAAAAACCTCAGTGGCAACCCCTCCCTTAGCTGCCCTTCCTGCTGGACACTTCCCAATTAGCTCTCCAACAGGCAAGGGCCAAGAGCCTGAGTAGAAAATTAAATCCTTTTGCTTGTTAATAATCCTTGCGTAAATACCAAATCCATTAAATTCATTTCTTTGTTAAAATTAAATAAAACCAAGACATTCACAACTGCACACCAGTAACTTCCTAAGTTAGCGTGGAATGTGAGAGTAAAAAGGTCTGGAAGCTTCCTCTGGAAACACTGTTGGACATGATTTCTGCCTCACACGTGGATGGGATAGCTGGAATGAAGTCACAGACACATTTGAATGTTTGGAAAGCACTGCCCAAAAGATCTTCTGTTATGTTTAACTGAGGAGTTGTAGAAAGTAGAAAAAGTATTTGTAACATTCAGGGAATTAAAAATGTAATAGGGCTGAACTGATGTGCTATTGATGACCTCCTTATCTCTCCCCCGGAAAATCACAGCACCTGCGTGTCTTACAAAAGAGTAACAGCTGCAATCTTCCCAACTGCTGGGGGACTTGTTCCTGCAAACGTGGCTCTGGTGGCTTTGGCCACCTCCTCTGCTGCTGGTCACTCACACCTCTGCAGCAAGGCAGCAGGAACCCATGTCAAAACAGGGAGATAAAAGATCAATAAATATTTAAATGAAATGAGATGCTAATCAAAGGCAGGAAGACTTGTGACATTTACCCAGGCAAACCTGGGGAACTCAGGGAAGCAATCACTTACGTTCCTGATTATCTTCAAGAGCTCTCGCACGTCCCAGAGGGCTGGGAAAGGAACAGGAGTATTTATTTTTGAAAAGGGGGGCCAGGGGAATTGGAAACCAGTCAATCCACATTACGTGCCTACAAAGAGAGTGAATCAAAGCATAGAGCAGGTGATTTGTTAACAGCCAGAGATAATAAATAGAGCTGGCTGCAGTGAGTCTCAGTTTCGCTCAGATTTGGGGGTTTTACTGCTGGTGTCAGTCTGGAATGATGGGTAGGCTTACTCAGAAGAATAAGACAGAGAGCAATAACATAAATATTGGCAACTGCCTATTTGCTGCAGGCAGTGCACTTACCAGAGCTGACTGAAGTGTTATTGCAGTCAGATCTTCCTTTCATTTCTTTGGGACTTTCATAAGTTTCGCACATTTGGGAGATCTTTACAATCTTCTGTGTTTGTTCATCGTGGCATGAATCTGTTTTATAAGCACCTTTTGGGGAAATGGGCTTCCTACAAGCATTTTGCATCCGCGTATCCCAAGGAATCCATGGAATTTTTAAAAAGGTTTCTGTGCTGGTCACCCACACTTGTCCTGGCTCACTGAGGACCCAGACTGGAAAAAGCCTTTTTAGCCCTTTTAGCCCAAGTTTAGTTTGAGATCTTGCTCAAGTGCTAGGAGGCCCTGGGGCTGTTTGAGTTGGGTCACTGTCTGTGTCTCTGATGTCCTCTCTTCAGACAAAGTCTTTCCCCATTGGACCTTCATCTGTACGTAAAGGCAAACACATTCCATCTGGCATGAAAGGCAAGGAATGAGCTGGCTTTGGCTTTTGACTCCTCAAACAACAAAATTCATTTTTGTGATGATGCTGCACTCAGAGTGGTACCTGTTTTCTCTTGGACCTCTCTTTGGAGTTGGCAGGGACAATAAAATACCTTGGTCTGGTGTAGCCAAAATTGGTAAAATGTCATCTTTGAAATGTTCCTGTTTTGAAAACATTGGCATATCAGCGATTGACTGAAAGATTCTGGAAATTTAAATAGGCTATAAAAATAACCTGTTCTACGTACTTCAAGTTCCTCAAATAGTGTCTTGGGTTTTCTCAAACCTCAGTTTTTCCTCTCCCTCCCCCTTGCAGTGCTCTCTCTCTCCACTACAGACTTCCAGGGGAGGAAGGTTGATTTCATTTTTTCGGAGTTAAATTATTCAGCGAGATCTGAAGATCTGCTGCTGCCATGCCACCCCCCTCCCTGGCACGTCACCGCGGAGCGCCGCGCCCCAGGAGCCGTAAGTGGGTCAGGGCAGAGCCCCCCCAGCCCCGCATCGCGCATCCCCCGGGCGGCACCGCCCGCTCCTCTCCCGCCGGGGCACGGCTCTGCTCCACAAGGTGCCTGGATCTCAGCCTGCACATTTTATCACAGACCAGCCCAATAAAATTATGTCAAAAGACCTCGATCAGTTTGGAGCTCCTAAACCAGGTGAGCTCAGACAATATTGCACCGTCAATATTTTACTCCAGTGTCGTGTTGTTAGGCCTCTACTCATCTTCAGGCCGAGGAAGCAAGAGGAGCCAAGGAGGAAAAGTAAAAACATTAGCAAAGTAAAAACTTCAGCAAAGTAAAAACATTAGCAGAGTAAAAACCCGGTTTGAAGCTCCTCAGATAGAAAAATACCAAGTGATAAGCTGCATTTATAACCTTTCAAATATCAGTTCAGATGCACAAGCGATACGAAGGAGGATGCTTGGAACGCGTCCCTTTGAAGCGTGTCCCTCTCATGCAGAATCCTCGTGGTCCTGAGGCAGCTCAGCACCTAATGCAAACCCATAGCCCTTTTGGATCTGCTCAGACAGGAGGTTCCTTACTTTTAATTAAAGTACAATAAAATTTTATTTGTTCTTTCTAAATTATTTCCTGTTTCTCCGAAGTGCTGGATTTTACTGTGATCTGAACCAGAATTTCCCTGAATAAAACTGGAGAAAATAAGCATTTGCATTTAATTAAAGAAGGCCCAGTTAGGTCACTTGGAAGATAAGCACATGCAAACTTAGATGTTTGGAGTTGTACTTGGGTCCTGTAAGAGCACATTAACTACAAAGGCCGGTCGGGCTCATCTGTGGCAGCCCCCCACAGTTTCTGGGCAGGAAAGTTTTCTGCAGGAGTCTGGCAGGTCCCCGGGGCAGGCGAGCCTCACCGAGCCGGTGCAGTGGGTCCCCTCATCCCCCTCCCCACAGCTGGGAACCCTCCGTGCCCCAAGGGGACTCGTGTCCCCATCCTCAGGGGCAGAGCAGGCCCTGAGCTGGTCCCTCCCTGCTCCGGCCCGGCTCCCGCCCTCCTCCTTTCCCGGTGTTTAAGCAATGGCTGCCAGTCCATTTCACTAAGGACACAAGATTTGTAATGCTCCACCAGCAGTATTTTAAGAATCCACAGGTTGCATTTTCCATCCCACTTATACACACAGGTTGCATAAAATGATGACTGAAAATGAGCTATAAAGTTCCCTGTATGTTGCTAACAAGTGCACATCCTACAGCAGACATTCTGACACATGATTTTAGATATTTTTTTAGCAAGCAAAGATCTCAGCCGGAAAGCAGAAAGCGCTGTGCAACACTGGTACCAAGTGACTTTGCATAATAACAATTTGAATTATTTCTGCAAGGCAACACGTTCTTGAGAAGAAGGTGGCTGGTAGGCCCGCATGATGAGATTATCTGTGTGGGAACAGTTGTGCCTGCTCATTATTGTGACTGCACCTTTGTGGCTGGGGCGGAGGGGCCTCGGTGCAGCAATGGCTGGTGATGAGCAGGGCAGGAGCACCGAGCACTGTGCGAGCGCTGTCAGGTGCTGAGCACGGAGCCTCGGCGCAGCTCTGCCCTCATGACACCAGTCTGCAATCACAACCTCTGCCACTGCGTTAAACATTTCCCTGTGGTTCACTTCTTTCACCCAATAAATGGGACTCATCCTCATTGTTTCCCATGAGGCAGCTGGATTGCGGCCCGGCAGAGAGGGACAGGAGGGGTTAAAGGCAGCCCCAAACCCTACACTGTAGTACATTTAATGCTGTCCCTTTACATCATTTTAATATGAATTTTATATATGGTTATCCAAAAGTACATGTATTACGACCCTGAAAGCTCTTTATTTTAAGCAATCATATAATTACTGGCTGTTTTCAAATTGCTCTGCTCTCCTCTAATCTTGTTTTCATAATGAAATTTATTTAAGTCTAATATAGGCATAATGTAGAGTAATGTATCTTCTGCACCTCAGAATGGATGTTGGAAGTGTAAATTCATTACTTCTCCTTCAGCAGATCTCCTTTTTATCTCTCTTCTATAGACATTACAGTCATATTTTTCTCCTGAATACACTGATGAGGATCCAAAACTAATTTTCACCAAAATGAGAACTCCTTAAAAACATGCTCTTATCATATCGTGCAGGCTCTCTCAGCTCCACCAGTGTTCTTCACTTTAACCTCAGCTTTCATTTCTAAGTGGGTTTTCTTTTGCTCCCAGCATTTCTCTCCATCTGCAGGACCAAGTCTTCTTCCTCCCCTGTAACCCAGCCCCTCCAAGGAGGGGATTCCTTCAGTGAGCACTGGGGGGGTTCATTTGCACAGGTCCATCCTGGGCCAAAAGGAAGGACACAAATGCATTGATCCAGGACAAATCTGGCAACTCGGCAGTTGGTCCTGACTTCAAGTGCCCCCCTGCTCCTGATCCTGCTTCAAGACAAAGTAAAATCAAACATTTAAGGTCAATTTCTACTGCTTGGGCAGGCAGATACATCATTCCCTACTCAGTGGTACACACTCATTCATCACTTCAGTCACTCACCAGAGCTGACAGAACTTTTGATTGTCAGGTCTGCAATTGGTAATTGGGCTTAATCACTTTCAAAGACACCTTTTCACATGGCAGAAAGTCTGAATTCTGAAAGAGAACCACCAAAACCTCCAAAAACCCAGCCCCAAAATAATTGCCATTTCAATTGAGATTGCTGTGATTGTATTCTTGCCTACCCGGCTCTTTTTGCATTGCGGTATGGAAAAATAAAGAAAGATGAATTTCAATCACGCTGTTGCCCTGAAAGCTATTATCACAAGATTGATTAACTGAGACTACTTTGTTTGAACAATAGGTTGTGGAGGGAGAAAAAATACATTTTCCCTCAGTCTTAATCCATGAAACAGTGATTAGACATTTATTTCTCAATTGGCATGGTCGAAATCAATACGTGTTTTCCAAAGATGTGCGCAATTTGCTTTAAGAACTTGTCCTTGCGTGGTCTTCAAGTACTACGAGTTTTTTGGTAATTATTTGTTTCTAGGTTTTGAGAGATTCTCTGTTCTTGTCCGTAACTGCTGGAACTTTTGCCAGCTTGCCAAGTGGTTCCTGATGTGCAGCACTGGGTGGTTACGGAGCAGTGAGGATGTCTCTGCATTCACCAGCTGGGCTGGGCTTCAACAGGAAGAGGGACGAATCCTGCGGGGTGACGACTCCAGCCCACATCCAGGTGCAGCTGTAAGTGGCAAGGCACGTGTGAGGCTTTAGTGTTTCATCCTTCTTGCAGATGACAGGCCTGGGTCTTGCCCTCTGCTCAGCCCTTTGCTGCTGCTCTTGCGGGCGTGACGTCACAGAGGGACACAGTTTGCCTGTGGACCCTTTGCGCCATCCTCAGCCAGACCCCTCCCACCGAGCCCTCAGGGTATGGGCACTTGGTTGCCAATCCTTTGCAGCAAGGAACATCTGCCCTTGAACACTGGGAGAGTGATTAGAAAGGTAAACTAAACAAATCAGCTACTTGGGGCATGGAGGTTTCATGGCAGCACTGGGCAGACCGGGTGAAATAAAAGACCTTTCCCTACATATCTCCTTTCCCCATATAAATACCCTCAGGGTTGTTCTGAAAATTCTCTTCTTTTGAATTTCTGTCCCAGTTTCTTCTAGCAAGTTCAAAAGTGCCCTGAGACCACCTGCTATATCCATCCGTAACCAATTTGATATCATGAATCATTGAATCACGTAATATAATGTAATAATGAGCAGGTTGGATGGCAGCTTTATGAGCTGATGCTCTCTTAAATAAGTTCATGCTGAAACAGAATCCTTCAGCCAATTTTTTCTACTTCCCCTGCTGTTCAGGGGCAAACTAGGAAAACTAAGGAAAAAATCAGAGCTGAGAGCAGCACCGCTACGTGTCTGAAACCTGCTCGGCCATCTGAGGAGATATTAAAGGAATACAGATATCTGAGCACATTTCGCTGAAGAAGGCAGCCTTAATTTTAGCTGGCTGGCAGATGGGGTTTCTCATTAGCCTGTCTTTTCATCTTATTTCGTGCAATTAAGTAAGCTTGGGAGGGACCCTACGGGACTGGCCATCTTCCAAAGGCTTGCGCAGCCCAGGCTGCACGGCTCCCCGCTCCACAGCCGGCTGCCCTGTCCTGTGGAGCTGTTTTCCCTGTCACACACAGAGCCAAAGGAAGGCTTTTCTGTGTGGATCAGGTCTGCAGAACTCCAGTGCTGCATGGAGCAGCCTATCATCCCATGACAGCACTTCCCCAACACTGAGACAAATATTGGGCCTGGTAGGGATGGTGGTGGAGATCCAAGAGGAACTGAATGTGTCCCGTCCTTCTTCAGCTCTTTCTAGAGCATCAGAGACCCTGCAAAAAGAGAGGGGTTCTCCATCAGGGTCTCTCCCAAGAGGGGCAGGAGCAGCTTGATCCAGTAGGAACATCTCAGTAGATTCATATTTCCTCTGCGTAGCTGCAATTAATGAATGACCTGTTCAACATCCTCCCTCTGACTTTGCTCTTACAGCCCAGGGAGATGCTCTAATGGTGCCACCCCACTGGACAGTGACACCCTGGCCCTCCACAGCACCCAGCCACGGGAGGAGAGAGGGGATGGGAGCAGCCCTAGGGACATGGGTCAGCGGTGGACTCGGCAGTGCTGAGTTAGCGGCTGGACTCGATGATCTTAGAGGGCTTTTCCAGCCCAAACCATTCCGTCATTCTGTGAGCCCGTCCCTGGGGGCACCATGGCAGAGCCCCTTCAGCTCCCAGCACAGCCCCAGGAGGGAGCAGAGAGAGGTGGCCACGCACCCCAGGGAGGTACCTGGGCAGGGGTCACTCCCTGGCTGCCAGCATCCCACCCTGCCCCTTCCTCCACCTCGCTCCCAAGCCCCCCTCAGCTCAGCATCGCCTCCTCTGCCGCGCGGCTCGGAGACATCAGGCACGGCCATCGTGTCACCCTCTCACGGCAGGGCCCGTCCTGAAAGCCTTTTTGGGAGCTGTTTCAGCGTCCAGAGGGACCACTGGTCTGAGTAAAACCTGCTCCCCGGGATTTATAGGACAGGCCCCACATTTTGCAGTCCATTCCTTCGGCATTATTTCTTTGTTCCCATAGAAACGGGGGGGCTTTAAAGAGTAGTCTGGAGCTAAGATAATGAAAATAAATCCAAACAAAACCCTGTCAAACCTTTGTACACAGGTATTGGGGGAAGAAAATAAAATCCTTGACTCCTTTTTCTGTAGTCTGTAAAGCATTGTAATTTAGTTGGGTAAAAAACCCCAAACTCTCTCACGGATGTGATCCTTCTGCATTGTTTGATTTTTTTTCTGAGGCAATTTCAGAAAAATGCTTAGCAACATATACAGAAGGAAGCTGCTAAATCTTTGTATTAATTCTAAAACCCCCATTTCTTATTAAGTCACAAGAGATAGCTTTTACTTTGTTTCCAGCAAAAGGTAATTTGGGCTTTATTTTATTTAGAATGTTGCCCACCGTGCTGGAGAGGCGAGATTTCTTAATTGCTTTGTTGCAAAAACAATTTATGTGGGGGCTTTTAATGAGTTTAATTTTCTTTAAAGTTTTCCATGTATAAATGTGGCAGCATTTTGAAATCAAATAAATTATCTACCTAGCTGCCTCAGTGCTCCCGTCATTACACTGAGCACTTGAAGCTGTTCCACGAGGCTTATTGTACAGAAATTATCTGTACAGAGACGAGATGGAGTTGGCGGTTAGAAAAAACAATAAGCAGGAGAGAAAAGCAGGGAGATTATTACCTCTATCCTTGAAGCTGTCCTCCTACTATGGAGCTGGAGCTGCATCCAAACGTGGGAAGTTGCAACACAGAGTTTTGAGAAGATGGCAAAATGTCTGATCAGAGAGTCACAGATGGGCTTGGGTTGGAAGAGACCTCAAAGCCCACCCAGTGCCACCCCTGCCATGGGCAGGGACACCTCCCACTGTCCCAGGCTGCTCCCAGCCCCAATGTCCAGCCTGGCCTTGGGCACTGCCAGGGATCCAGGGGCAGCCACAGCTGCTCTGGGCACCCTGTGCCAGGGCCTGTCCACCCTCCCAGGGAAGAATTTCCCTCTAATCCCTAACCTGCCTCCCCTCCTTCAGTTCAGAACTGTTGCCCTCGGGCGGATTAAAGCGCCGTACACGGAGCACACGCTAACGCACACCAGAGGGCAAGGAGTGCATCTGAAGAAGCAGTGGCTTAACAGCAAGACAGAAGGCAGAGTTCTCTCTCTGCATCAACAAACACCCCAAGACTTCATGAAGCTGAATTCTATTCCAAGCCCATCAACAGCCTCACACCTGGGTGCTCAGGATGCCGTGTCTTGGAGAGGCACTTGCCTGAACAGACGACTTATTAATTTCATCAAGCCCTGCAATGCTCACAGAAGGTACCTGCATGTCCTCCTCGAGAAGGGAGCCAAATCAAGGGCAGTTTTGCCACTTCCCATGGGCCTCACCATCTAGAAATTTTGCTTGTCAGCATCCGTAGGTGTCTCTGACTTTGTAATGACACATGGAGCCGATGCTGTAGCTGCACACATCACATCTTGTGCCGTATTTCAGGGAGGCAATAGTTTATAAAATGCTGTTGGAGCCCTTCTGTTTCAACAGTCAACTCTCCATGCAGCTCAGGGACCAGCCAACCTGAGGTCCCTGCCAGCCTCAGCCAGTCTGAGATGCTGTGATGTGCCATCCTATCCTGTACCCCAAATTCTCAGGGCCCCAAGATCACAACAAAGAGACCATAATGGCCCCAGGCCACCTCCCTGCCTCCTCCATCCAGGGCCTAGGAGCTCCCTCCAGCCCAGGATGGGGCCCTTGGTCCTGCCTGAGCTCCATCCGACCTCCTAGCCCAGCCTGGGACCTTCCCTGTCACCTCTCTGGCCATTACAGCACTCAGAACCGTCTGGTCCCACAGGAGCAACGACAGCAAAGGGTCTGAATAGGTCACACCCAGATGAAATTCCAGAGAAGCTTCAGGAAGAACGAGTGATCCAAACTAAAATCACAAAATGTGTCTAAATTTCCTCACCTGGCTGTTGACCACAAGCTCTCAGAGGTGTGAGAGCTGACCATGAAATCCTGCACCGTTCTTGTTAGTAAGCTGCAGGCACTCATAGTTAATTTACATGATATATAAGATTTAACGATAAAGAATTCATGAAGCAGGAGTTGAATATCTCTGCTGCCGAGCAAATGGGAACATTTCCTCCGCCGCAGGCTGATGATTAATTTATACTCAGGTACCCGGACATCAGACAGAAAGTCCTGTTTATCGCCTAGACAGGAGATGGCTCCACCTCTCTTGCCCTGAAGAGTGTTGCCATTTCTGAAACTTGAGTGAGATCCATCACTAATCTTTCAGGAAGAGCATTAGAATGGACCTGCCAGGTCAGTAACATGAGACAGGGAGGGAGGGAGCTGTAGGATATATAATCATGTATTTACCTTGTAGCTTGAGGTGTAAGTTCATAATGACCCTTTCACAATCCCAAAACACTGTAAAATCTTAAAAGCAGTATCCAGAAAGAACAGAGAAAATATGCAGAACTCTGGTTAAAATGTTGTTTGGGAAAAAAAATCCAGCCGACTTCTCATTGGAAAGGGACAGGGAAAGGGGAATTTAATTGTATTTATTATACCAAACCACAATTCCTGCCCCGTGTTCCCCAGAGCCATCCCCAGCCAGACGAGGACGATGCAGTGAACGCTGTGTTGTGTGGCTCACGCCTGTCCTTCATTCCTTAGCCAGACGTGGCCATCCATGGAGCACAGGAGGCGTTTGGACAAGTGGCTCCCAACAGGATGGAGGGACCCTGCACGCTTGCTGTGGAGGAGGAGATGTTGTGGGGAGGAAAGCAGATAGAAGGGACAGCTTTTCATCTCTGCAGTGCAGCCAAGCATTTCCCTGGTGAAGCAGCAGAAACAAGGTGCTCCTCTTGTTCCTTCCCAGGTGCTCCTGCACACCAGCACCAGCCCAGACCTTCCTGGGAACCAGGGGGCTCAGGCTGCTGACACCTCACGTCCTCCTGGATGTGCCACCTCTATGAGACCACAACTCCAAGAGTAATGTGACAGTGACAGCTAATTAGTGTTGTATGACACCGTGATGGTGTCATCCCCGAAAGTGCCACTGTCCAAAATGATGGATTTACATGGTGGCTCTTGTACGGGAAACATCTAAACAATGACAGCTTGGTAGCTGAGCAGGTCACTGCCGGCTAGACACGCTGGTGCTCATTATGTTCAGCAGTACCTCGCTGCTCAGGAACAGTCAGGCTCATCGTATCATCCATAATAAATGAAGTTCAAAAGCCACAGAGTTCATGGGCAGCCAGGACAGCCATGGGCATCGCCAGGCATTTAACTTGTCAGACCGTTGCCCTCAAAGTGTGTTCTCTATACAGCGATGTTACAGCCTGAGAAATGCCATTTCCTAAGTGTCTGTTTCCAGATGAGATGCTATTACTTATTTATAAGCACACAACAAGTGCCTGGAAATTAAGAGATATTCACAAAAATGAGATCCCTGGCGACCATCAACCGCATGATGCTGCCAGAGCAGCTTCTTTATGTTGTGTTTGCTCTTAGTGTGAGTAGTAAGAAAAATTTGGATTCATTTCTTACAAGTTTTTTTGTGATTCATCTGAATTTCCTTTCAGTCCAAATAATTCTGCTTCTGAACACGCACTGGGTGATCAGACAGGGGCTCTGCCTGGCAGCAAGACCCCGTTTTGCCCACACACCAAAGCCACACGGATTCAAGGCGCGAAGCCCCGTGGGTTCAAGGTTCATCCCCCCGTGCACATCCAAGGAGTGTTTTGCAGAGAAACTCCTCTGCCTCTCCCCGCTGCAGGGCAGGGGGGCAGCGGGGCCACCAAGGCCACTCCTCAGTGCCATCTCTACAGCTGCCTGAGGAGCACCACAGCCCTTCTCCACCCCTCCAGCCTCTGCCAAGCAAGAGGTGTTTGGAATCAAACCCCAAATGCAGACAAGCGAACGATTTCATTTTTTCCTTTCCCAGCCCGGCTGAGCAGAGAGGGATGCCAGGGAAGGGCCAAAGACACAGCCTGGAGCATTCCCAGTGCCAAGCCGACAGTGTCCTGGCAGGGAGTGGGCACCATTCCCCCGGCCCCCCCGGCCTCTCCAGCCCCCCGAGAGTGCACTGCTGACAGCAGGCAGCCCCATCGCTCTCTTGAAGAGCAAAGCCTTTTTTATCTCTTTCTTTGTGAGCTAATAATGTTTTTTTAATTGAAACATGTTCAGCTTCTCCTTCTTTCTTCTTGTTTCAAGTGATTTCTGCTTCTGCCAGCAAAATAAGAGCCTGTGTTGCTGGGTATCTTTTTTTTTTTCCCCCATAAAATGCAAGGGTTTTTTCTTCCTCTTTTTTTTGCAAGATTTCAACTCTTTGACTTTGGAAGAGAAATCATTGTGGAGAAAGTATTTCTTGAAATGATGACAGAAGCAAAATTATATTCCTTTGTAGAAAACAGGGACATTTGAAGACAGGCTTTACATCTTTGTTCTTTGTTCCGGGAAGTGCGAATTCGCAGGGTCCTGGACCATTAATCCTTCCCCATTCTTGGTTTTTGAAGATGAACATTGCAGAGAATGAGGCATTGTGCTTGAAAGGTCTTTTCAGAAAATACCTTTTCCTTCCACAATATGTTCCAGCTCTCTGATAATTTGCAGAATAACTTGGCAATTTGTGGCTTTTCCTCATAAATATTTATTTTCCCAGGACACCCCGGTGTGACTGGGCTCCCACGGTGGCTGCAGTGAGCAGCCTCCCCCCACGTTCCCAGCACAGCAGGTTTGGCGGCTGCCCTGAGCACCGGCACCCACCGGGCTCTTTCCCAAAGACGTGGCTGTGCCGGAGGCTGCTCCAGCCACAGCAGGGCTGTTGGCAGCCTGGAGGCCACGGCGCCGGGGTTCTCCTGCTCCCGCTACACGCCCAGTCTCCCACGGGTGAAACCAGTTCCCCTCTGCTTGGATTAGGACATCTTCTCATAGAATCACAGAATCCCAGATTGGTTTGTGTTGGAAGGGACCATAAATCCCACCCTATTCCCAACCCCTGCCATGGGCAGGGACACCTTCCACTATCCCAAGTTGCTCCAAGCCCTGTCCAGCCCAGCCTGGGACACAGCTGCTCTGGGCACCCTGTGCCAGGGCCTGCCCACCCTCACAGGGAACAATTCCTTCCTAACATCCAATGAAAATCCACCCTCCTATGGCTTAGAGCCATTTTCCTCTGTAAATATTAGTCCTCTTGCTCCATTAACAAGGGGAGACGCCAAAGCCGCAGATGAGCGTTACCCACGGAAGGAAGGTACGTGGAGCATGAGCCCTGTGCACCTGGCTGAAGGGGCTGTTCTGCAGGTGATGGGGGTGCTGGTGCTGGCGTGGGGCACTGCCACCTTTCGCTCCCTGTCACTACCAACAGCCCCCTCCTCACCAGTGAGCTAAGAACCCCCACGGCAAGCAAAGAGCATGGCCAGCATGGGGAAACTGGCAGGTTGTGTTGCCCAGCCAGTGCTCTCCCATGTTGTACATTATTGCTCGAAGTACATTAACACCAGACTGTGACACATGTGGAGGTGTGAATCCGAGGACCACTCGGTGCTGTGAAGTTTCCCACTTTATTGGTTACAGAAGCAGCTCTGCCAACTTGGGGCTGTGAAACTCAGCGCTCAATACGCTCACAGTTTCTCAGCTCTTAAATGGTGTGGGGCGGCCGCAGCGAGGGGGTGACAGCGGGTCCCGTGGGCCCCTCGCTCTGCCTGGGTCTGTGGGGGGGATGTTCATGTGTGTATCATACAATTAGAGAATGGCCTGGGCTGGAACAGCCCTTAAAGACCATCCAATTCCAACCTCCCGCCACGGGCAGGGACACCTTCTGCTAGAGCAGGCCGCTCCAAGCCCTGTCCAGCCTGGCCTTGGACACTGCCAGGGAACACTTGAACACTTCCACAGCTTGTCTGGGCAGCCTGTCCCAGCCACTGCTGTGCCCTGCAGTGGCCCGGTGCCATCGGCACAGCTGCAGGGAGGTGAACCGGCTCCTGGGCTTCCCCAGGCGGGGCCGCCGGGGCCGGGGCAGGATGGGACAGGCCGGGCACGGCACAGGCCGGGCACGGCACAGGCCGGGCACGGCACAGGCCGGGCACGGCACAGGCCGGCGCG
>VZTA01005218.1:207859-279483 GCA_013398855.1 Mohoua ochrocephala | reverse complement strand
GGCGCTTCCCGGCCCCTGGGCAGCCGCCGCTGCTGCTCCCGGAGCCGGGCACCGCCGGGCTGCTGCAGCGGGGCGGGATCGCACCCGCTATTGCAATGCAGGAGGGAGTTCATCTCTCGGGGGCACCGTCCCCTCGGGCTCCTCCGGAAGCGCCCACAAAAATATGAAAAAAAAGTCGACACAGCTGAGGTGCTGCCCAAACCTGACTTCAATCTGGAAGCAAAAAAAATATCCCAAAATTGCAAGAGTTTGAATGAAAATGGTTCTAAATACAGGCAGACCACCAGATACTTGGAGTATGACATCCTACAGGAACTGCTGAGGCTGCTGGATCCTGCATAAAGATTGTTTTATGATAACACGGCGAGGTCAGGGAGCTCAGCACGACCCCCAGCTCTGGCTGAGCACTGATAATTCCAGGAGCAAAGCTCCCAATCTCCTCACACGGCCCCTGCGATGGCTGAGCCCTGAGAGGAGGCGTCAGGCAGAGCACGGGCAGGAGCAGGGACAGGCGGGATGCAAAGGGCCGCTGCAAACCAGGACTCTCGAATTTCCCTCCTCTCTCCCATTCCCAGGGAAGAAGGGAAATATGTAAACTTGGAACTTCAATATTCCAACGTGAATTAACATATTTATTTTTTACATTCTAGGCGTTTGATTTTAGCATCTTATTTCGTTATAATTGAATTAGTATGAATCGTTATAATTGAATTAGGGATGTGAAACCAACATTGTAACATGTTTTAAAGTCTCGGTGGAGGGGAATATGAAAATCCGGTGGATACTGGGGACAGGACCCCCCCTTGCCTGACAGTCACCCTGGGACTGTGGAGGAGGAAGCCCCCACAGAAGTCCTTCAGAGGTGCTTTGCAAAGCACAAACAGGTCTGCGATTGTGAACAGCACACATAACTGTGTCCTGGGAGGGACACACTGTAGTTATGGGCTGATTACACCCTGGTACTGAATCCCCCCCAGCAACCAAGGCAGAGCATGCATCACCTTTCGCTCCCCCGAGGTGGAGAGAGAACCAGTCCCGGCTGTTTTCCCAAGGCAGCTGTTGCCTCCCAAACGCAATACCCAACTGCAGCTCACCACTCGGCTGCTCTCCAGCATTCCTGTGCTCCTCAGCCTGAAGAGCAGATGTCAAAAGCCTTCTGAACCAGTTGATAGGGATGGCCAGTGCTGGTGCAAGTGTGCAGAAACAGAGAGTGGCTGATGGCAGTGTCTGCTCCCACCCATGTGTGACAAACCCATGTCATTAAAGGTTTGTGGCTTAACTTCTGCGATTTGCCTGGATGAGACCTGAGAGCGTGGGATCCATCTGGAAGTGGTGTCGCACAGCCCCTCCCATCCCCAGACACGGGGCGCTGACCGTGGGCACGGGCACCCAGAACGAACCGCAAACATCTCTGTTCTGCCCGCGGCTCGCAGCGGAGATGTGCAGCATCGCCCACAGCCAGATGTGCAGCATCGCCCACAGCCAGATGTGCGGCGTCAGGCACAGCCAGATGTGCGGCGTCTCTCTCTCCGAGGCTGCGCACGGCTGCAGTGGAGGCCGGAGCGAACAGCTTTTTTGTTAAAGAAATTAAGCACGAAGGAGTTCAGTTGTGAAAGGAAAAGCAGCGTCTGGGCTAAAGGAGGATGATAATTCCTGTGCCATGAAAGAAAACCAGCCAGTTTTACCATGAATTAATAAGTAAATAAATGAATGTGACTATAAATAAATAAATAAATAAATAAATAAAGGTGACCATTTCCCTCTGTGTCCGAAGCCCTGATTTTGACATTGGATATGCAATCTCTTATTGCTATATTTCTCATAAAATCATTTTACTAGTCACTTCCACACTCAATCATACCTCCTGACATTACTAACACTGGTCCTGTGCAAATACTCAAATATTAAATGCTGAAGATTATCTAAGCCTCTTGCTTTCGAGGCTGAACACTTCACTTCCAAGCCGAACTGCTCCTTACCTGCCTGGCTGTGTTTTTTTGGAAGAACAAAAGCCCACAGCGCTTTGTTTATGGAACATAAAAGGAACTACAACCTTGGGAGAAGGAAAATGATTCATAAAACATGGCTTGTTTTGCCCATGCTTCTTTCCTTCCCAGGGTAGCTAAAACTTCTTGATGTTTATTGTGTGCATCATGTGTGTTTGTCGTCGAGGGGGGCTCTACCTGTCCCCCTGCTCCGGAGCTGCTTCCCCTTCATGGCTGGGCTGTGCCATGGATGTGGCCACCGGCTGGGAGTGTCCCGAGCCTGCCCAGACACAGATGGCACCTCACTGCCAGGCTCTGTTCACCGAAACAAGGCTCCCCATACACCCACACCAAATAATTTGCACCTTGCTCCTCTTCATGGCTTTGTCTTCTTCATGTGACCTGTGGTTCCAGGTTCCTCACAAAGGGTTTCTGGAAAGTCCCTCGATCTCCACGTGGAGGACCCGGCACAGCTCGTGCAAGACCCACTCAAAGCTGAATTGCAGCAGAGGAGGGAGCCCTCCACAGCACAACAGCAGCCTGTAAAAGTGAGGAATGAGGTGACAGAAGTAGCAGCAAAAATTCTATCACACCCAGCCAATAGGGGTCCGGGGAAATTTAGAGAATAAGGTTAATAAAAACAAGATGGAAAATAAATAGTGGAAGGAAAGAAAGGCGTGAATCAGCATTTATTTATTTATTTATTTATTTATTTATTTGAGTGCCTCATTCACCTCTGACCTGCAAAAGAGAAGTCCAAGGAAATGCCAGCACCATGCAGAGCTCATCCAGTGAGAACCACACAGGGACAGGGGGAGTGCCAGGCGCTGAGGCACCCCTGAGGTCAGGGGCTCCTCTGTACAGGTTTTGCAGGCGACTGGGAAACCAACCCCTGCTAAACCCATGCGTTTTCCACGTCCTCAAAGACTGCCTGTGCAAATCCCATTCTTATCAAATCTGATTCTCCCCATTAATGGCTTTGCTTGGCAGTTTTAGAGGACTAATGAGCTCACTAACAATGTTCTCCTGCCATCTTTTTGCTCAGAATGTTTAAATGATCTGGCTGTAGAACCCACGGTCATTACCAGATATTTGTGATTATCACTACTTTTTCTAAACACATTGTCAAGGTTCCTGAGTCTGTGTGCCTTCAAGGTGACCACAAATTAACAGCTATTTTGGCTTACTCCCCAAAAGTCCAACTACAACAGTGCCACATGCAGTAAATCACCCCTTGAAATGTATTTACACAGCAGACAACACGTGTACTAATATTTCTCCCCACCAGCAGCACAGCCTGGTGCATGTCCTCCCAGCCAGGTCACCTTGGCCAGCACCTGCCTTTCACACCCCAGCTGGGTGCACTGCAGCAGGACTGGCTCAAGAATAAGGATAAAAGTAAGAGATTTTGCTTCAGATTCTTCCAGAAGCTAATTTCTGTTATTTAATAAGCGAAAGCTTCCAAGAGTTGGAAATATATCCCACTCTTGCCAAAAGAAAAATAAAGATGTCTCTCAAATGCCAGCATCTGAGGTTGGAAAAATCACCCTTCTGCAAAGCAGTGCACAGACTTGCTCTGGAGAAGGCATTGGTCCAACGCGCTCCGAGCAGCCTGGCCCAGCAGGACGGGTCCTGCTCATTGCAGAGGGGGCTGGAGCAGATGACCCTTAAAAGCCCCTTCCAACACAAACCATTCCATAATTCTGTGATCATCGTGAGCCAAGACCACAAAGCTGGACTCAATGGCTTCCCACAGACAGGGTGCCTGCTCAGACTAAACTCTATTTTCCCAAGTTCCCAGTGACCTGTAACTGCACCAGGCCCCAAATGCAGCCACCCATCCACCTCACCGAGCATCTGCTGCAGCAAGCAGGCACTGAGCTCATCGTGTTTTCTTTCACTGACTACAGAGACCTGATTAGCAAATGAATAGCTGTTCGTGCCAGAGGAGCCCTGACCACCATTTGTGATGTCATTTCTGCCATTTCTTATCGGCTCCTCGTCACAGCTCAGCTCTGTCATTTCCAGCTCTGAGCAGCCGCCCTCTGACCATGGTGTCACAACCAGTAACCAAAGTTCACAAATATTCCAAACAGTAAAAAAAAAATGGAGTTCAATTCACATCTCTTCTGTGTTACTCAAATACCAAACAATTCCACTGATGTCAGGAGTTGCCCCAGTTCGCTCCCAGCACGGTGGTGATCCGCAGTCAGCTGGTCATTAATTTAGCCTAATTGCATGTTGAGTATGTGTGTGTGCACCTCCTCATAGAGGTTTATCTGTTTCTGCCAAAACACAGAAAATGTTTAGTACAAGGCAGACACTGAGAGCATTGGAAACTGAACAGCTAAAATTTGTCATAAATATAACAAATTCAAAGAGAACAGTTGCGGCGATTTGTTGAGTTCAGCAGTGGGAACTACTGGTTGCACGTACAGGAGAACTGGATTTCAGAGAAAAGATTTTGCTGTGTTTTGGCCTTAGTCTGGGCAAAAGGTCTGGCTAGAGGCCACTAACAAGGATCAGCACCTGATTTCCCCATGAGGATTGATTTCCCTATAAGGACTAACCTCCTGGGAGCCAGTGCAGGACCACCTCGTGGGAACCTCGGGGCTTTTTCAGGTGGCTTTTTCCCCCAGAAGACACAACCTGCACACATGGCTGCAAGCCTGAGGAATGCAAACAACTGAAGTCCCGGTGTGCTGGCTTTGCTTTGAGCCAATAACTAAATAATTAATTGTTAACACATGAATGATGATGTCTGATGCTTTTTCATGTCTAGGCATGGCTGCTCGTAAGATCAGAGGATATGTTTAAATTTAAAGGAAGCACCATTCGGCATCAGCTTGTTGTGGTTAGGAAGAGATGGTACCTGGGGGTAATTGCTTCGAGACTTAGCACTAATTTTGTTCTCCCATCCTGCTTAGAGAATAAAGACTTTCATTTGAATGTTTCACAAAGGCATGGAGTCTTAAGGCTGCAATCCTTGTCGTGTTTTGTTGTGGACCGTTAGGATGAAAGTAGAACATACCTCTGCAATTGCAATAAACCAGCCCAAACTCATCTTACTGTTCTGTGCCTTTTGAAATTATATTTAATTTTTGGAATATCGACAATAAAAAGGACAGAACAGTGGGAAAAGGGAAAGGAATATGCACACGGTGTGATGCCTTTAGTATTCCAGGGTGCGACAGTAGCAAACAGATAGTTTACCGTGTGCCCTTTCATTTGAAAGGCCACCTGCCAACTCATCCCCGTTCTCCCTTTGCTGGGTTATCAGATGCATTTAAATGAAAGCGTTCCTGGGATGTGCCGGGATGCTCATCCGTGGTGAGAGCAGGAGGCCACTGGCGGATGGGCCTGGCTGTGGGGGCTGCTCTGAGACCTGCCCTGCACAGCCCCTGTTCTGCCAGGCAGAACTCCTCTCCCAGTCTGGCTGTGAACTCTGGATTAAACAGCCCGTGGATCACAAAGCTCTCTCTGTTCTGATTCAGCCCATTCCAGATGCCTCAGCAGCCTTTCACACGGTCCTGGGTCTGACTCCAGAGCCACTTTCAGCAGCCAGCACAGCTCCCATTCCCTGCCGGCGGGTGGAGAGAGGCACAGTGAGGAGAAGGCTTCACTCTGCTCAGTGTCAGCAAAACAGGAGCTCGGTTTTGGCATTCCCACCCCAGCCAGGAGGGGGCTCGGGAAAGGGGCAGCCTCCCACCCAGGTTCTTGCTGGAGAATTTGCAGAAAAGCCTTTTGCTCCCTGTCGCACCACAAACAGCCAGAAGTTGGGTTATTACTCATTGGCTCTTCAGCTCAGAGCAGGCAGTGGATGTGTTCCTGGCACAGGAATAGTGCAGGGCTGAGGGAAAGCCTACAGAAGCCACTGAATGCCCCCAACACACACGTGCACACACGCGTGCACCTGCACGCTCTCACCATGCCCAGCCTTTCATTCAGAAAGGCTTTAGAAGAGTCTCCAGCAGAACACCCCACCTGCCTGCCTCCGCCCTCCCGACCACTTTGGGAAGGAGGCCCAACAGGTGCGTTCCTGTTTTTGATGATGGGAAGTTACAGCACTTCTTTCTCCTGGGAAAATATCCTCCTTACACCCCTGGGTTCATCCTTGCTAGCTACGTGCTTCATCCTGCAAGACAGTCCTGAAAACCTTCAGGAGATATTTGAGGAGGAGAAACTGGAGGTAAATGGTCTTTGTTTGTATAATGACGATGTTTTATTTTGCGTGCTTGTTCTTCCTCTTACTCCTGTTGTTTTCTCTTGCTCTCCAATCTCTTCTCTTCCTCAGTAAACAAGCGATTAATTGCGTTTGGCAGCTGCTGGCCCTATCGCAAGCGGTCCTGAAATGCTGGCTTTATTAAACGTAGTTTTAATGTTACCAGACTCACTTAGCAGTGTCCAGTGATGGATGATTTCGCACAGAACACGAAAGGGATCATTTATAATTGTTGTCTCAGCCGCTCTCCACACAAATGGCATGAAGCCTCGTCCCAGGAAGCAGCAATCCCGATGGGCTGGCGCTGAAAATTGGCCACAAAAGCCCTTCAAAATGGACAAAGAAACTATTAAAAAGGGCACTAGATGTTTTTCATGCAGAACTCCCCCAAACTCACCAAACTTCCCTGAAGTTTCTTTACCTTAAATTCAATTTAAAAGAAACTTAGAAACCTTTGTACTTTACCTTGATAGACTCACAGTGTATCCCCAGGGGAAGGAAGTACCACAGACACAGAAATGCTTAATGGATTCTTGTATCAGCACCATCACAGTGATTACCAAATAAATTTATAATTATGATACACTTGAAGTATTAGGAGGAATAAAAGATCAAACACATCTCTTTATCAGGGAATAGGAGCTGAAACTACAGACCATAACATGCTGTGCTGAGAGATAAAGATCATGTTACCATTGAATTTTTTATATCCTCCAAAGGTCAAAACCACTTCACCATAAAATTTTCAGTGTCACAAAACTCAAAAGTCGTAAATGTGTTTTTGTTCTAGTCTAGTCATGCACACAAATTATTGGGATCCTTAAATTGTTAGAACATCAAATAAAAAAAATCAGGAAGTGGAAGTTCTCATCATGACATTAGAGTGAATATTTCTGAAAATCTAATCCATTGGAGATGGTCATAATTACTGTAAAATTGCTTCTGAAACTAATTTGTTCATGCACACACAAATGAAACAGAATTACATTTCCTTTCTCTCTCTCTCTTTTTTTTTTTTTTTTGTACAAAGGAAGGAGGAGACACCGGCCTCCTTTGAATATCAGGGTCTTTCTTAGGTTTTGATCTTCTTTGAAATTTTCTCATCAAGGGCCTTATTAAGGCAGCAGAGTCCAAGCCTGACACCTTATACAGCTGCAACCCAGACATTGGATTCAGCTGCAGGTCCAGAGCCACCTGGAGATGTGCCCTGGGCTCACACTGCCCTGGGCTCACACTGCCCAGAGCTCACACTGCCCCAGGCTCATGCTGCCCTGGGCTCACACCAANCTGCAACCCAGACATTGGATTCAGCTGCAGGTCCAGAGCCACCTGGAGATGTGCCCTGGGCTCACACTGCCCTGGGCTCACACTGCCCAGAGCTCACACTGCCCACAGCTCACACTGCCCAGAGCTCACACTGCCCCAGGCTCATGCTGCCCTGGGCTCACACCAACCCTGGGCTCACACTGCCCAGAGCTCACACTACCCAGAGCTCACTTTGCACTCCCCTTGCTCCTTGTGGTAGCCCAGACTGGGGTGTTCCTGCATTTTGTGTGCTTTATATCTGCCAGGGGCTGTCAGGGATGGCTCTTGCTCAGCCTGCAGGTCACAGTGCAAAGCCAAGCCCCTCAGTTCCTCCGAAAGCCAATACAGGACCCTGAGAGAGACCTGCTGGTGTCTCTAAATCCGAGTGCAGTTTGCCTACAGCAGCCAGGCTTTGGCAGCAGGGGACCCTGCAGGTGTTCCTGCCATGCACTCCCACGCTGGGCATCAGCTCCCCGCCAGGCTGGGGGCTCGGTGCCGAGGGCAGTGGGCAGCCACAGGCACAGGCAGCCACGGCACGGGCAGCCACGGCATAGGCAGCCGCAGGCACGGGCACTCGTGGGCAGTGGATGGCCATGGGCTGGCACTCAAGTCTTCTGGGCAAATTTCTCACTTTTGGAAACTTCGTCATTTCCAGTCACCTGCTGGTGTGCAAAGCTGGTATTTCTGCCACCTTGGAAGAGAAAATAAAACTACAAAATCCTCACTGTCCAGAGAGATTTGTGTATTGCCACTCGTTTCACCTGGACTTTCTCAGGAAACCCCTGGTCACCAAGGCTCTTTGGTAATCCCACATTGTTTAAGACTTTCTGGTTTCATGTTTTAGGCCATGGCTTTACTCCAGCTATTTGCCACAGGACAAGAAGCACACTCAGTGTCTCGGCCTCAGGTGCGATTTAAAAGCAAATCTGAAGCATGTAATGAGTCACTGTACGGAGGTAAATGCTGTTTTCCCTCAGAAGCAGGGGTTTGTGCGTGTATATCTCAAATATTTATCCCATGTTTTTTGATATGCTCTCGACTTCACAAACTGCAGAGAAGGGAGTTGACTCTACTGCAATTTTGTTCTTTAATCATGACAAATGCTACTTCATTTCTAAGGATATTATCATTCCTTTGTCTTATTATTTCAACATCTTCTTTCTCTGCCGCTGATAAATGAAACTTAATTGAATTTAATACTGTAAACCACAGGCACGAGCCCATTACCCAGCCTGAGCTGCTTGAGTTGGACTCCTCAGTGCAGTCACTAAGCAGACGAGAGGAGTTTACACTTGGCTGCTGACTCAGCAGACAGAGACTGAGATCACCTGGGTTTTTTACCAGCTCCAGACCCAGAATATGAAGGCTTCAGCTCTGGCGTGTTGTTCATGGCATTAATGAAGCCCTGCCACTGCAGCAGAAGGTGGACACTCCGCTCCTGGGACTCAGTGTTGACAAGATCTTCTGCTTCATTCTGTCAAGCCCAAAGGTAACACAAAGGTTCCTGTGGGCTAAGGAATGGGTAATGAGGCAAAAGGCATGAGTTTGGATTTTCTTCCATTGCTTGGGCTTAGAACTTCCATTTCAGGCGCACAGTACCTTCAGGTGGAACACCAGGTTTTCCAGAGAGGAGAGATGGGGAACCTTCTTCCAGGACTTCCCCACAGCACCTGTAGCCTGCAATATTCCTGTTGTCTCCACTAAAAAGGTGAAGCAGATGCAACACAGAAATCTGCTAGATTTTTTTTTTAGGCTGGGAGTATCTTCTGAATGGTCTTGAAAGGAATCAGCTCATGTTTGAAAACCAGGCTGGTGACTCTTTCCCCTGCCCGGGGGTGGCTGGGGAGTGGTTAGGACACAGAGGAGTCCTTCAGAGTAAAACCCTACAGAAAGAACACAGCTTCTTGCAAGTCATGCTCCATCTCAATGAGAATATCATCGGGCAGAGTGTTTGGATTGGAAATCTCAAGGGTGAAAAAAGGGTGTTAAAATACTGAGCTGGAGTGTGTTCAGTCTTCCAGCATAAATTACACAGCTGTTTAATATTATTTACTAGTGTAAAAATGTGCTTAGAACATTCAGGCAAATCCAGAGAACATCCAAATGCACAGATTTGATAGATCTCTGAAAGAAAACAAGGTATGTTCCAGTATCCATGACAACAAAGCCACCACGATCCGTGGGTATGTGAGCAAGACACTGCTTAGCATTATGGAAATTTTAAAAAGCCTGCTGCTGTTGAGGGCAGAGCTTTTCATGCATATTTTCATACATATTAAGTTTATTACCTATTCCCAACTGGGTGTGTTGATGTTTGGTGAGGTTTGGAATTTGTCAGGAGGAAGGAGCACCCCAGGAGCAGTTGGCAGCCAGCGCCCAGCTGTGGGGTACCACCGACTCTCCACATCCCTGGCACCCCGCAGCAGGGTGAGGGGTGAGTGCAGGTGGTGCTTCACTGGCATCGAGCTGTCCAGTGAGCCAGGGCCATGGGAGGAAACACACGGGGCTGACCAGCACCTGAAGTCAGGTCTGGTCCCACATGACCCGCCTGTCCTGCCCATGTCCCCACTGTGTCCTGCCCATGTCCCCACTGTGTCCTGCCCATGGGTCCACCAGCAGCTCCCGTGGGTGTGTCCCCCCTCTCCCTGTCCCAGCCCCGTGCAGGGGCAGCGCTGGCTCCAGCACAGTTCGTGTGTCAGGCAGCCTGCAGACCCCAGGTGAACAGGGCACGGGGGGCTTCTCCGTGCAGATCTGGGCTGGCAAGGTGATGTTCCTGCAGGGAAATAAGCCCTGTGATCTGCTAAGAGGGGAATAGTGTCAAGGAAAAACCAAACTCCTCTTAGTCCTGTTCTCCCACCTTGCCTCCAGTGTCATCTTTCTGATCCATGGAAATCTGTCACATCAATGAGCCCCAGTTCAGAACTGCCCTAAATTTACACCAAAGGAAAAATAAACTGGAAAATTCAGAGAAGTCCCCCACAAGACCCACTGTTCTGCAAGCAGCACAGAAAGGAGGGAGGTTCCTGTGCAGTTGGTGTTGGCTGTCCCGGCAGCAAGGCCTGGCTCTCCCTCAATGGTTCCCAACAAAATCAGTTCCTCCCCATCCCATCGGTGCTTGCCAACAACAAAATGAGTTAGTCACCTCTGGATTAATGCAGCCAGGGCAGCCCCTCAGCAAGCCTTCAAATTTAGACCCTGTAAGTCCGAAATCTCACATGGAACAATACTGCAGGAATCAGAGAGAAGAAACAAAGACCCCTGAAACACGGCCCCATGTTGCTTTCCTGGGCTTTGCACCGTGGCTCCACTGACCTTTCCCACTTCCAGGGTGCTCATACCCACAAGAGCTCAGGGACCTCTTCAGGAGTAACCATGATGATACAAACGTTTGCATGACACTGGAAGTTGCCATTCCTCCAGGGAAGTCTCCCATTTCAGACTGTTATTCACACAAGAAACTTTACATCCTGTCATTTATTTTTAGGGTAAATACTTCATTCCATTGCCTCAGTTTCGTGACTCTTTATTTCTGACACAGGAGAGTCTGAAGAGGAAAAGATGAGTAAATGTGTGACTTTGGAGCAGAAATGAGGATGCTCTTTGAAACAAGGGTCACTGGATAATGCAGGAGTCCAGTTTCTCTCTCAAACGTTTTCTGGGTTTTGGTGGGGTTATTTTCCCATGAAAAGCTTTTTTATTTCCTGAGAAAAGGGCTGTGTGAACCCAGAGTGCCCGTTGGAAAATCTGTTGTTGTGTTTATGAACTATACAATCGGCTGGAGATTGTGACATGAATAGCAATTTAGCAAAGGGACAGAAACAAACCATCTGTGCCTGGGTGGAACCACGTCTGCACAATGTCAGCTCAGGGCAACTTTTTACAGAGAAAATACAGTAATTATAACTGAGAACACGTTCATAATGGAGTCGTTGGCACGACCTTAACTAGAGAGACAGGAAGAAGCCATTAGGTGTTCACCACGATGGGCTGAGGAACAGAAGTCTCTGTGCTGGCTCTCCAGAGTCACAGAGACGAGGACATTCCTGCCAGCTGCCCGCCAGCATCCAGAGGGGTGGCAGAGCCAGCGCTCGGAGCGCGGGGACCACGCTGTAGGTGAGCAGGGCTGGGCTGGCACCCCCAGAGCCCCATCCCGGGGAGGGGAGCAGCTCCACACTGGCCCCATAGCGCGGGAGCTCCCACGGGGAAGAGAGGAGGCAGAGACACGGCCTGGACCATGGGCAGAGAGCCGGCAGCTCCGTTCTCTCCTCCTCACCGATGTTTCCGTGTCTGCACTCTGCAGGGTCCATATGGGGCCCTCGGGTTGGAAAGATGCCCCGGTACCTACACACTCCCCTCTGCCATGGGACGGGCCAGGATGGGCTGGGTCCCCACAGCCACATTCCCGACTGAAGCGATCGCCGCCGGGATTTTCCTCACCCGATGAACACCAGCTCCAGCACGGCCCCACTCAGACCTGCCCGTCCGCGGGACGGGATGCTTTGGGTCACTCCCAGCCCCTACGTGTGCCCCCCAGCTCTGACCCCGCTCCTTGCCAGCATCCCTGTCCCCCGGCACGCCGGCCTGCAGCCCCTCCGTGTGCCCCCCAGCTCTGACCCCGCTCCTTGCCAGCATCCCTGTCCCCCGGCACGCCGGCCTGCAGCCCCTCCGTGTGCCCCCCAGCTCTGACCCCGCTCCTTGCCAGCATCCCTGTCCCCCGGCACGCCGGCCTGCAGCCCCTCCGTGTGCCCCCCAGCTCTGACCCCGCTCCTTGCCAGCATCCCTGTCCCCCGGCACGCCGGCCTGCAGCCCCTCCGCGCAGCAGGGAGGGACCCTCCGGCCCCGCTGCCCGCGCTCCCCGGCGGCGCTCCCCGTCCTTTCGCATCCAGCGGGGCTGAACATTTTCAGCACGGCATAAATTAATTTAGCCTGCGGCAGTAAAGTGCATTACAGAGGTGATTATATTCTGTACTAGAGTGAATGCACCTTAATAAACCCCAGCCAAATGCATATAGAAAAGGTAACGCTGCGGATTTATCTTTTCTTTCTGTATTCTTTTATGGCCTCCATTTGCTTTTGTTCTCTTTTTTTATCCTTTTGGCTTTTATGTTTGCAAGTGATAAATTTTCCCATGTTTTACATTTTATATGTAGTTTATCTCTTTATTTTGTACTTATATTGCGTTGAAAATGGAATGAGTCTTTAGAATAATACAGCTGATATTGAATTTTTTAAATTGCTATTGGGTATATACTGCATAAGGTGGTTATCTGATCTCCAACTTAATCATGGGAAAATATTGCTATGGGGAAAGCTGACTGAGTAACAATGAGACCCCTATGCTTTCACAAAATTTATTTAACTATAAACCTATTATAAAACATTAATATAGAATTCTCTTACTTTCTGCTACATTCAGGTCAGATTTATTGTACACCATTACCGAATTCACACCAAAACTGAATTAATCGTGCGGTCTCAGAGGTTCCTATTTAAGTTTATCAAGATATGCTCCTGCTCTCAGGATTTCCTGACTGCCAAAGTCAGTAAATATAAACAAAATTACAGTTTTGTTGTAGTTCAAAAGTGGAGATTCAGGAATGAGATAGGACATCATGTATTTGTCCTACTGGAAATAATGGTTGTCCAAAGCTGAGGGACAGCCAGTAAAGCCTGGTGTGCACCCAGCACCGAATTCTGCCCCGCGGGCTGGACTTGTGCAACCTCATCACTCTCTTTTTCACAAGTTTATCTTTGCAAGACCATCCCAGCTTCCACACAGGCAAAACCAACGCATCTGCTCCAGCACCCGTTTCCTGAAGTGTCCAATGGGAGGGTACAAGGAGGGGATAAACCCCCTCAGCTGGCTGTTAACAAAGAAAAAAGGCACAACAAAGCTACTGTCATGAAATGAGAATTTGTGCTCTGAAGCATCTAATTATTAAATATTTTCCATATTTTCCACAGCTATGTGAAAATTCTTAGTATTTATTATGAGTGTTGAAGACTGATAATGACCCAGATCAGAGTTTTCAGCAGTGAATTCAACAGATATTTATTCTTCATGTAAAGTAAGAGTAGTTTAAAGTTGGTTGCCACCACTTTTATGAGACATAAACTTGTACCTGACCATCTCTGAATCTCTGCATATATTATGCTACCAAAAGAAAGGTAAATACTTCTCTTGCTTTTGATTTCAGCCCTCATGCTAATTACCAGGACAAGTTGTCAAACCTCTGAAACCAACATCAGCCATGGAATAGATCAGTGGAAGGATCTGGTCCATTAGCTTCTTTCTGTATCAAGGGGAAATAGAATCATGGAATCATAGAATGATGAGGTTGGACTCTAAGATGGCTGAATCCAACTGCTAACCCAACACTGGATCATGTTCAGCTGCTGTCAACCAGTACCCCCAGGCCCTTCTCCACCGAGCAGCTTTCCATCCACTCTGCCCCAAGCCTGGAGCGTTGCCTGGGGTTGTTGTGATCCAGGTGCAGTTCTCTGGATCTTCCTTCCAACCCTTCTCATGGATGGGCATCACATTTCTGAACCTCCAGTCAAGGGGGACCTCCCTGGTCAGGGGAGTAGCTACCACGCTTGCCTTTAAAAAAAAAAAAAACGACAAAGCATTTCTCAGGTATAAAACCAAAGTAACAGAGCAGAGACTTAGCCCACCTGGCTACACCATCCCTTTCCCCACACAGGGCATGGCTATTTCAGCAGAGAGAAGAGGTTACGGAGGCTGAGGGAAGTGAGGTGAACGCTTGCGCAAATGAAAAGCAAGGGTAACAGAAGACTTTGCATGTTAACTCCACTTTGAGTGTAATTTTTCTTACAATATGGTAATGATTTATATAAAAGCATCCCAGATTTGTTTTTCCAGACAGTTTTGCTCAGGTATGTTGCGTGTTCCCAAGAGAACAGAGCGATATCCTGCAGTTGATGAGAGCACTGCACAGAGCCTGCTCCTCCGAGCCTGCAGTCGTGGCGTACACCAGGATTTTCTGAGTCTCATTTCCCTGCACAAGGTGAGATCCAGAGCTGACATCAGATCCCATATTCCTGGTTGGAAGTGGGCTGATTTGAGTGATTTTTACTGACTGCAGCCAGTAGAGCCAGCTGTACTGCGGAATGTATGAGACCTCAAGTCTTGCAGATTCAGCTGTGCCCAGTGAAGCTGATTTCCCTCACCACCCTGTGCTGAGGATTTGGCCCTTCACGTTAATTCTAATTTGGTCATTCCCAGCTGAGTCCAATGGATCACCAAGTCCTTCTGAAAGGGTACAGTGATGTGAAATTCCAAACCTCAGGAGCAGGAGCCTCACCATCAGAGCTGCAGGAAGCCTGTCCAATCCCTTGCATACCTCACGGCTCAAATAATGCACATTTTGACTGGTTCTCCAATTTATGTCTCCTCCAGGGCTTATTTAGATTTCAAGCAATGAGCAGAATTAACCACTGAATCAAATTACAGGACATTTAACACAGGGTAGTTTTAATGTCACTCATCGGAATAAATATAATTTCTCAAAATCCAGACATGTCTTGCAGAATTGCCAGGGAGCAGCAGGGCTCAGCAGAGGCTGTGGCTGCTCTGGGCACTCCCTTGACAAGTTCCTTTGGGAGGGGGGAGCCAATGCCCTGCTCCCACATTACCTCCTGAGTGAGGGGGCACACAGAGCCCAGTGTCTGTGCCAAGAACAGGGGCTCCTCCAGGCCCTGCCCTATGTGCAAAGGTGCAATCCCTGGACCACCAAGACTTCTACGGTTTAGAGCCTTAAAGTGCTGCCACAACAAAGCATCCATCCTCTCCCAGCGTAGTCAAACTTCTAAGGGCAAAGAAAAATGAAATTACAGAGTGGCAGTAATCCTATTTCAGTTAATGATCTCATATAACGGCTTGTTTGTGACAAAGCTCATCTCTTCCTCCTGAACACTGCTCAGCTGTGGAATCAGGATCAATTTCTGGAATAGGAAAGAACATGTTCCTGTTTGTTTCATTTGAATTTCTCTTTTAATGTGTTGGTAATATCTGCAATGCCCACTGCTGATGTAATATAGATCTAATTCTCAGCTCATTTAGCTGCTGCCTCAATAGGAACACAATGCCTTGTGGGAGTGATGATTAGAGAGCAACAGCAGAGATATAAAGCAGAGATAAATGAAATAAATTCCAGAAAAGTTACTAACAGCATAATCTGTGGCCACATCAGTCAGCTGCTACTCTGATGCACTAAATGGCTGCTTCGTTTTGTTGGGTTTTTAATGATAGCCACATTATATAGCGGCGAGGAGGAGGAAAGCAGGCAAGAATGCACAGCCCACCCTCTCCTCCCGACCCCAATGTCATGGGAGTATCAAGTGTGGAGGAGATGGAGCCATAAAAGTGAATGGCACGGCACATGCCTCTCAAGCTGTTGTCTGTTATCTATAAAGAATTAAAATGAGCTCGTTATTTCATATGTGCCAGAAAAATGGGTTCATCAGTATTGTGCTGAAATGCATTATGACTTACTGATTCCTGATCTCATGGCTGTTGTACTTATTTGAAAACATATTTATAAGCTTTATGTCAACTGCCAGCCATTGAATTTTTATTGTATATTACAGAGAGAAGTCTTATGTCTCAATTTGCATCTCTCTTAGAAACATGGAATCATAGAATACATAATTCCGTTCTTGTGTGATTTACTTGGGAAATAGCTGATCACGGGCTCTGAGAACATCCCTCCCTAACACACCCAGGTGATTTCTGTTAGTTCCTGTCTCACTGCCTGGCTGTGCAGGCCAACGGAGCTCCAGCCTCCAGCTCCAAGCAGGAGCAATGCCTTAGAAATGGCTTTCTTTACACATTGCCTGGCAAAAGCTACACACTGAAGGAGAAGAGACAGATCCAGGCTGCAGCTGAAGGGACCAAAATACATCTCAAGCCCATCCAGTGCCACCCCTGCCCTGGGCAGGGACATCTCCCACTGTCCCAGGCTGCTCCAAGGATCCAGGGATCCAGGGGCAGCCCCAGCTGCTCTGGGCACCCTGTGCCAGGGCCTGCCCACCCTCCCAGGGAACAATTCCTTCCCAATCTCCCATCCATCCCTGCCCTCTGGCAGTGGAAGCCATTGCCCCTTGTCCTGTCATTCCAGGCCCTTGCCCAAAGCCACTCCTCAGCTCTCTTGGAGCCCCTTTAGGCACTGGAAGGGGCTCTAAAGATGAATATATATTAAAAGAATTGAGTGACGTGGCAACAGGAGTCCTTTTTACACGTGGACATTGCTTGCTCTGGGACAAAGGCAACCTTGTAATGTTGACATGGATGTCTTGTAACGCCAGGTCTGATCCTCCAGCCCTGCATCATGGCAGGGAGATAAAGGGAGGAAGATGTGCAGGGTTTATCTTCCTTCCAGCCTCCACTGCACCTCAGTTTGGCTTGTGCAAAAAAAAAGGAAAATCATACTTCGCCTTGGTGGTGTTTTGGTGAGTCATGGCATGATGCTTCCCCCTCCCCAGCTCCACCGCCCCCCAACCGCTTTTTCAAGATTTGGAGATAGTTTGAATATTCCTGCAAATGTTTTCAAGTTCAGCAACTGGGAGCTGAGAAAAACCTCACCAGAATGTTTGAGTCAATGTTGGCCATCATTCTCCTGCTTCAGAGGTTTTAGTCCTTCCATCAGAGCAGTAACAAAATCATCTGACCAACTGCTGGCTGAAATGATTGAGCAGCTGATTCCCAGCTGATCCCATTCCTAAAGATTAGGCAAATAAATTTATACTTATCTGTATCTTTTCAGCAAATTTTCTCTTTCCTCTTTTCCCTATAACATTCCCCCCTCTCTCTCGTGCCTCTCCCTATCTGCCAGCTCTCTCTTTCCTGGGAAGGAGGAAAGCCGGGGCTCCTGCCCCACAGCAGCCTCTGTATCCCGTGCCCTGCCCATCAGAGCCCTGCTGCAGCTCTCCTTTCACCAGCTTCTCTTCGAAACTTCAGGAGATGAACTCCCCGAGTGGCAGATTGCTCCTGGGCTGCTCCAAGGCTCTCCTGTTTGCAGTGAACAAGAAGCTGAGGCTTGAGGAGGGGTGACACATTGGTGGGGGGCTGTTCCCCAGGGAGGGGCAGGACAACCTGTCCATAGTGGCTTCAGAAGTCGCCTCCTGCCTCCCTCGTCTGTCCCTTCAGTGCTCACGCTGGTTTCCTTTGTCACGCCATTGCTGGCTGAACACGTGCCCGTGTTCCATTACTGTAATTCTGGAAATCTGTAAAGGCTGTGAACCAAAATCTCTGCAAATATTTGCGTTAACGTTTAATGAATTTGCTTCAGCTGTGTTTACCCTGCTTTGTATTCCCATCCTCCAAACACTCAGGCATGAAAGCCTCGCAAATATGACTCAAGGCTGAAGCAGTGCTCAAAACAAGGATTTCCGCCCCAGTTTCACACACAGCAGTGTCCCAGCACTGTCCCAGCAGTGTCCCAGCAGTGTCCCAGCACGGTCCCAGCATGGTCCCACCACTGCTGACCCCTCCGGTCAAAGAAAAGATTCACTCTTCAGACTTCAGAGGAGTGACCAAGGTCAAGGCCAGGTTGGATGGAGCAACCTGGTCTATAAAAGGTGTCCCTGCACAAAGCAAGGGGTGGAATGAGATGAGCTTTGGGGTTTAGGATTAGGATTAGTCCAGCACACCGCAGTGAACTTGGGCAGGAGCACCACGACATCTCCCAGTTCATGTCTTCCTGAGGGGCTGCAGGAATAATTAATGTTTGCAGAGCACTTTGGAGAAGGTAAATTCCTTTGCACTGTTGGCATCTTCAGCTGGATGAAAGCCGGCAGACGCGGGAGACTTCGCCTCCCCCGCGGGCAGGGCTCCTCTGCTTGTCTGTTCTCCTCATTAAGGGTCACAGCATCTTCCCAACACAGGCTAACCCACAAGGGCACTTAATTATATAGATAACATAGTTTGTGTCACAACTAATCAGACTCGGTGCTACAGAAGAATCTCTTCTGAAGTGAGAGGTTAACGCGTCGTCGGTGTGAATGACAATGTGTGCAGCCATGGAGAGAAAAATCATCAGGAGTGGGTGTTGGACCCACTCCAGAAATCTGGTTTTCAAGGAGAGAATTAAGCTGAACCAGTGACATTCTCAACTGCAGGAACACAAAAATACATGGTTTTTCGTGGATGTGTAAGTAAGAACAAAATAAATCCGTTGAACTTCAATTTATTCACAAGTGGTTAAAATCCATACCACATCACAGTTTTTCCAGCAAGAGGCAGTTGGAACCCTGTTCTTGTGTCCGAGAGCAATGGGGGCACACTGCACATTACTTTAAGTCACACTGACGAGCACCTCACCCCACTGTAATCAATGTTAAAATTCAGATCAATAGGACTATTTATATGCCTTAAGTTGGGTTCATGCATGAAGGTCATCCATGAATCAGATTCTAACAGTGCAATAAAGGTCCAAAAATCACATAAATGTTAAACCATAACCACCTGACTTAAACCTGCTTTTCAAGGCAAACAATCCCCATTCTCTCTAATAAACATGGTGAAACCAAATAGAAAGGCTCTCCACAATGGGGTGTTTTTTCCCATTTACTGTGCAGCGGGATCAAGATAAAATACTTGTTGGATGCTGTAGCCCAGGGGAACACCTGCCCAGCATTCCACCACCCTTTAGTTCCTCCTGCTCCCATGTCTTTGCACTCTATGGGATACTAAAAGGTTTGATCCATGCTTTCCAATAGTGTTCATACATATTTTTCTTTAACAGAGGAACTAAAACATGAGTGGGTTGTGTGTCTTAAGACAGATTCATTGCCAAGTTAACATTAGATGTTATTTTAAAAACTCATAAAACTGACAAGTGGTGTGGCTGGATAAGTCGCAATAAAGACATTTTGTTTGCTCCGAATGCCAGGCAGAACTGATGGTTATGTTTTCAGACTCACAACAGCAAATGGGTTTATGTGTCTCATCATTTGTGTGCGGAGACGGGGAGCAGCAGCGTGCGCTGAGGCCCCGTGGCTGGAGATGGCAGCAGGAGCGAGCCTTCAGCTCAACTCTGACCATGCCAGTGAGTGATTCTTGGGAAGGGGTGTGAGGGAAAAACAGCAGAAGATAAAACTCCCTTGAGACAACTTGCTGCTGATGAATAAAAACAAAAAACACAATTAGGGGCACAATGGTAGCTGGGAAAGCTCTCTGCTGCCGGGCTCCAAGCATGCCAGTGCTTTATTTAACCCAGGGCGAAAAAAGCAAGCAGTGGCAACGTCAAAAAGTCATGTTCCCTGTGACTGCCTTCACCTGGGCTGTCCTGGTGAAATGCCATCATTTCCAGAAACTGGCTTTTTTCTCCAGCTGCATCTCGAGGCCAGGGGATTTGCCTTACGGCAGTTTGTGAACCACAGGGAGAGAAGAGCCCTCGAGGCCGGAGCACCAGCACTGTCTGACTTGCTGCCCTCCCAGGAGCTTCATCTGGCACAGTCCTGTGGTTCCCAGCCCAGGTTCCCAGTCAATCCATGACTGCTCTGTGCTCAGCGTCTGGGGACCTTCCTCCCGCAGGCTCCTCACGGAGGTGCTGCTCGCACAGACTCTGCTGCTTCCCCAGTCCTTGTGCTTCCCCAGGGATGTCCCAGCGCCTCTAACTCAGCGCTGTCAAACATGTGGGCAGCATTTCAAACATCTAAAGGTTCAGACTCTCTGGTAACACTCAGGAAATTGTTGTTTTGTGGAGGCAGAGAGGTGAGGAAGCAATGCTGACACAGCAGCCTTGAGGCTGCAGCAAGAAACATCCATTTCAAAATATTTGTGTTTCTTTTCAAATTAGGACCACACACAGCTGGTGCTTTATGATGGACATGATCTCAGGTTTTGGTGCTCTCAGGGACAAGTTCAGAGCCAGGCAAGTGGGGCAGAACATGTTTTCAGCAGACATTTTCCTTTGGGTGAAGAACACCCTGACAGCACAGCTTGGTCAGTGCTGGGCTTGGGCCACAGGCTTTCCTGCCTGTTCGGGGGAAAAGAAAGGACTTATCTCTGAGTTATCAGTCCCAGTAAAAGCCTGTCTCCACACAGGATTCCGCAGGCTCAGAGCAGAGGCTCCTGGCTAAATGTGGCCTCCTGACTCACATTTGTCCTGTTCCCATACAAGCAGAAAATTTTTCCAAATATACATTAAATTGGTACCTCTGTAGTTGTAAAAACAGGAGTTATAATAATTCCATAGCTCAGCCTGCTTTTGCAGCACTGACTTTACAAGTGTGAGTAGAAAGGGCATTGCTCACAGAGCCTGGTGCTGGGTAAGCTCGGGGCCCAGCAGTGGGGCTCAGCTCTCTGACCATGCTGCCATCACAGCCCGGCCCAGTGCAGGTGTGGCAGGAGCCCTCACAGCCCCCAGCCTGCGGGGAGGTCCCCCCCGGCCCCTTCCCCAAGCTCCCTTTGGAGAAGAGGGCTCCATGCCCCGGCCACGGCCCCGGGCACCAGGGTCCCACAGGACCCAGTGCCACCGACCAGACCCACAGGTGAGTCTGCTTTCCAGCAAAACACACCCCAGTCCTCCTCTCAACGTTATCTCCAAATATTATTGTGCAAACCCACATTGCTAACCTCATATTTTTCAGATTAATTTCAGCAGCATCAGCATATTGGCAATTCACTTAACTAATTATTGAATGTATTTATTTTCTTTTAAAATATCCCCAGTAATAATTGTTGGCTTTCTTGTTATAAAAGATGCCAGGATCTATTTTAGAGCACAAATGACATTTTTAATATCCTCCTGGGTGCTTATTACCATAGGAAATTGCCACAGGAGTCCAGTATCATCCTTTCTGTAACTGATATTATATTCTTCTCATTCCTCTCCTGGCCTCACCAAGCACTCCCAGAGCAGCAATCACACCTGACCAGGGAAATCATCCTGTCCTGTTTTACTGAGCTCCAAGGCAATGACAACAGCAAGACTTTTCTGTAGGACAGAATTTCTGACCAACAGTAAAAAGTATTAGAAATAATCTTTTAGGTCCCTTCCAACCCAAACCATTCTAGGATTCCATGATTCAGTGATTCTTTGCTCTTTCAAGGCAATGCTGAATGCAAGTTTTGGTGATTTTGCCCAAAATGTCATTTTACACAACTAACATTTCATAAGAAAGCCATGCCAACAACACGTGAAGCGTGAAGCTATTGATGTCCTCAGTGAGACACGTGTCTCCTCCCCAGATGAGTTCTACCACCCAAGAGATGCTGGTGTTGATGTGGATGTGCCCGAGGAAGGCACGGCTCTGCTGTGCCAGGAACGTGAGGCTCATCCCTCGCGTTCATCAGAGGGGTCACAGCTGCTCTACAGAGTCCCCAGTGGGGCAGGGCTTTCTCCATGAAAGCTGAGCTGGAGAAATAAATATTGAGAGGAAAAAAGGAACTTGGACCCTACTGTCACACTCTCACAAGGGCTTTTCATAAAGCTGCTGGGACAAATCCGCATTGCTGCCCTGGCTGCTCCCAGCAAACACAGGGCTGGCTCAGCAGAGCAGAAAGTGCCCTCCCCTGTCCCCTGCCCTACCCCCATCTGAATCACATTAAAATTTGGGTCTAACAGGTGTTGGTACAGCCAGAGCATCATCTCAGAACAGCAACTAAAATCAGAATCTGCAACGAAATTAAGAATCAATACACAAAAATAACACACTAGAGAAATGCATTGAAAAGATCCATTTTCAAATGCACCTTTTGGTACCTGCCTCCGCCTCGGCAGTGCACAGGAGGTCGTCTGTTCTCACTCGGACTGGAATTCTGTCTGTGAACTGAAGTGAAAAGAGTGGAGCTCGATGCTCATGTTATTGATACGCTGGTCATCCCAAATTTCTCACCTCACTGCCCAAATTGCTTTCTAAGGACCCAATCCAAAGCCTATGGAAATAAACAGGAGTTTTTCTATGCTGTGCGGCGGACTTTGGATGGAGCCTGGCCTCTTGCAGGGCCAGTTGCTGAAAGACATCAGTGCATAGGAACTGAGTCATGATTTTATAAACTGGATATTTTATGAATAATGTTCTCAGCCTGAGCCCCTAAAGCGCAAAAGAGATTGGTTTTATGCAGTTTTAATCATAAAGCCCTGTGTCCATAATCAGAGAAATGCATTCTCCTTGCCCCACACTGGGAAGGTCAGACATCCAGCACATCCCCTCACTGCAGCACAAGCTCATCCCAGCCTCTGTTTCCAGGACTCGTTCCTGATTTATTGCTCCTCCGCTGCCCAGGTCACAGTCACAGTGGGCCGTCCACGGGCTGGGACAGAGATCTGGGAGGATAAAAGCTGAGGGTCCCATATGTCTGCTCCCCATCCCGCCCTTCTGCAGAGGTGGGCGATGTTGCCACCCCTCGGAGCTGCTCCAGCCACCTCTGCAGCGCGCGGATCGCAGGTGACGCTGCACACGCAGCAGGGCTCTCACTGTCTCTGGAAATAACAGATGTTTTACCCATTTTCCAGCGCTTTCCTTAGCCTGATTCTCAAACACAGCCGTGCTTGCACAGTCCATGGCCAGCTGCTGCACTTCAAAAAGAGTCAAACCACTGTGAGTTGAGCTCAGTAATTAAACATGAGATGGCATTTAAAAGGAAGACTTTACGTGAAGCTGGCCCATATTCAGCATCGGGATATCGATTTAAAGCACAAGACCAAATCCTGTGTCCTACATGGCCTTGCAGCTATGGAGATACATCTCTGAGCTCCTGCCGAGGCCATCAGCCTTCTACTTAAACTTTGTCACATCCTCCTCTTAGGAGATCTGCTTTGAACACGGAGATGTCTCCGACTCTGTGACTCGCTGCAGCTGCGGGGTACGAGCAGCAATGGCAGTGCCAGGCCAGGGCAGCTCGAAGGAGCTGCACCGATGCTCACACACAGCCCCTCTGCTCTCTGAGGGAGTCACACGCATCTGGCAGCTGCAATTAGTTGTGCAGATAAAAAGCTACCAGGACGCTGTCCCTGGGATGGATTGGCAGACTTCTATCGTGTAATCAGCTTTACAAACTGCAATCTGAGCTCCTCTCCCTTCTCTCCCTCCTTTCCTGCTAAGCCAAGCTCACACAGCACTTGCTGGCAGTAACAAGAATCTGTCTGAATCCCGAAGTTAGGCACATGTGAAATCAAAGCCACTGCTCCCGGGTGAGCTGGCTTTTATGATGCTCTTCGTTGACATCACTAAGATTGCACCTGCCTAAGCAATACTTCAGCTGCTTCCAAAAGAGGAAGTAATGCTGCAGCCCAGGGATGTGCTCTTATTGACCATGCCAGGGACAGGGGAAGGAGCAGAAGGAACATTGCTGTGTTCCATTCCCTCCCTTCTTCAAACTCTTTCATTTTCTTATTTGTCTCTTCTTCTTCCCCCAGAGACCGTTCATGGGTGTCTGTCTGCTGCCTTCTCCATTCCTGTAACTATTCCCACCCACATGACAGAGACTGCGTTGTGCATCCTTTCCTAACTCTGGGGCTCAGAGCCGGGGCTTTTCCACATGGCGTAACTTCCAGAAAAACATGGCACTTGCTCAGCACCCCTGGGTCACATCCTTGCCTGCAGTCCCCTCAGAAAACCTGGCCACTGTCAGTCCACAGCAAACAGCTCTTCCCTTCTGTGCCATCCTCCTGCAGAACACCCCACGTGCTCTCTCACCTTTTACATCCTCAATCACAGTTGCAATAGAGTCCTTGAAGCATAGAGTCATTCAGGTTGGAAATGACCTCCGAGATCGTCAGCTCCAACCATAACATTTCCTGGTGGGAGAGTGGCTGTGACTGCCTTTGGCTCATGTTGTCACTGCTTCAGACCTGAGCTCATGTCTGCTCCCCTCCCAGAGAGAGCAGGGAGGAGGCAAACACGCCACCTGCAGTGGACAGTTCTGGTGTCTTTATTCTGGCCATAACTGCTCCAGTTTATTCCTCATGAATCCTCTTGTTCCCCGTCGTCTCCTCAGAAGACAGCTCCGGGCACTGGAGCCACAGGTGAGACCCACTGGTGCTGCCAATGCTCTGCCCCACAGGACGGCAGGCAGTCACCCCCCAGCACCCCTGGCCCTCCGCCAACTCCTGCTCCAGGGCCTTTCCTGGTGTCACAGTGCTTTGAAAGCTCCCAGAAAAGTACATGACTTCATCTCTCCCCTAAAACTGCAGCTCAGTGGTAAATGGCTCCTGGCCTGGCAGGATCTGCCTCACCTCCTCTGGCACAGCCTTCTCTTATGGGACAGTGCTGGGGACTGAGCAGTGCCGTGGTGGTAAATCAATTGGAACACCATGGCTCCATCAGCTCAGCCCCCTGACACCCCTCCCGGGTCTCCTGCAAGGGCCGTCCGTGCTCTGGGCTAGGCACAGGCACGAGTGGGCAGCACAGAGCCCACACCTGCTCCCCAGGCACCCTGGCATCCCTGCCTCCCTCTTGCTGAGGGGTTTCTTTCCATACTGACACATAACACCGGCTGAAGTAATCTGGTATGATAATTGTTCATGATGAAAGATGTTTCTAAGTCAAAAAACTTCCATAGCCTTGAAAAGTGTGAGAGTTAATTTGCAACCATGTCTGTGCAAGAGGTGACAAAACAGTTAAGTGAGGAAATAATAAAGATATTACCGTCCTCTCTCGAGGATCTTCTGTCTCTAATTTAATAGTTTCAAGCTTTTTAAAGCATTTGCCAGCACAGTTTTCTCACTTTAGCTGGGCACAGCTTGTGACCTCCATCTGAGTAGTGTCAAATCACAGCGCTCGTGAGCGTATGAATAAAAACCTGTTTTCTTTGTCTCAGCTTTCCGGACACCGTTTGCTAAAGCAGCCTTGGCACAGGGACCAGTTTGGGCCGGGCAGGGAGGGGCCCTGCAGCTGCAGCTGACCTGGCATTTCAGGTCCCGGCTGGGGTGGAATGGTGACTCGGAAGCCCCTGCCTGGCCAAGGGGAGAGCCTGGCTCGGCCCAGGGGTGACCCCACACCCCGTGCTCCCCGTGCCAGGCCCCCCGGGGGCTCCCCATGGCTGCACCACACATTGGGCTGCGGGGAGCTCCACACAGGATTTGGCAACAATCCTGGCATCCAGGAACAGCCCAAGCATGATACAGCCCAGGGTGGTGTATCCACGGACACAGGGAAAAACTGTCCCAATGCAAAAAGGAAAAGGTGGGATCAAGAAGGCAAGAGGAGAAATCTCACCCACAAAAAACCTAAGTAAATGACAAGAGCATCAATAAATCCCAGATTATTCCTATTCAAATAGGATCTGGACCCCCACTGCCGGCTGATTGCACTGGCTGAGATCAGAGACACAGACAAGGAAACAGAAAAAGGCTTTTTTACATCTTCATCTTTATCGGGCAAGAAAAATAACTCCAAATATAGGTGTTCTTCCGAGGGACTGCCGTGCTGGTCCATGGCATTCTCCTCGTGCTGCTCTGCCTTGACTCAGCAGTTTGAATAATTCCAGTATTTTACCTTCCTGCAGGAACCTGCTGAGAGAGGCACCACACTTCTCACACCTGAGGAAAAACCTTACACGTGTCAAAGGAATAGGTTTGAAGGGGTTTTTCCGTACAAAGGCTGAAGAAGAGGGAACTTTTGAAACATGCACTTTGGACTCTCATTCCTTAGATAACCTTGTGGCAGCAGCATCACGTTTCCAGAGTTATCAGTGAGCTCTGTGCAAGGAGCCAAACCTCAGCCTGCCCCACAGGAATCAGAGAGGGGTCTGGTGAATGTGGGGAACAGGATCCCAGCATCCTTCACATTTACGGTGTCTCTAATTCTCCATTGTCCTGGCAGAGAGATTGGAGCAGCCAAAATTCATGACAAGCCCTCAACCGTCCCTCTCCCTGGAAAATGGGTGTTTGTGTGCACGAGTCAGAGCCATTCATTACCCCCTCCTTGTGCTGCTAACTGTGAATAAGCAGCAACACTTTGATAAAGTTTGCAAAAGCATAATTAGTCCTACAGGCACAATATTTTCCCATTTCAAATGCTGCTTCCCCAGCAGTACTTTGCAGATTTATGATTTCAAAAGCAGCTGATCGCAGCCTCTACTGCAGCTCTAGATTTGAGAGGTTTGGGCTTAATGACATTCAAAACCTTATTAAAATACAAGCAGAGAGAGATGCAGTACATGATCCTCAATTTTCTTTGTTATGTGCATCTGTCACGATCTAAAGATGAGAGAAAAAAAGAAAAATCTAATACAAACAGAGACTTTATCAGGAATTCTGCTGGGATTCCATAGCATGTAATCTTTTTTCATGCAGTCCTTTATTTCTGTAATGAGCTAAAACACACTCAAGTAAGCAGGTCCCTCTTTCAGCACCACTGAGAAGGAAATACTGCAGTAAAGGAGGAGAGAGGAGAGGAGAGGCTGGAAACTCCCTGGAAGCTGGAGTTCTTGTGGCTGTAAGGCCCCATGATGTCAGTTATAATCAACCTCCTCTTGCAGAAACACACTGCCACAATGGGCTCATTTTCAAACAGATCCAATATTTTGCTGCTTATCTTGACTTTTAGGTTTATTTCCCAATTGACTTGCCCATAATGGCTTCCCTTGGACTCGGATTCCTGGGCTTCAGGAGCAGGGCTGAAACAGTGAGTAAGTTTTTATTTACTTTACTCCCTTAAAATGTCAAGATTTAACACAGCTTCAACCTTAGCTCAGCTGCTGCAGTGCAAGAGTTCCTGCACTGTGTGCCAAAGCCGGACATTCTGACAGCCCTGGCCTAAATCCACACACAGGGAGACAAGGTCTGCCCCCAGCCAAAGGAAATTTTCCAGCACCAGTGTGGCTTCTCAGGGGTGCTGGTGACCCCTCAGGGCCCAAACAAGCTTCTTCTAGAGCTGAAAAGCAGCGTTTTCCCAAGGGTGGTAGGATGGAGTCGACATTGGACCAGTTTGTAATGTGCACCACGGGAAGATCCTTAATTCTAATTTCATATCAGGTTTATAGTTTCTTATCTCGGTTGCATCTGAACAGACATTTCTATGTACATTCACCAGCTTCTTCTTACACAGTTCCTGCAGTCTGGGTTATAGTAATTCACTGTGCTCCATACTGGGAGTTCTCTGCATGTTCCAAACTCTAAGTGCTGGGTTGGGCTGTGCCCGCTGGTCATTTTAATTCAAGCGGTGACCACTGCCCCTGGCTCATCCCCAGGCCTGGCAAGTTGCTGCTTTCCAGAGCAAATACTGGAATGCGTTCCTTGATGTTCTGACCAGATTGATCTCCTGTGCCAGCTGATGCAAATAGCAACTTGCTTTGAAAACCACATTTGTATTTGCATTTGAAACCCACAACTGTTTCTTTGTGAAAGAAGGAGGGGATGCATATCTGCAGGACAGAGGGACAGAGGGACAGGGAAAGCGGGGAAAGCTCGTGGTTAGGAAAGTGGTGATGAGCAAAGAGGGAAGAGACAGAGTAGTGTTCAAACCAGCAGAAGTTTGGAGAAAGCAGAAACCTGGACAGATGTTGCAGTAACCCCACGCTCCTCTCCTCCAGTCTGCAGCCATCTTTTTCTAAAAAATAAGATAAAATAACACGATAAAATAAAATAGAATTGGGATGTGATGGTGCCACCTAATGCTTTTTTTTCTTTTTTCTTTTTTTTTTTTTTCTGTGATCTCTAGGATGGCCTGGAAGTCTCAGAGCATCTCTAACAGCCTCTTGATAGGGAAATTCCTTCCAGGGAGCACCGAGAGACAAAGACCTTTCCCCCGGGCAAAACAAAGGAATGGGCTTTCTCCGGGGCGATTGAAAAGCAATTTGGTGGCGATTAGGCAGAATCCTCCTCTGATCTCTTTGTTACACTAACAGAAGAGTCCCGTGCTGCTTTCTGTAGATCAAACACTTCAAAAAGTAAAATAAGCGAAAAATAACCAAACATTTAAAAAAGGAAAATAACTAAACACTTTAAAATGCAAAGATAACCAATAGCAAAAATAACAAACACTTCAAATGGGGAAAGTAACTAAACATTTCCCGGAGCAAACAGAACCGAGCGTTGTAGCAGACACGGCAGAAAAAGCAAAGGCCACCGAGGCGATGTTTTTGCTCTCAGGGCAGAGTTTGTTGGGTTCGGGGTCGTTTCCCCGCCCGGACCCTCGGCGGGGTCTCTGTCCCGGCGGGTCCCCGGTGTGCCCGTCCGGCAGCAGCGCCAGGCACCCGCCGGGAGCCGCTTCCCCAACCCCACCGCTGGGCCCTGTCCCGCAGCCAGGGTGAGGGACACGGCCCTGAAGGTGCTGCCCTGTGACGCTGAGGAGCTCCCCGAGGGCTCCAGCAGCCCCCGCAGGGCTGGGCCCTGTCCCGCAGCCATGGGGAGGGACACGGCCCTGCGGGTGCTGCCCCGCGATGCTGAGAGCTCCCCGCAGGGCCGGGCCCTGTCCCGCAGCCAGGGTGTCCCGTGGGGAGGGACACGGCCCTGAGATGCTGAGAGCTCCCGGAGGGCTGGGCCCTGTCCCGTACCCAGGGTGTCCCGTGGTGAGGGACACGGCCCTGTGACGCTGAGGAGCTCCCCGAGGGCTCCAGCAGCCCCCGCAGGGCTGGGCCCTGTCCCGTACCCAGGGTGTCCCGTGGTGAGGGACACGGCCCTGTGACGCTGAGGAGCTCCCCGAGGGCTCCAGCAGCCCCCGCAGGGCCGGGCCCTTCCCGGCTCCGGAGATGGGCAGAGGGAGGTGGGAAACCCGCGGAGCCCGAGGCCGGGCTGGCAGCTGCCTGCACAGGCTGTGCGTGGAAGTTTATCACTGCAGAGGAGCTGGACGTTAATTTTTATGAGAATGGCTTTGTAAATGGCAGCTTATTGAGATATTTATTGGCAGTGATTATTCAAATGAAGGAATAAAGCCAATACATTTGGTTCTTCAGGAAATGAGTGCTGTTTTGCAGCATGAATAAATACAGATACCCTGCCTTCTCCTACGCCCAGCAACAACACAGAAACAATCCTGCCCCACCGAACAGCCTGGCCCCATCACCAGCACGGCTGCTCCAGGAGGGACCCCAGGGGCTCCCACGGACCATTCCTGGGAATGATTCCCACCTCAGCAATAAACAGCGTGGGAAGGATCTGAACTCCTCAGTTTTGCAGGCACTTAAGGAGCTTAGAGGAAATTAAAGTATATTATGGATATATGAATTATAAAGAAGGAAATACTAATGGATCTTTCCTCCATTATGTTCCACAGTGACTTTAATTCCTCTCCAAAGGCAAGAGGCTTAGTGTGATCCCAGTAAATCACAACGGAGTGTTTGTAAGGAGCACCAAGGTGGGGCCAGGGCCGAACCCTCAGAAAACAAACCCCAGCCTGGCGTTGGCTGCTCTGCCCTTGGGCTGGTGGCTGAGCTACAGGAGGGAGGGAGGGAGGGAGGGAGGGAGGGATGGGTCACTGGCACAGGCTCAGCACCTGCCCACCTGGAACCCCAGCACCACAAATACATCCTCACACCCGTGAGAGCCTCTTTCCTCAATCCACAGAACTCTTGTGGGAAAAGGCCCAAAATTCAAGGGGGAAGAATTCAAAATTCTCTCTCCTCCTCCTCCATTTCATGGCCTCTCATTTCCTGCGTGTTTAAGGCCATCTTCTAATTATGCACACAAGGGAAATGCAACACATAAAAGGACAGGGTTGAAGAGAAACAGATGCAGAAAGGAAGGTCCTGAATCTATTAATTAAATATCAATATGGTCTAAAATACAAATATTCTCTTTAGAAAAGAACAGATACCAGGGCTTCTCGGCAGGCGAATGTACGTTATAGGAGTGAATATATGCTATAGGAGTATGAGAGGTATCAGGTACCTTACTTGACAATAAAAATGAAAGGCTTCCAGCCAGAACACCCCAGGCCCAGGTGTGGGCTGCACCATGGTGTGAAGCAAAGCACCGCCTCAGCCTCGTGTGACTAATAGGAGCAATAAGTCCTCACTGTAGATTTTCATCTGCAAATTTATTCTTGAGTAAATGGTATGTAAAGATTTTGACTTCGGACTCATCAGTCGGTGATGATCAGCAGCCTTAATCATGAAGATAAATTTCTGAGTATGTCAAAACATTTATGGAAAAGAGTTGAAGAATTAAAAAGCACGCAGTGATTCCTTAGGCGCTCAGGCTGAAGTCCGAGCCACTATCCCAGCTGTAAGATTTAGTTTCATTTCAGTTTCAATTATAAGATTTTATTCTTGCTATTAATTTACACTGTCATCTGAAATCTAAAGATTTGACATAGTAAGACTCAATTATGGTGGGAAATAAAAGCTTCTCTAGCATTTTCTGTGTTCAGTAAAGGGCATGTTTTCAGAATTAAACAGTGGAAATATTGGCAAATATTATATAAAGATGTAGAAATGTGGCTTTGTTTAAAAAAAGTAATGATCTTGATTTAGATGAACTCCCACTCACATTGCTGACTATTTTCTCTCAATTTTAAATTCCTTTTTTGTTGCTGAAGTGGATTTACCCCTGCTGAGATGCCAGGTTTGTGCCCAGCATGCTGCTCCTCTCTCCTCCCTCATGCCTGGTTTGTAGCCACAGCCTCTGCTCTGGGGACATCCCAGTCACTCACAGGTGTCTGCATTTTGTGCTTCCTTCCCTTAGAAGCTAAAAAATGAGAGCAGAAATCAGAAAGCAGAGCTGTTTTCAAGCACAGACATGAAGGAGTGGTGACTCCAGACTCAGCTTTCTGCAGGACACTGGGAATTAAGAGCAACCTTTCCCTCTGCTCCCCTGACCAGCACCAAAACGCACATTGCATTCTTCAGCCAGCATGTGGGATCAGCCTCTGCTGTTGCCTTACAAAGGGAAACCCGTGCGAGAGAGAGAGAGAGAGATGAGCACCAGAATGAAGATGCTTTACCAGGATGGAAACACCAAACCCTGGGCACAGCCGTGCTTCAGGCTGGCGCCTTCCCTCACCCTCCCAGTGCCGTGTTGGGCTGTCTGTGCACAGGGAATGGTGATCCACTCTGGAGTGCTGGCTGCACCCACCTTGCTCAGCCACAGGATCCACTCCAGCCACCTCGTGGAGCGCATTCGCCTTGAGAGCAGAAATTGTTGTTCACACTCCTGCAGGGAGCATGAATACATGGGTCTGATTTCAGTCTCGGGTGGCAGTTCCCAGGGCAGTGCTGGAACGCTGAAATGCAGGGCCCAGCCTTGGAGCACGAATGCCAGGAGTGGGGTGTGGAGCAAGGCCAGGCGGGGGGATGGCCCAGCAGCAGACACTGGCCCCAGCACGGATTATAACAAAGTCATCAGTTTTGTGTTTAAGCCCCTGAAGACGTGATCCTGACAACAGCACAAATAAATTGGGTGTCTGATACACAAACACTCCTGAAAATTTTATATTTACATGGCAACCAGCTTATTATATTTACATGAACATCTGCTGCAGGTTCACTAAAATCTTTAAAACAGATGGACATGAAGAAAGAGCTGGTAATTAACAAAGCTATATGTTGATTAAATCAGCATGCGGTTAATTTTAATGATTACTGATCTTTATTGGGGTCCCTAAGACTTCTCAAAATCAAATCCACTTTAGCTGATGTGTTGATTAGCCGTGGGGCCGCAGACGCCGGCGCTGCTCGCCGTGTGCTGCAGTGCCGGGACGGCATCGATGGCCGTGGCACTGCACCCCTCTGCGGGGTCAGGGCCTGATCCCGCTGCCAGCAAAACTAACTGCAGCACGCAGTCACGGGTTCATAGCCAGGATGGGCTGCTGTGAGCATCCTTTGTGGCTTGGACATAAAACTTTACAGGATTAGCTCCTTTCCAAGTAGAGCACCCTTTCAGAAAGCACAGATCAAGCTCCATTGAGCCACTTTGGCAATGAGGAGCCAAGCAGCCGCTCCAGTGGGATGCTCCAGCTCCCAAATGGCCCTCACCATACTCAAAATGTACATTTATCACAGCTTCAAGCTTTAGATGTCCTTATCTCTCCAACTGTCCACTCAGTTGAACAGCTCTCTGCTGTCAAAGTTCTGCTCCTCGTGCTCCCACCCACAGAACAAACCCCTCTTGCCCATCCCATTCCTGAGCTCAGCAGACTGACCCCTCGGAGCCTCTCGGTGCCTGGCAAACACCACGCACACAGCCGGTGCATCAGCAGTCTCCTCATCCACCACATTTGTCATCTCATTAAAAAAAAAAGTCAATCTCATGTACTGGTCCTATTCTCCATACTGCAAGTTGATTGACACTAATTAGAATGCATTCTAATTAATTATTCGTTAATCAAGTCTCGTATCGGCTCTCCTGTTGTTGTGCCCAGGACCAGGGATGTGCTCCCAGTGCTGGACGTGCCCACATGGCGCTGAGCACTCCTCCAGCACAAACCTCCTTCCTCCCCCTCCTGCCCGCCCAGGCCCCGGCGCTGCAACCTCACTCTGTCAGGGCACAGCTGCAGCCTCAACCAGCACTCTTCCACTATTTACTGGCCAGTTCTGCTGGTGAGGAGAAAACAAGATGTTCGTTTCAGAACAACTTTGGATTTGTGTGATTCGAAACTAGAATCACAAATCACAGGACATCCTGAGTTGGAAGGGGCCCACAAGGATCGTGGAGCTCAACTCCCATTTGACTTCTACTCACTGAAATGCTGACAAAGGTACCAGTGTGAGTTCATGGCACCCAGAGAAAAAGTGGCCACAGATTAATGGTCCAAAGCAAAGCACTGCCCAGTTATTTGATCCATTGCTTCTAAACTATGGTAACCAAAACAGCTGGCATTGGTCCCAGCAGCATTTGGAGGAGGGGACAATGTGACTGTCCGGGTGGACCATGTCCGAGATAAAAGCAGTGGCTCAGCCACTCTGAGTTATCTTTACTGTAAAAATAAAGGAGTTAGTGAGCACAAGAAACACAGTTTCTGGTGACATTCAGAAAAAACTAAATTTAACAGGGAACCGGGACCAGGAGTTGCAATCCAACCCCCCGTCCTGAGCTATCTGACTGAGATTTCAAGTGAACAAGCTGCCAAAAGGGACAGCCAGCATCCAACTGTTAATTCATATCTCAGCAATTATAATGTTTCTCTGGAAAACAAACCAAAGTGCCACACGGTTGGGATCTTCTCTAGGGCAGCAATCTGCTTTACCCCAGTGTGTTTGCCAGTAGGTCTGTGCATCAAGTCACACTCACAGGACACCACACGGGCATGAGCTGCTTTTCATAACCGGAGGAAGAACGTTGAGCAGTTGTATAGGCAGTTTAGGATAAAGCATGGAAGAAAATTCCCTTGAGGCAGTTTCTGCCACACGGTGTCTCAGATAGTGCTGTGGGGCCTTCTGCACATCCCAGAGAGCAGATGTAGGATAAAACGGGCCCAGCCTTGGGAGAAAATGGCATTAAAAGCATGCAGACTGAGTCTCTGCTTTGCAACCAGGGCTAAATCCAACAGCAGTAAATTCGTGACTGGCGCTTTTGTCACCAACACAAACAACCACCCCGTAACCGGGACAAGGGGAAGCAAAGCCACAGGCGTGCAGGTACAGCACAACATCTCCCAACAGCCCCAGGACAGATCTCTACTACAGCGTGAGGAGCACTGCGTTTCACACTGAGGGCTGCTGTGCTCGGGGGAAAATCACCATCAGCAGGGCCGGGAGAATCATCGACTCAGAGGCCAAGGGCTCCAACTCGGCCTCCACGAGGGATGGGGCCAGGCCCTCGGTCCAGGAGTCGAAGGGACAAACAGGACTGGGGTGATGCAGCCAAGAGGAAGAACAGGTGGAATAACCCAAACAAGATCAATGTTTGTATTGCAGATGCTTTGAAGTTGGATAGACCTGAAGCAGAGCACCCGAAACAGACTCGTGGATCTAGCCTGGGGTTACACTTATTGCTCTAAACCAATTCACCAAACTGTGCAAACTGCTGAGTCTGTACCATAAAAACCTCCTGTCGGTACCAGGCACTGGGATCCAAACGCTTCAGCACACCCATGGAAGGCAGGATCATCACCGCAGCTCCCACCTCGCTGGCGAGGAGACACCGCTGATGTAATGTCACTGCTGGAATAACCACTGAGGGGCTGGAATCACGGCATTGCCATCGCTGGCAGCAGTCCTGGATTGATCCAGACAGGTACTGAATTAAAGAGCATTATCCTTCCTGCAAGCATTTAAAAATAAACAACAACTCTTAACACTTCAAAACAAGCCTGTGCACCCCAGCACTGCCTCAAGCTGCAGCAACGCCCAGGGATTTTGTGTGTGGAGTTTGCTCCTGCAAAAGTCTGTGGGAACACAACAGGATTCCACAGAACATTAAATCCTATAGTTTTATCAAAGAGGAAACACACAAAACCAGCCTAATCTCTTAGCAAGTAGACAACTCTGATTAAAAGAAAAAGTACTTGGAAAAAACCTCTAAAATGCTGAACTGAGCCATCACAGATAAGAAATTCTGCCATATGCTGCCAGATCACTTTGCTGGCATTCAGCAGTCACAGGGATCAACAAAACATTGTCAGGAATTATTTCAGTGAGCAGGATGATACTGCAGAGATTAGATTAATTAAACCAGTAAATCCCATGCACGGATCAAAAGCACCCGAGACAGAGAAAGAAGGCGAGTGGGAGGCAGGAAGTGCCGCGGGGAACATTTGCGAAGGTCCCAGCAGCCAGCAAGGCGGGCAAGGCTCAAAGGCTGAAACAAGGAAACAAATAGAGGGAAGAGGCAAAGTCCCAGGTAACTCCAGCCTCGGGGTCTGACTCTGGCACCAAAGCCCCAGCCTGGAGCGGGGCTCCCACCGCTCAGCCGGGCCTGGTCCATCCCACTGCACAGCCACCAGGACCAGCCCCCACAGCCCCCACAGGCACCCCCGCTGGGGAGAAGGGGTCAGCGGCACAGGGGACCCCCATCCCAGACCTTCTGCCCCTGGTAAGGAGCCACCCAAGCTCCCCATCCTTTACAATACACTTTAAAATGCATTTTAAAATATACTTGGTACAAATAAGCTTTAAATTTCAAGCGAGGATGTGCATTGTAACTCCCATTGCACAGTAGCCTCCTGGCACTCAAAAGGAAGTGACACCACATTAACGACAATCACAAGTGACACCTCTTTGGGAAATTAGCAAACCAGCAAAGAAGATAAATTGTACCAGTATCATCAGAGGAAATACCACTGTGGACACAGACACCTAAAAAACCTCCAGAATAAACCTGTAGAACTCATTGCTAATAGATATTGCTGAGAGCAAATATTTAACAGGATTCAGAAAAACATGGATATGTAGATTGGTGCCGAAGTGAAACACTTATTTCAGCTGGGTTTTATGGAAAAGGATATAAACCCCTCTGCAGTAGCACAGAAACACACTAAGAGTTTTTCCTGTGGATAAAGGTCTCCATGATGCTCCATTTCTGTGTATTCCTGTGTCTTCTGAAGCATCTGAGCCTGGCAAATTATGGAAGAAAGAATAACAAAAGGGATGGATTGTCAGGCTGATCTCCTGCATCACTCCCTAAACTTCTGAGTAATAAGACGAGACTTAACGGGGGAAAAATGAAACCTATTAAGCAAGGGGGAAAAGCACATATTGGACAGGAAATGGAAACTTAGAAAAGCAGCAAAGCTGGAGACCTTGGGGCTGGGTTGGACAGTAAATTAGACATGAAAATGCAATAGAATTTGGCAGCCCAAAAGGTCAATGCAATTTGGAACTGTATGTGCCAAGACTCCCGTCACCGAGCGGGGATAGAGCCTATTACCCAGTTTCAGATTTAAGCAGCTTGAATAAGTTTCAAATAAATATCCAAACATTTGGATGCTTAACCAAATCAAGCCTCAAAATCCTTTTGGATTTTCGCTTTGATTTCTAACATCTTTATGTTTGGCCTCTTTTCTGAGAATTCAATCTGTTGTTAAAGCGAATCTTTCAAGATAAGCATCTGCAGTTGCCAAGAGACTGTTGTGTTAAGCTGGAGGATGATTTAGCATCTCGCAAACTGGGATTTTGGAATTAGAAAAAATTGCTTTGCTCTTAGCAGCAGATACATTTCAATGCCTAAGAAACAGCCGTGGCCTCCCAGAACTTTTGATTCAGTTATTCCCCCCCAAACCACTGCTATTTTCCTTAAACAACACTTTTTTTCTGAGGCCCATTACCTGGCTGCTGGGAAACACACACCAATAAATAGATAAAAGTCTCTAAACAGACGCAAAATAGTCCTTTCCTTTCCAAACGCCCTGCAGCGACCTCCCCATCACCGGAGCTCCATTTACTGCCTCTTATAGCTCCAGAGCAGAGTGACAGCTCTGCCAGGGAACGCAGCTCCCTGCACAGCTCTTCCTGGGAAACTCAAGGATCTGACAGGCTGAGTGGGGACAAGGTTTCAGAGCCATCAGCTCACTCTATGAATAAGTCTTACTATATAAATGCCATAAGTATTTAAATATTATGGTGTGGTAAATAGTAAGAATTATTTTATCTTTGAACATGTACTTGCTGTAGTCCTTTCATAACCAAAATTGCATCTTTCAACTGCTCATTGATGTGACTAAAGCTTCCCTGTCAAGGAAGTTAAAATCACTTCAGCCTCAACATTCACTCACGATTTTCTTTGAAGAAGGTGGAAATTTATTCAGTTTGACCTAATGATTGAACAGAGCAGGTTTCTCCCAGCCGCCTGCCAAGCTCGGCGTGTTTACTTTGGGTGCTCTGAAGTTGCATTAGAAATATTTATCGTATTAAAAGCTTGGGAAGCTTTGGAATGACTGTTGTTGAGATAAATCCAGGGCTAAAACCTGGGCATCTTTCTGAGGGTGGCTTCAATCCAGGAGGAAGGGACTTCCCACCATTTCCCTGGAAGGCTGCAGAATCACATTTTTCCTGGCACTTCACTTCCCAGCTAAGCAGCTGACACAGTCATTCAGAAGATGTGATCATCTCTAAAAAGTGTATTTTCTAACACAAGGGGGAAACATTAGAAGTAAAATGTATTGAAGACATCATTCAGAAAATCGAAGTCAGACGGGGACAGCAAATGGAACACGAGCTCGGAAACACAGAGACTGAGCGAGCCCAGGAGCGCTCGGCGCCGGGGCCTGGCCTGCAGCTGCCCCTCGCCACGGCGGCAGCAGGGGCTGGCAGCGGGGACGGGGGCTCTCCTGTCATTTTCCAGAGTCAAGGTCTCTCCCAGAGTTCCCCAGCGGCAGGAACGATGTGGGGTTTCCCCCATGGCCCAGGTCTGAGCGTGTGAGGATCACGGTTCCCAAAGCACGCCAGAGCCTCTGCGCTGTGGTGCTTGCTTCCTTTCATCTGTGTTGTAAGAAACTCACAATTATTTCCCACTGGTCAAACTCTTTTAATTTTCTTGTCGTTCCTTTTGACCTAAACTGCAGGTTAGCTGAGACCCGAGTTGGATACAGCAAAGCACGTACCAAGTAACCTTAAAACTGGGGGATATTTTAGTGATCAAAAAGGCTCCATGTTGCCAGTCATCCTCAGTCTTTAATTCTTGGTCATTACACCAATAAATTATAGGTTCAGATAAATATACTCTTCTCCAGGTTTTCGGAAGACAGAAACAAAAACCTGAGAAATAGATTATTCTGCTCAGTACAATAAATGGAAAATTGCATTTGGCATCAAACTCCTGGAAAAGAAAACGATGCTGAAGGAATTCTTGTTCAGAGTTCCCCCAAAGCGTTCACCTTCACTCCACAGCAGCTGTGCAATGGCTGCTGCTGGCACTAGAAGGGTTTACTGAGTACAGGACACTCTGAGGCACCTTAAGTTGTCCAAATGGAAACAGCCACACTACGATCAGGGCAGAAAGGTCAGAAATAATGGAATTTCCCACTAAGGTATTGGCAACAACACAGAGCAAACGGGCAGCCCCCTCTGCTCCACTCCTCTGGTGATGGCAGAGGCTCTGGCTCCCTGTGCCCCACAGAGGTGACTCCAATTGCTGGTGCTGCAAAACTCATCTGAGAGGTCTCCCATTAAAAATTCCCCAAAAGGCACAACACTGAGAACATAGTGGAAATCAGAATGAAGATGTTTTCCAATGAGGATGACAACCTAAAACCCAAAAGCTGGATTTTGTAAAAACACCATTGTTCTGGCGGAAGGGTTGACTACAGTGTGTTACCAGTTAATGTTTAAAACAACTGCAGAGAAATAATGCCGACTGCCCCATGGCTCAGGGCCAGGCAGGCAGGAAATTAAAAACTGGGGCTGGTACCTGAACTCATCTGACGCCAATGAAACATCATTGAGTCGCACCTGTGGGCCTTCAGGTGATGACAATTAAGGCCTGGCACCACCAGGCCTTCAGGTGACTACAATTAAGAGCTCTTCTGTTTGTTTCAGGGTAACAATACCTGTTGACACTAAAAGAGAACAGGTGGCTGGAAGTCCTCCTCCTTGCATTTAATCTTTTGACCTTTGCTAAGCCCCCAAAAGGTGCTTTTCCACAAAAATTGTTCCTGCTAATTTGATGGGGCTGCCTCCAGAGACTTGGAGAACAAAGTCTGGTCTTTACCTCGGCTGAGGCGGTACAAACGCAGAGTCACCACTCTGGTGGTGGCACCCAAAGTGTCTGCAGATCTGCAGTGACAATTCCCTGCCAGCCCTCCAGGGCTGCTTTCCCAGGCAAGAGCCCCCACTCAACCCCTGAGGAAAGGCAAGCACTGCAGGCCTTCTTCATGCGGAAAACCCACCCAGTTCTACCGGATCCACCTCCATTCATTATTCCAGGGCCCCATAACAAGAGATTTTCCTGCCTTCTCCTGGCTCTGGCAGCCAGCTGGGCTTTGGGCTGAGAAGATGCTGTTTCTGGAGCAGCTCCACAGAATTTATTCCTGCAACAGTCCTGAGGGGTTCCATCTGCACTCCCCAGGGCAGGAGCAGCTGGCTGAGTGGGGGTCACTGCACCCTGCGTCACCCCCCCACCCCACCCTGCAGCAAGGGGCGAGCACAGGGACCCACGACTGGGCTGCAAGCTGCTGACACTGATCAAAAGCAGAAGCATCCAGGGAAAACCATTCCAGAGACATTCACTCTCTGTGTGCAAACACACCCCTAGCCTGGGATATACTGTTCTCTGCCTTTGTTAAGGCTCAGTTTATCACAGAATCAGAGAATCACAGACTGGTTTGAGTTGGAAGGGACCTTAAAGTTCATCTGGTACCACCCCTGCCATGGGCAGGGACACCTCCCACTGTCCCAGGCTGCTCCCAGCCCCAATGTCCAGCCTGGCCTTGGGCACTGCCAGGGATCCAGGGGCAGCCACAGCTGCTCTGGGCACCCTGTGCCAGGGCCTGCCCACCCTCCCAGGGAACAATTCCTTCCCAATATCCCATCCAGCCCTGCCCTCTGGCAGTGGAAACCATTGTGTCTGTCACTCCAAGCCCTTGGCCAAAGCCCCTCTCCAGCTCTCCTGGAGCCCCCTTAGGCACTGGAAGGGGCTCCAAGGTCTCCCCAGAGCCTTCTCTTCTCCAGGCTGGACAACCCCAGCTCTCCCAGCCTCGCTCCAGAGGGGCTCCAAGTGCTGGCTCAGCTGCAGCACCTTCCCCTATTGCTGCTGGAGCACAAAGGGGTTTTTAGGCATCAACTTTTTCTCAGTTGCTTTCCATGCCAGAGTTCCTTTGCTAAATATCAGCTATGCTTTGTGACAGCAGCGCCTGCTCTTGACTTCTATTCCCTGGCACTTCATCCCCCAACCATGCCAATCACATCCTCCTGATCACATTCAAGAGATTCCTGAGATACACGCACATATCATTTTCTCTCCAAGAGTTCTGATGGCTTTGCCAGTTAATTAAAATAGAACTTCAAAGGGTTTTTGTAATAGATTATAATATCTTTGGTTTCATGGCATCTGTTAAAATTTACAACTAAGGATGTCATTTTTGGTGAAAAACATGTTCTTTTACACCCAGCCCATTTATTTGTGTATTTATTTAGTGACAGAGCATCTCATTTATAAGAAACATGCAAAAGCAATCATTAATCATGCTTTTGTCACAAAGCAGCTTCCCCAGCAGTTCACTGAAAACCCACAGACAAGCTGCTCGGGTGTGGGTGTTCCGAGAACAGGCAAGGAGCCTTGCCAAGAGAGCTGATGGAGGAACCTCTATGTTTCAATGTCTAGCAGGGAGGAAACAAAGAGGAAAACAAAGAACCAGCAGATTAGACACTGGAGTTATCTGGGAAGGATGCAGCACCACGGATGAGAAAGAAAAGTAAATCAAAGGCAGCCAGAGAGACCAGGACTCTCAGTGTATCAGAACCATTCAGGATAAATTCACCAGGGTTTTTCTATCACTGCACAGCTCACAGACTGTATTACAGCAGCACCTCGATGCATTTCTCTTCAAGAGGGAAACAAGTGACCCAGCCACATCCAGCCTTGTCTGACAGTGACCCTGTGCTTGAGGCCATGCTTATTTCAGTACACAGGTATTGTCCATCCCCTCCTGCCCCCCAGTGCCCCTGCCCGGAGCCCTCTGTGTGCCCAGGGCACTGCTGTGCCCTCCGTGGGTCACCCAGGACACAGCTGTGGCAGTGCCCTTTGGCCATGGTGGTAGGTCAGCATTCTGTGAAGTTTCCCTCATCTCCCCCTGCTGTGCCTGGCTCACCTTGGGACAGGCCAAACAACACCAGCCCTTGGCACAAGGCAGCTGATCCTGTGGTCACTTGGGGATGTGCAGTGGTAACATACCTCACACCCCTGCCACAGCATCGTGGCAGGGGAAAAGAAGGAGNACAAGGCAGCTGATCCTGTGGTCACTTGGGGATGTGCAGTGGTAACATACCTCACACCCCTGCCACAGCATCGTGGCAGGGGAAAAGAAGGAGGAAACTCACAAAAAAAAAAAAAAGGAGAGAAGGCAGAAGGTTGTGTTGAACACCAAGGTTTGATCTCATTCCTAGAGACAAAGACCAGAAGGTGATCAAATTGCTGTGTAGCATCAAGTGCTGACTTCTCAGGTCACACAGATGCTGGTTTCAGCAGCTGTGATGGGCCATAGTTTCTTCACAAGTCCTCATGGTGTTGGAAACCATGCTGACCACCTGCTGACACAGCAGTGGAGGATGAGGGAAGCACAAACACAAAGTTCTCTCGGGTAGAACATCATCGTGGGGCTGTTTGTCCCATTTTCACAGACAGTCTTTGCACTCGGTTCTTGGAATAGCTGCAGAAAAGGCTTCATGCTTTTGCACATAATTCCTTTTAAAGGAGTGTGTTCTGCCTTGTTCTGTGCCATAACCACGGCTCTAAAACGCTGGCATAATCACTGAAACACAACATGCCCGCTCATTTGATTTCCAATTTGTCTTAATGGTCATTCCAGCACTGGAAAGGACTCTGGACCCTGAACAGCCTATGCAGGTCTGTTCTGAGCAATCTGTACAAGATGAATTTCAGTACATGGGAATGCCAGACCCCTCTCTGTGTCTCAGTGCCTTAAAGAACAGCGTCACCTTCTCTGGTTGGTGCAGAGCTCTCAGTGCTGTTTATCCCAAGGCCCCCCCAGCCCCTGCAGGGAGGGCAGGGCCAGACCAGGCACAAATGGATGCACTGGGCGCTCCCTCTCCCAGCACCAACCTGCTGGGGACTGCTGGGATCAACCCCACTCCCACAGCGATTTACCTCTGATCCAGTTCTACGTTTTGGGTCGTTCTCTGCACGCCCATCCCGTTCTCCGTGGGTGCTGTTCCTCTGCGCCCACCTCCGGAGAGCACGCGTCTGCTTCTCACCAGAGCTGGGGACAAACACGCCTGGGTGTCACCGTGCGGGCAGCCATGGCCAGCCCCTGCAAGAGACAGGCATGAAGGTCATTCTACATCCCAGTGATTAATAGACTAATGTCTTCCCCGAGCATTCCTCTACGCTTTAAAGAATGTACTCAGTGTTCAGCATGAACCAGAGGGTTTGCAGCTCAGCTCAGCTGATGAAACTCATCTTCAAAAATCAATGAAAGATGAAAAGCCCGGTGTCCATTACCAGAAGGCTGAGATGCAGCAAGTCATCTTCACAGCAACAGGAGCATGAGTCCGTACAGCACCATCCTGTATCTGCAGGCGGCTGTGTATCAAATGTTAACTAACAGCCTCGTGTCTGCACTGCGCTGCAAACTAGAAATTGTCCCCGTCAGTCATTGATTTAAAGATAAAAGAGCACAACTACACCCAAACCCTGCATTACTGTGATTTTTTTCTTAAACACACCTCTGCATTTTAGAGACTATAGACTTCAAAACGTAAAACCCGGCTGCCTTACAGAGCCATGCAGAGGACCGGGTGTCTGAGGAGCAGAACACAGACTGGGTGGCAGCTTCACCACATCCTGCTTCTAAAACATGTGGCCAACAGCAGCAACTGCTTCCAACACCCTTGGGACTGTGGGCAAACGCCCCAGAGTGGCAAGGAGCAAACCAAACCTTACTAGGGGAGGCTGTCTCAGGTGACAGCCTTCTTCTCTAGGTAGGGACTTCTTGGTCAGTGCGGGGGAACAATCCAGAGCAGGTTGAAAAAAAATATTATTCCTGGTGAGTTTTGTGGCAAACACTGCAGCAGGATTGCCAAAGGAGATGGCGTCAAAGGACAGCAGCAAAGTCACCTGTGAGAGTCCTGGGCTGCAGTGAATCATCAGCGGGGCATGTCAGACCTTGACCAAGGCTGTCTGAGCCTGGGTGGAAGAAGAGGAGCTCCAGCCATCTTCCTGCCCCGAGTCTAACACTGCTTTCAGCCACGGAACACAGGTCACGCCGTGTGCAGCCACAATTGTCGCTATTTCCCACAAAAAGCTAAAAATATCAGCTGTGTTACAAGTGAACCTCCAAAAGGCAGTGAAGATTCATGCTAGCACTGTAAATATGTCCCAAACCTCCCATTTGGATGAGCTGGTTTCAACCTCTCACACTTCGGCTTCTGACTTTCGTGCTTTTTAATTATGTATCCATGAGAAAACAGCAAAGGCCATCTTGAAAAAAAAGGTTTAAAACTGGAAATCGGTTGGATCTCAGCTATTCTGAAGTACAAATATAGACAGTGCCAGATTGCCTCGGCTACCTACACCACCTCCATGCATCACAAAGCTCAGATGGCCTCAAACTAGCCAGATCTAGTTGGAAAACGTTATAAAAGCATAGTTCTACTTTAGCTATTTTTCACTAAAGTGGCAGGGATATTCACAGCCTCAAACCCTTTGAGCTAATTGTAGATAAGGGACTTTGTGCGTGAGGACACGGAATGATTTGATCAGGAACTTCCCTTGACTATCTCTCCATGCTCCTCCACACAGCGCTGCAAACGCCAGATATGCCCAGGAGCACAGAGCTGTAGCAGGGCTCTGGAATCTCTCCAGTACACTCCTGTGAAGTGAATTGCAACTTCTTTTGAAGTAAAAGGAATAAAGCAAGGAATAAAGCAAGATCCTAAAGAAGCAGGATGGGGGTATTGCATTAGTTCAGTGGGGCATACATTTATGTGACACCAGCTTGGGTACAAAATCAATGCCTCGACACCTGGAAGCGTGCTGGGAACAAACACTGCTGGACGTGGCAGAGGATCGCTGTCCCACTCCAGCACTAACAGAGCCATGGAGTGACAGCGACCTCAAACACGCCAATGTTGTCACGAGGGTGTGTGAGCACCCCAGCCCTCCGAGGTCTCCATCAGCCATTAGTGCAAGGATGCCCAGACAGCACATCTTTGGTGCAACTCTTACAAAGCTCGCTCTTGTTTGAACGGCCCAGTGGCACTTGGGGGGATGGTTTAGGGGCGATTATGGTGCTGGTGGGTTAAAGGTTGGATCAGATGACCTTGAAGGTCTTTTCCAACAGTGACGATTCTGTGATTTCACATGACCCAGCATGTACAAAGGCCAGAGAAACAACCGTGGTCACGACCAGTGACCACCACCAGTGCCCTGCTTCAGTCTCGTGTACATTGTATTCTTCATACAACACATAACTTCAAACACCCTGTGACCGTCACTTGCTACCAGAGTAAGGATTTAAGCGGTGCTCCAACTTTTGAGAAGGTATTTGCACTTCCTGCCTCATCTGTAATGCCCACAGCCAGAGCCCTTCCCCACAGGACCTGCTTACAGCTTTCCCAAAGCACCTCTGCAGCAACCAAACTGACCCTTGGAATAATGAGGATCTCCTGGATGGGGCAAAGACCCTTTCTTAGGCAGTGCTCGACGGTGCCAAAATCACAACAGCCTCTGCTGCTCACCCAATTGTCGGTTACTTTATTTTACAATTTGCCCCATAACATCCAACTTGAAGAAAAATTGCTGCAAATTAAGGGCTTTCATTCAATCATCTTGTAGAATTTGCTTTTATCACACCTACCCAAGGTGGTTCCTGTGTCCACAAATGCAGAAATGGGTCACTGAGGGGAGATGCCTCGGTGCAAAGTCACCATTAAACGCAGGTAGCAGATCCAGTGACCCACAAATGCCACAGCACGAGAGGGACAATCTCACCTTCCCCCTCCTCGAGCACGGTGCCTCTGCAGGCTGGGAGCCACTCGTGCCACGATGTTCTGCAGGATCAGATCAGCGTTTCGGCTGTCTAGGGCAAAATGTATCCAAATCAAAGGGCATCTGTAGCAGCAATGTCAAATATGACAAGGCAGGCAGGAGCCAGAGCTAATAGCTGAGGACTTCCTGACTTTTTAAGCTGTTCAATTGAACATTTAAAAGGTTTAGTCTCCTCTCAGGTCTCGAAAGCACCCCGGGGCAGGCTTAAGTAACTGCGCCATTAGGCAGCGAGCTGCAAATTGCCTATTAAGTCTGACTGAAACTGTAAAATTGCTTTTCACAATGCAAATTAATGTAAATAAGAACAATTGGTTACACATATCACAGACTATCAGATTGACGACAGATGATGCATACTGGTTTTTCCCCCTGAATTAGCATTGCTTTAAAGTTAAATTTAGTGTGTGTTTAAGAGGTCTGGATGTTCCTATGACAAATTCCACCAGTGCATTACAAATGCACATCGGGATGTATAGCCTCCATTACATGAAATATAAACCTTCTCTTAGGCCAGGCAGTGATACTTGCTTTCAAGCCTAATAGAAACACCACAAAGCAAAGCCATTTGCTCAGCAGCACCGTCAGTCACATCTTAACCTCGCTCTGAAGAGCGAGACCATGAATTTGTTATGAAGCCTTTAGGATGGAGGGAGCAAATCTGTGCATTTCAGAGCCATCCGTAGATGATCAAAGCCCCATCTGGAGCCCTTGGGCCCCAGTCAGTCGCTGGTGGGAGCAGCTGTGTGCCACGGCTCTCACCGTCGTCGCCGGAAGCACTGCCTGGGCATTGCATTTCCAGATTTATTTCCCAAAGATGCAACAGAATGTATATCAGAAAGGTAAACCAGAATGTAAATCAGAAAGGCCCCTTCTTTGCCTCCTTCCAGGCTAAACGGAGGCCCCACACACAGGCACAACCAACTCAACTGCTTGGGAAGAGCAAGGTCTATGTCGAGACGGACACTTTCAGTCCCAGTAGCCACTTCTATGCCACAAATCCATCCTTCAGGGAAGCTCCTGACAGCAAGGGGCAGCAGCACTGCAGCAGGCAGAGCAAAGTTTTCTCCCCCGGTGGGGGGTGTTCTTATCAGAGGCTTTGCTTATCATAACTAACATATGTTATCTGAAAATTTACATTCCCATTAGCTACAGAAATAACTGTTGCCAGTTTATTACAGATTCTTGCATAAATCAGATATCCTGATAGCTCCCTGAGGATTACAGCTCACCTTGGGGAGGGATGGAGAGCAGTGAATGAGACAATCACAGCACTTGGTACCAGCCACGCGTCCTGCGGCCGTGCCTGGCTGCCCCGGAGAACGGGACACGGGAACCTCGCGGCGGAAGGATGAGTCTCCTTCAGCTACACACTTGCAGGCTTGGGTTCTCAGGATGGAAACAGCAGATGTCATGAGACCCATGAGGAGAATCAGCAAGGCTGGAAACTCAGCCCACGTCTCGCACGGCCACGGCCACAGGCCATGAGCGCCTCGGTGCAGCCAGCTGTGATTCCAGCCCGTGTTCGTCCCCTTCCCGCCTCGCTGTGATGCTGTGCTTCCAGCAGCACTTTCTTCCCCATTTCTAATATTTTAATTGCTGCTTTAAAGAACAGTGTTTGGAAAGAGAGTCTGGTACAAGGTGCACAGGTCAAATAAACTCCATGTTTGCTTATCTTCCAGAGGAAAAAAATAATTAGCCACAAGCTGGAGGTGTTTTCTTTCAGCCTCAGGGACCTTTCAGCAGCAGTCAGCTTTCTGCATCTCCCTCTCATTAACATATAGGCAGATATAGATTAATTAGGCAAAAAGAACTTACACCAAATTAGAAAACATTGACCTATATTTTAGGTTGGCTGTCTTGGTGTCCTCAGGGGTTTGTTCAGGTCTTGCTGTGTTTGGCTGTGCATAAGAATCTTTTTGTATCACATTGCTCACTATCTGGGACATAACATTCAAAGATCTTAATCCCTGGGTCAGTCAACTCACTCCTCACAGGGTCACTCTGTTCTTCCCCATGAAAAATCAATAGCCCAGAAAATAACAAGTGCCTGAATCCGTAGGATTTCTGTAGCCCCAGGTCCCAGCTGTGACCTTCTTCAGTCCGGCAATAATTCCATGGAAGCTGTTGCTGCGCTCTGTACCTGAGTACATTTCTTTGATAACAGCGCTCAGCACACGCACCTGCACTGAAAACCCGTATTATCAACAACAAGGTATGAAATGAACCCTGAAAACCACCAAATCTGAATGTTAAAAGGCTGTTCCCAGGCATCACGGCGTTCCTGTAAATCACTAGTGCAGGACTTTACAGCACTGTTACTACAGACACAGGTATTTATTGGGCTTTGAGATGCTGGTAACAGGATCCCTGTGTGCATAAAATCCCAGTGATTTATTTTAATGCATTTTGTAAGTAAATTCTTGACAGATGGATGAAGCACCAGAAGGGTGACACAAGGGAGTCAGCAGGTGGACAGAGAAGCCAAGAACGGACTGGCACTGATCAGATTATCCACTCCAAATACCTTGAGACAAGCACAATCTGCCCACACAACAGACTGGCGCTGACCAGACAAACAGCCAAAAGAGCGTGGAGCTGCAGCCCTCCCCAGCCCCACCCCGCTCCAAGCATGGCTCCTTCCCGGGGGCTGAGGCTGTGCAGAGACCCGCGGGACCCCTTCCCCACGCGCCCAGGGGCTGTGCCGGGGGACACGAGGGCTGTGACCCCCAGGGCTGGCGCAGCCCCCTGCCCTGCGGTGGGCACGGCCCCCGCCCCGGCTCTCTGGCGCCGGTCTGTGCACCCCACGCCTGCTTGGAGGGCTCCCCATCGCTGACGTGGCCTCGTGAAGGCCCCTGCCAGAGGAAAAACCAAACAAAATCATCAGGCTGCCATTCAGTTGTTACAAATAATCCTTGCAATTTTGCTCAAATGAAGAAATGGAGGTTTTAGAACAACTGTAAAGCTAATGACCAGAAATGCCTGTGTCTCTTCCTGCTTTCTGATGTTACCTGTTCTGTTCAGCCTTGCGCTGACTCCTCCAACCACCCATGCCCACGGGCAGCTCTTACCTGTGCCCAGATGCCACTCCAGAGGTGGGGCTTCATGTCAGTCCATACCAGCATCACCAGGTGAAGGTGCCCTCCCTCCGGTCTGAAGAGCTGGCCAGGACTCGGGTCTGCGCCCCTGGAGAGCTGAAGGGTTTGAAATACGTGTCTGACCTCCAGCCTTCCCTTAGAACCACCAGCTGTGGCATGTTCAGATCAGGTTATTCCAAGTACACGGTATACCATGATTACTGTCAGGCCTCGTTCACCACTTTTACTGCCTTGTCCTCCCATTGCCTACTGAAAAAAATAACTTTCACCTTCCCTGTAACAGTGTCTTTAAAAACTGAGGGAACCTGTGGCTCCAGACAAGCAGAGCCCTTGCCCACACTCTTGATGCACAGCCCTTGTCATGAGTGCTGGACTTAGGGAGGGACTCAATGTGCAGAAGGCAGAGCAATGGCCTGACTGAGAGACAAAGACACTCACAGTGTTAGCTGCTCAAAAGAAAGAGACTCAAAACCTGCAGAAGAAATCAATCCTTCTGGGTCTCTCTTCCACTGTAACCATCGTAGGTGTTGATGTAACAATTACAAATAAAACTCCATTAAAAGCCCGTACCATGTACGTCAGCGGTGCCTTTTAACGAGCTCAGCCTGAGGGACAGCCCGTGTGTGCTGTTCCACTCGTTACCTCATGTCTTCACAGATGTCTCTTGACAGGCCCTTCTACAGTTGAACAGATTGTTTATGATGTTCTAGAAGAAAAAGAGCTTCGACTGGTGGAACCAAAATCCTAACCAGAACTGAAGGTTTGTTTTCTTCTTTTATCCTTGAAAATAATCATTTACACAAAACACATTTCCAGAGATTATTATATCCACATTGCACATCTGCAAAAACTCAAGGAGTTTTGCTCACCGACAGAGAGATAAGAGCTTCACGCAGTAAAATACAACTGAAACAAGGTTTGGCTACGAGCATTTCCTGGACTAAATCTTTCCTGCTCCCACGTTGTTCTGAAGGCAGTGGCACAGTTCAATACCCCCTGGCAAGGATCACTCTCATTCCCTGTGTGCATTGCCACTGCAGAGGCTGCTCTCGGTGCTGGACACCGCAGCTTGGGCCACCCAGAGCGGGGCCACCACCAGGCTCTGCCAAAGACCCTCCCCTCACCACGGCACAACTTTCCTCCCGAGCTTCCCAGGCAGAAGAAAGCTCGAGAACAGATCACCAAGCTGAATTTTTAACTGCACACTGAGATCGCTAGGGTCTCGTCTCACAGCCTGATGAGAGCCATTAAACACCAGTGAAGTCAGCTGCAGACCGAGCGCCTCATCTCATTAGGGCTAAACTACTGCTCACCATCAATCTTCAGCGAGATGATTTGGACAGTGCACTTTGCCCTTCTGTTTTGCAGATTTACTGCTTTCCTGTGGCTCCTTCTCCCAGACCTTCTTTCTTCTGTTTGCTTTATTTTTCTCTTTTTAGCAGAAAAACTGGCCTCAGCTGCCTAAAATGCAGTTTTCAGCCACAAATTGTTTATGACTTTCAATGTGATTTTGGCAACATTCTCTGAGTGACAATAGAAATAAATAAATAACACCTTTTCACGGTGCTGTAAAGACTGATTTTTGCCCTTGGCTGAGTTCTCTACATTCATTTATTGACTTAATTCTCAGTGAGCAAAGCACACATTGGCTCCAGGACATGGCATTAAGATGTGTAAGCTGAGCGGAGCCAAACAAGGGACAAAATATTGCTGGTCAAGATTTCCAGAAATGATTGGCTGTTTTGTGTAGCCAGCTTGCAGCTTCTTCAGCATGTAATTTCTCAGTATGTTTGTTTGCTTGCTTGCTTGCTTGCTTGTTTTTAAATGGTGGCCCTCAAAAGAATTATTTATTTCAAAGAAAATTTGGCTGCCCTCTTTGTGCAAGCAGCATTGCCACTAAATATGAAACACGAACAAGTGTTTATCAGAAACCAAAGGACAGTCCCAGACATCGCAGAGCTGTGAGATGCAACAGGTCCTTCAGCATCCAGGCCTCAGTGAAAGAGCCCCCTGGACCTCCCCCGTCACTGCCACCAGGGTTGGTGTGGCAGAGCCAACGGCAAAAGGGCACATGGGAAGCCAGAGATGCAGGGAGAAGTAATGGATTTCAGAGAGTCAAGCAATAGTTCACTTCTGATATATCTGGAAAGATATACACAGCTCCTGCCTGAGAACCGAGAAAGGAACTGTGGATGTTATTTGTTGTCACCACTTAGGGAAGAATTCGCCAGCCTGGCCTCTCGCAGGCGATGGGGTGGATCGCTGTGGGTCCGCAGGTACCGTGCTGCCCACGCCCGTGTGCCAGGGCCTGCGCGATCAGGGCGTTCCAAAACCCACGCTGGAGCTGCGGGGAAAAGCTCTGCCCAAAGAGAGGAGGAGCAGGGACAGTGCGAGCTCTTGCATCTGATTAAATCAATCTCGCTCCTCAGCAGCCTGTGCCTGGGTGACATGCGGCACCAACCCAGCATTTGACCTCACTGATTTTTGGACACTGCAGCACTTACATTGAGTGTGCAGTAAGTGTTTGGCTGGAGCAGCCCTTCCCAGACAAATCTCTCCATGGCTCCAAGCCCGTGGCCAGGTGACATGCAGGTAAAACAGCCCCCTCAGCCTGGCCTCAGGAACGGCGGCAGAGAACAGCCTTCCGCTGGTGTGTGGTGTGGGGGAGCGAGAGGGCACCAAGGGAAAACTCCGGCAGCTGTGCAAGATAAGCTGCCAGGAGAGAAGCTCATCCTGGCACCTGCGCACATGGGAAAGCGGGGAAGGCTTGTGGGAGGCTGGAACATGCACCTTTGAGGTGACAGGCTTGTCACCCCTGCCAGCCTCGGAGATGTGTCTGCTCGGAACGCAGCCAGAGGCGCCATTAATTGATTGCAGTTAAACCTGTTAATGGTGGGCACCCCAAGGCACCATCCCCTACCAAAAAAAAATATATATATTAAAAGGAAAAAACAGCAGCAACCACTGAGATGGGCCAGAGCCCACCACACCCATCAGGACAGCGATTGAAACACGTGCTGCCCCTGCTCTTTGCAACACAGCAGCAAAGGTCGAATAGAAACTTTGTTCACAAGGTAAAAGTCACTGACCTGAGATCAGGGCGCGCAGCGAGCGCGGTGCAGAGCCCCACACGCTGCTGGCAGCGCCGCTGGCACCGCTGGGGAGCCCAGGAGGGCAGCGCCCGCTGGGCCAGGGCCGTGGGCTGGGAGGGAGGGATTGCAGCAAAGATGGGCAACTTCCCACAAAGCCAAGAGGGAGACAGACACGGAGCAAATGCCCTGTACACACACAACTGCAATGTGCTTTAGCTTTCACATAATAACTAAATCCCAGCTCCCAGGATTCAGGATTCAGTATCAGCAATAATGACTAAAACTATTGAAAGTCATTAAAGAACTTGCTAATCAGTCTCTTAATTGAGGCTATCTGTTTTGCTTTACACAGAGACAAATTAAGCAGGTTAAAGCAGCTCCCAGCGAACATCTGTTGAAGCAATTCGAAATTAATGACAAATAAAACTGAGTTCCCTTTGTGGCTGATTTTTCTCCCAACTGTACCCATAAACATGCTGTCATGACTTGTCAATTCAAAACAACTTTGCAGCACATTCCCATCCCCTCACAACATCTGGGAATCACAAAATCGTTTAGGTTGGAAAAGCCCTACCAGACCACCAAGTCCAACCATCCCCCAGCACTGCCAAGGCCACCGCTAACCCACATCCCCAAGTGCCACATCCACACGGCTTTTCAATCCCTGCAGGAATGGGGATTCCACCCCTGCCCTGGGAAGCTGTGCCAGGGCTTACCAACACTTTCCAGGAAGAAATTTTCCCTGTATTGAACCTGAACCTCACCAACACAGCTTGCAGCCATTTCCTCTTCTTCTGTCCCTCATTCCCTGGGAGCAGAGCCCGACCCCCTCCAGTCAGGGAGTTGTGGAGAGAGAGAAGGTCCCCCTGTCACAGGTCAGGGCTGGAGAGAGACATCAGGGTGCGGAGCCTTAAACCACAGCAGGCGGGGAGCTGCGTCCCAGTGCCACCAGTGCCGTGCTCCCTCTCTCCAGGGGATCCTTCCCTCTCCACCCCAGTGCCGCACACGTGTGCCGTGCTGCAGATGGCTGGCAGCCCCGGGCTGCTCCCTGTGCGGGCAGCAGCAGTCAGGTAGGTACTGCAGTTGGCACTTGCCAGCTGGAGAGCAGTAGCCAAAGATCTTTTTGAAGGAAAGCGGTAAAATCCCAATACTAGATCCAGTAAGAAAGCACAAGGAACCATCGGCACTGCTCAAACACTAATTGGGACCTCGGAGAGCTGGCTGCAGCACGCCATCTGGGCAGACCTTAGAGGCATTTTTGAGCAAGGTACATTCAGCGCCGCAGGTACCAGCCAAGGCTCTGGCCCGGCCCCAGCGCTCTCTCCGTGCTCCACACAGCTCTCTCCGTGTGCTGGCTGCTGCTCAGCAGATGACCACAGGCCTCCTTCCCCTGGAGGCACCTTCTCCAGACGTCAGCACGCTAGAGAGTCTCCTCGACACTGACAGACAAGTGTCACAGAGCTGCTTTTCTCTCGGAGGGAGCTGCAGAGAGCTCTGCCCATGTAGCTGGCCCGTGACAAACGGCCCGGGGCGCTCATTTGCCTGCTCACTGATTACTTTGCCCATTGACACCTTTGCTCCCCATACCTGCCCTGCCGTGGCTGCACAGCACCGAGTCCCCCACGCCCCAGGGCAGCAGCTGTTCCTACAGCAAAAAACCCAAATGGGCACCAAGGTCAGACCTTCTGCAACAGCTTCTCTGTCCAGCAGACAGCAACGTGAACAATGTTTCCCAGCCCAGGAAGATCCTCTCCAGCCCCCACCAAGCCCTGGACTCCTGGCAGCTCTGCTTCCCCACCTGGCAGCACCGCCTTTCTCCCAGCTCCGAACACAGCGTGCAGAGTCAGCTTGGGCTTGGGGACATGGCTGAGCCTCCAGCCGGGGATGGACGATTCACCTGGGAACTCACTCCTGTTGTCCGTCATGGCTGTATTTAAAAGCCTGGCTTTTGGGGGTGTTTGGGTAAAACCCTTGCCCATAAATGCCCATAGCTCCTCAGATGGATTTTCAAACTAGATAAAAGCCCAGCTTAAACAGAAGTCAATGAAAACACTTACATTAGTAAGAATTAAACATTTCCAGAAAAAGTAAGCCTTGGGAAAATCCCAGTGAGCACCTGGCTGCACCTTTAGGAGCCCATCACCTTTTACATCGTGTCTGTCAGTGACAAGAACTGTCCGCCTTTCCTTATCACACCGGTACAAAAACCCAGATAAAACTCCACAGAAGATGGTGAGGGAAAAGATGCATTCGAAGCTGACTGGTTTTAGTGAACAGCAGCCAATGGGCCCGGAAGGTCGCTGAGACCACCTGGCTGCCAGCCCACAGCCCTGTCTGGAGCAGTGGGTGTGAGCAGCACTGAGCATGGGGTGACCCACAGGTGCAGCCAGAGCTCCCCTCTGCCAGGCAAGGTGTCCCTACCATGCACAGGCTGGTAAATTGGGAAGCTTATGCTCGGTTATTGCCGAAATGAGGTCATTCGAATCCCCTGAATTCGAATTACGGAATTCCGCCATTTCCATTTTAACAACAGTTTTCCCCTCCCTTCCATGTTTTGCATGTGCAGATGGTTCTGACACATGCTACCAAATGCTTTTTTGTGGATGTAGATTTTTGGGTTGTTTTTGGTTTTTTTTCCTTTGCAAACCAGAAAGCTGCTCTAGGAATCCTAATGCCTGAATTGTCTGTTCTCCAACTTAATGAAGCTGGTGCCAAGTTCCCAAGCAAGAGCCATCAGGAAGCTTTCAACCATATACGCTCAAGACAGAGTTTTTTACATGTGAAGTGAAACAGCAATCTCGGTGCTGCCCCAGCCCAGCAGGGAGAGGGGAGGCTGTGGCACAGCTGGCAGCACCGGCACAGCTGGCAGCACCGGCACAGCATCACCTCGCTGCTCAGCAGGGCTGTGGGCAAGAGCAGCAGCACGAAGCCTGAGCTGCAGCAGAAAGGCAGCGAGGTGAGGAGAGCTGTCCTGGGGGAGCGCACTCAGAGCTCCCTCTGACTGCACATCCCTAAGTGAACCAGCAGCACAGACACCGGTCACACCAGCTGGCTCAGCCCCATCCCAGTGCTGTTCTCAGACTGGGGATTTCTCGTCAGAGACCTCCCAGCAGAAGGAACTGCTTCTAGCACCTTCAAACCAGAAAGTACTGCCTTCAGTTATTGTCTCACCTCAACAAACACAGCAATTCAGAAGAGGAGGGTTCCCCAAACCAGCCTCAGCTCTTACCAACCACATCAGGGGAGTCCCCAGCAGACTCCCACAAGCGCACCCTGGTGCTCAAGCCACGAGCTGAGCTCACCCTGATTTCTCCTGGGAGAAGAGAGGGTAAGTGCTGGGAAATAGGGCTTATCCCAGTTCTATCACTGCTCTGGGGGTTGGCTCAGAATCCATCACTGCTATCTGGGATGCTGGGGATGGCAGTGACCAAGGGTACAGGTGATTAAGGTGTGGCTTCCTGCAGAGACAGGCAGAGCAAACCCTGGAGCTCTGCTGCAAAGTGCTCTGAGCACCCAAACCTCGGGCTGAAAATAGGCCAGGAAGGGTGTTCTGGAGGCAGCACGCACAGACAGGAGCCCAGGCAGGAAAGAGGGAAACATCTTTTCCTTTTCTTCTGTTCTACCACCAGCAGAGTGCCAGACTGAATTCATGCTGCAGTTGTGTCACTTCCTCCTCCTCCTCCCAGGTGCGAGCAGGTGATTTGCTGCCCTCAAACACGTCTCAGCCACATCCCAGCTTGACTGCACAGCTGAGACACACCATTTCCTACAGTAGGAAGCTGCTTGGGCATATCAAACAGGCCTAAATAGGAAGACCAAACCCCTTAGATGGTAGAAATTCCCCAGCTGGACTCTCTGCTGGGTCTTACTACAGCCTCCATGTCTGGAGAGTTTTGTATTATCATATTTTATAGAATATTGGATAAAGGTGACAACAGGAGAAACAATGAGGAAGATGAGAATAACCTCAAAAAAAAAAAAAAGCAGATTATTGATCATAAAACTGAGACGGTTACAGATTTAAAATGAACGTTTGGTTTAATTTCTCATGTTCTCCAGTCTCACTGGTCCCAAACAGTCTCTGTTTGATTATTTGAAATATTTGATTGTTAGGTTTTCCAGAAAAAGATGGAAAGTTTTAGCTCCAAGTTTAACCAAGACATATTCTTTTACCTTCACAATGAAAACGCACAAGATTGAAACAGCCTGGCTGAGCAGGTCCCAGCACAACACAGCAGTCATCTGCCTCCCTCAGAATGGCAAGAGGGCTTTTGCTCCTTGAGCCATCCCATTGGAAGGATGGGGCAGACAGGATGTGTCTGTAACCACTACTTTTGGGGCTAAAAAAAGTTAATTAGAATTTCTGAAACAATGAGACATCCGATTTTTCGAATATGATTCATCCTCTGTCTGCACAAGCCTCCTGAGGGTCATTTTCATAGTAAATTAATCTCTCCAATGTCAGACTGAAGTTATCAGCAGTGACACCACGGCCACAGTGGTGGCAGCAGCAGTGGCCGTGCTGCAGAGGCGTGGGGGTGACGCTGATGATATTGAGTCTGACAACACAAAAAATTAGCTTAAAATTAAAATAGCTCAAATGACACCAAATGCAACAGAGGCTCTTTCAGCCCCTGGCCACGTCTCTGGCCACAAGCTCCGTTCCTTCATCCTTCCATCTGGAACGGATGGGGATAACACCCCTGGACAGTCCTGCAACACTCCAGAGGTGCTGCTGGAAAGTGCTGGAGACCGGGACAAAATCCCCGATCCCTGCTGCTCCCAGCTGTGGAGACACGAGCTGCAATGACTGTTCCTAGGGCCTTCGAGGGAGAGAGGGGACGAGGGGGTACCTGACTGGCCGACACATCCCCGCTGGACACGCAGTGACCACGCCGCCCGGCCTTCCCATCGCTCGGCCACGGAGGAGACAGGCCCTGATGCTGCTGAATTAAACACGATTTTCTTTAGCTTGCCTTCAAGCACCGAGTATTGCAGCTGGAGGTCCTGAGCTGTGCTCACAAGGGAGATTTCAGCGGTCACAACATGCACTGGGAGGTGGGTAAATAAAATACAGCGAGTAGCTGTTCTAACTCCTCAGCAGCCTTTGCCTTGGAGACCACCGCTCTCTTTTATGGAGCTCTGAGCCTTTCCCTGAATACATCCTGGAAGTAAATTTGTCTGCTGCCTACTTGCAAGCAAGTCAGATAATAGTTCATATTTTTCTTGGCAAGATGAACTTAATAACTGGGTTCTAGCAAATATACTCTGGGATTTATACCCTCATTTCATATGCCATCAAAATTCTACAATATTTGACCAAATTTTTCTTTTTTGGCAAGCACTCTTGCCAGGAAGTTCATTAGCCAAGATTTGCAAAACTGGAGGAAAAAATCAATATTAGCACAGGCAGAGCAAATTCATTTGCTGATTAATGCAGGGATTGCTGGTATTTTCTTCAGCCCCAATTGTCACTGGCAATGCACAGGATGTGGCAACTGTTGAATCTCAAAGCCTTTAGTGTCACTCACAAACCAGGCTGAAACGATGGCCAGCTCAGAATTCCATTAAGCACAGGGAGGCATTTTGCTGAAGAATTCAATATTAACCCTCATTAAAACAATGTAACAGTTAAAAATAAGATATGGGGCCTTTTTCCTCCTGCATTTTCAGTTTGGCTGGCAGCCTGGGCCCTTCCCCGTTCCCGCTGCTCCCTCAGGCAGCGGCGCAGGCTCCCTTCAGCACCCTCACGGTCCATCCTGGCTGGAGAGGTGGGACCTCCCCGGGCAGCTCAGCATGCCCCTGAGCTCCTGTTCCACTGCTCAGTCACCTGTCCCCCCCCAAGGACACAGAGCCTGCAGCCCTGGGGTCAGCACCGTGTCCTGGGGCAGTGGGGCGATGTCCCTCAGTCCACGTGCGTGGTGTTATGAACCAGCAAGTCGGGGAGTAGACGAGGGTGTTGAGGGGTCCAACCAGTTCCCCTTGCAGGTGTTTGCTTAACAGGCACCTGCTGGCGAGGTTGGCAACCACATCAGAGGCTCCCTCCTCCATCACCCACCTGATTTGAAAGAGTGATGCCAGTAAGGGAGGGAAGCACCAGCACCATGATCAAACACACGGAGATATTTCTGGCAGCCACATTCAGTGCTGGGAACTTCCTGGCAGCAAATGCCCTGTGGACAAAACATGGGCAAACCCAACCCCTCCCTGAACTAACGTGCTCATCCTCACTGTGACGCTCAGCAAAAGCTGCTCTAAATAAACAAGAGTTGTGGATCTACAGGAGATTACTGAGACTTCACTGTGTCTGTGTGAGACACTCTTACTCGAAAGTAAAATTCCCATTTGCCTTCAACTTAATTCTCTTAAAAAATGTATTATAGTAGAGTGGTATCTTTCAGCCTTCTTAGGACTGGGGGGCACTCAGAGCTGTCAGGGTGATGGAGCTGAGCGCTGCAGAGCTGCACACCACTGTGGGCAACTGGCTTCTCCTGGATTCACTTTCAGAGCAAACCCCGGGCCTCCCGAAACAGAGTCTTAAAAAGGGCTGGCTGAGGCAGAGAAAACCCACATTAGTGCCACCTAGGAAAGCTTTTGCATTAATAAATCTGTGTTAACTGCTAATTTGGACATTTTCCCCTCAGTGTCCCACCCAGATGGGGGATCAGTACCCCAGGGCTGGTTGGCTTTTAGTAGGAAACAAGTAGACATACAGATCAGTGTTTTGCAAACTTCAGAGAAGTCCAGCAAGTTACATTTTACTATTTTAAAACCCCTCCCAGCCACGTGCTTTCCCACTACATTCGTAGAACTTATGCACGATGAGGAGGCACATTTAAATCCTGTGGATGAGAAGTGGATACACAACGTGTAGTGCCAGCACGTCACATCACGCTGCCTTGGCAGCACTGGGCCCCGTGTCGGGAGGAAAATCCTGCCCCATCCACACTGCTGGAATGGGCCCAGCTGCACTGACAACTTAAAAACCAGTTTAAATCCTTGCGGCTGAGTGAGTTGTGCACTTGGTGTGCAGGGGTTCCAGATGAAGCAGCACAGAAGGAAGCAGAACGACCAGTCCTCCTTCCAACCAGCGTCCAAGGCCAGGTTGGATGGGGCTTAGAGCAACTCAGTCTGATAGGTGTCCCTGCCCATGGCAAGGGGGTGGAATGAGATGAGATTTAATGTCCCTTCCAATCCAAAGCAGTCTGTGATTCTGTCAGTCCATGAACCAGAGACATCCAAGCAGTTGTGCCAATGGCCCTCCAAGGGTGACCAAGCACTCAGTGACATGCCAGAAGCATTCACCATTCCTGAGACAGGCACACACCCACCAGAGCCCGAGAACAGCCCTGCCAACCACCACCGCCCTCCTCCTGTAATTACAAAACAAACTATGCAACAAAATAAATGAGGTTGGTAATTTGTTATCATTCTGCTGCTCCAGCAGCATGCTGAGGGTTGTAAATTAGGTGCTGTATTAAAAATGACAGAATCACTGTGAGTCCTGCACAGAGAGGGGAATTTCACTGAGGTGTTTGTGCATCTCAGCATTTGCACACAGCAACAGCATAGAGGGAAACAGCAACACAGAAACCGGAGAGGCCACGATGCTGTTTAATAATGCACAGGGACAGAAATCAGAGGGGGAATTATTATGTGGGTGCAGTGTGTGTTGGAGCAGGGTCCTGACAGTGGCAGCAAGGCAGGAAGGTGAGGTGAGGCAGCCCCAAGTCCTCAGGCAGTGGGCAGCAGGCAGTGGGCAGACAGCAGAGGGTAGCAGGCAGTGGGCATCCTGAGAAAGCCACATCCCTGCAGGGATCCATCCTGAGCTCCACTGCTGCTCCTGGAGGAGCAACTTTGAGCCATCCTCAAACAGGTGCATCAGCTTTCTGAATGCACGGTGTCACCCTGGACCGAGGGGCACGAGGAGCCCATAAACAGACAGAGGCAGCCACAGCCATCACCTGTGCAGCACCTTGGGGAGCAGAGCACCCAGTGCGTGCCAAGGGCAGCAGAAGCACAGCAAAAGGGAACCTGGGGACAAAATCCTGGCAGGTCAGGAGGATGCTGGGACTGCAGAGCAATGCAGCCAGAACAATCCCATGAGCCTGGAAAGCAGTAACTGAAGTGCTGTCTGTCTGAAACACACAGAGCAGCAGCTCAGACACTGCTTGTTTATGAAGCTTTGCACTTCCCAAAGGGCTTTGCTCAGGGTGATCCCACACTCTAAGGCAGGATTACCCTCCCTCCCTCCCTCCCTCCCTCCGTTCTGCCGAGCACGCAGCCCTGTGTGTATTATTGAACTCCTCATTTGCCACGCGCTCTGGGTAATGGCAATCTGTGTGCTGAGAGGACAACCTGCCGATTACTCAATTTCCATGTGCATTATTAACGTGGCACATGGAGCACACACACATCAACAGCCCACGGAAAACCCTGTTTGCTTCAGACTCACGCATTACGCAAAGCAATGAAATTATTACAAAGAGGGCTTCCCCCCATTTGTTAGCAGGTTCAATTACTGGGCCACTTAACCTGTTTTAATGTTCATCTCCTTCTTGCTCCACATGAAAGCTTTATTGCCAGCACTACAATCATATAAATATAAGCTAAAGCTTGAGACTGCTGAAGAGTTTTGGTTTCAGAGCTGAAGTAGAGGAGCACAGCAAGAGTCACTGAATGGGAAGGAAGCCGGTGTGCACTGTGCTGGGGGTGGATACATCTCTGATGCCATTGTAGGGGACAAATTAACTCTTGGGTTTAATTAAAGGAGAAAATTTTGGCTTAGCTCTCCTGATGCCAGCATGACACAGAGAGGCTTAGCACGGTGCCTGTCCCCCAGCACTGTGCAGCAGCTTGGTAAAAGAGCCTGTCTCTGTACTTGCCTCTGTCAGTCACACATATCCAAACGCTTGGTAGAAAATATGGCCACATCTAATTTCTTTCCAGGAATCAAGCAGAAGCTTTCAGGCACTCTGTGCTATTTCCTCAGCAGGAAGCAAAACTGCATTGAAGGCACCTACTGCCCCAGCCCTGCAGCCACAGCCCACGGCTCACAAACAGCTCCGGGCACCAGGCTCAGCTGGCACCCCCTGCCCGCTGCTGGGGGTCCACATGGACAGGTCAGCCCCGGGCTGGCTTTGCTATCAGGTGTAGGTTGGAAATTAAACACATCACACTTCAGCAGCTCTTTGCCCACACTATTTTGGAATGGCCACTGCAGCTTGGTCATACATAAAATAAATGCGTGTGAAAACTTTGGGAAACTCATCAAAGTAGCACCAAAATTTCAATCTGGCTCTGTGACTTTCATGCTGTTCCTTGACTCTCTTTTAGATTTCGTTCTTCCAAAGATTTAAACAGATGTTTAATAAAGTGCACTCAAGGGAAGCAGTCAGGAGGGAACTGAAAAACACAACTAATTTTGGACATGCAGAACACAGCTGACACGCACAGGATCGCTCATGTGCATCATGTCAGTCACAGGTGCAGGAATCCTGCCAGATCAGAGCAACACACCGAATCCCAGCGGGATGGATCAGGCCTGCTCCTAAGGATGCTCTGAACAAGAACGTGCTACAGGAGCTGCCTCAGCCTAACAATGCACCATGGGCTCAGCTGAAACACAGCCCACGCAAAATACATGAAAACTTATTCCTAAATTTGAAAGGGACATCCATTTAACGAGACACAGAGATGCCATCATGATTTAGTAGAACAATTCATATAAAATTAAAATTTTCAGTAGACTTACTCAATCACACTTTGTCTTTACATATGTAGAAGAGAAAGATCTACTTATTTGTTCAACACTTCACTTTCCAAAGAGTAACATAAAAAGTGGATTGATAAGTAGTGAAAGCATTAACCGTCATAAAAAGATTATTACTCTGGTGCTTGGTCATACAATTAAATTTAATGTTTGTTTTTCTGTCCCTGTTCAAAATGGTAAGATTTCCCTTGTGAATATCTAAGCAGTGACTGATAACATAAGGACAACTGCTCTGGGTGGCCAATGCAATTCATTACTAACTATGCATGTCATTAAAACTAAATTTTGCAATTACCTTAAGTGACCTCAAATGCTAAGCAAGAAGGTAATATTTAGGTGTGATTACAATAAATATACATAGAACTATCCCCAAACCAGGTCACCCATAAAAAAAAAAAAAAAAGAAAAATCAGAACTCACTTCAATAATACTGAGATGTAAAGCTGCATTCATTTTTTGTTGTGTGTTCTCTGATGGACTGTAATAAAGGTGTGATTACATCCAGAGATATGAATTTATAGTTCTCATTTCTGGATAAAATAGCCAGGCAGGCATTAATAACAGCTGAGGATCAATCAAAACCAGAAATGCTTTCTGAAAAAGAGGTAATTGAGAAACAGAAAACTAGACACCTACAACAAATGGTTCTTGAGAGAGAGACATTATTTCTGAAATATGTTGACTGTTCTCTAATTAAATAGAGGAAAACATCCTGGTGGCTGGACTCCCAGAACCCAGCATCGGAGGAGTTGTTCAGGAGTGCTCATTAGCCAGAGGAGCCGTGTTGTGTTGGAGCAGCGTGCGTGCGTCCGGAGGAGCTCAGTAACATTCACCCCTCGGGAGACAACGAGCGCCGCTCAGAGGAGCAGAATTTGGAGACGTCCGGGCTGCAAACCAAGCAAACCATTCAACACAGATGGTTTCTCTCTCTCACGTTGCAATGTCTGTGGAATACATCACTCGCTGCTTTCTCCGGTTGCTTGACCGGCCTCAGCGATGTCTCAGATGTCTGGATGAAACCATCAGCCTCCAGTGATGACAGCAGCGATCACCCTATCCCCTGCTTCACCAGCCTGTGTTTCACCAACTCACACAAAAACTCTGTGATAGCCCTGACTGCAGCTGGGGCTAATGAGAAATTAGGGAAGCCCGAACAATAGGAAGAAGCCGATCCAGTTTAAGTCGGGTCAGCTGTAATTGCACTGTGCTAATGACCAGGCCTGTCCTCCCAGCAAAGTCGGCTTCTGTGGTGCTCCCCCGCACGCCTGGTTCTCAGGGCTGCTGCCGCATCCCGCAGGCACCAGGTCCTGGTGTAACACTGTTCCTGTCTGCTTTTCCAGCCCAAGCTCTTCCTTTCCACTCATTTTCACCACTGCACCCTCATATACCCTGGCCTCACAGCAGCAAACCACCATTGCAGAGACAGCTCAGCACTGCCATGCTGACTGAATCCATCGAATGCTTCCTTGATCACCTGAATTGTTGGTGATCCACACTTATTTAATGTCCCCAGGAGATTCAGTTCATCAAGGTGGTACAATATGTGATCTACAGGATGTGACTGGTGCTGTTAAATTGACTACAAGATAATTAGATGCTAATGTCACCATTGTGTCAAGATGACAGGAATGTCACCCTCTACCACATCTGTGTAATTTCTGAGTGACTGCAATGTCACCTTAGAGGTTCTGTAAGGCACCCTGATGACATGATTGCAGGGCTGCCCCGCGCTGGGTGGGCTGCTCAGGTGTGAGCAGGCACCACAATCACTGCAGAGCTGTGACACTGTCTCACCCACCACGTGACAAAGCCTGCAGCCAGGGGTGAGGACGTAACTTCTGGCCTCGAACACGTTAATTAATGTCCCCCTGAAGAATGAGGACACAACCTGGGATATTGTTCTACACTGCCTATTTAAAAGCCAAACACACACAGAACTGTAGAATCACAGACTCGTTTGGGTTGAAAGGGGCCTTAAAGTTCACCCAGTTCCACCCCCTGCCACGGGCAGGGCCACCACCTTCCACTATCCCAGGTTGCTCCAAGCGCTGTCCAACCTGGCCTTAAACACTTCCAGGGATGGGGCAGCCACAGCTTCTCTTGGCACTTTGTGCTGGTGCCTCATCACCATCACAGAGAAGAATTTTTTCCTAATATCTCATCTACACCTATTTGCTATTAGTGTGAAGCAATTCCCCCTTGTCCTGTCAATCCAGGCCCTTGTAATGAGTCTCTCTCCATCTTTCTTGCCAACTCCCTTCAGGTACTGGAAGGCCACAATTAGGTCACTCTGAAGCTTCTCTTCTCAGGCAGAACAGTCCCAATTCTCTCAGCCTTTCACGAGACAGCATATCACACCCGTGGGAAAAGATCGTGATGCTTTATGTTGAAATACTAAGGAAGAAATAAGAAACTGCCCTACTTGACACAGCCCAGTCTATGCATCTCTGCTCCCAAAGTTTGCTTTCTCATCTCTCTCCCGGGCCAGACACCTGGATTTTTTCCAGGGTGGATATGGGAGACAGCTCCTTGCATTGGAGCCTCCTCTGGGGAGCCCTGTCTCCTCACACCTGCAAGTCTCCTCGCCAGCTGCAGCCGCAGGACCCCAACACCAGCCCCTGCCAGGGGCAAATGGGAAAGCCCAGACAGCGACAAACACCTGATGTGACAAGGAGAGGCTATTCACAAGGAATTCCACGCTGTCAGCAAGGCCTTCACATGGCTGATTCCATCTCTGACTCCTCAGTGAAACAGCTGCAATAAAAGGCTGCAACAGGAGATTTCAATGGCCTTTGCAGCATCTGGACCAAGACCAGCTCCCATCCCATGTGATCTAATGAGAGGGTAAATGAGAGTTCAGCACCCACCATGCATCCACACCTTCTGCTTTTATGAGATCCAATACGTAGAAACTGTTCTCTTCTCTACCACAAACCTGAAGTCATTTTAATCTCAGCTGGATCTTATCAGTCGTGATGTACCCATCAGCTCTTTGACATAGAAATCAAAGAAAACACTCGAAATAAAAGTAGACAGACATAATATGAGAGAGAAAGGGGTTATCTATAAAATATTATGAACTTTAAATGCACAAATATATTCCAGAATCCCCTTTTTTTTTTCCAGACAGATGTCCTGTTCAGCACAAAGATCATCAGGAGGAGCCCCATGGCCTACAACAAACCCATTCCTACCTCCCCTGGCCTTGAATTTAATTGGGGAGACAATATTGGCCTTGGTGTTTTAATTATACTGTGAAAAGTTTCTTAATTAAGGACATGTAGAAGGGATATGGGCACTCAGAAGTGCAGACAATCTGTCCTAACAAATCCATTTTCCTGTGGTTTGTGAGATCTGGGCATGTGCATCATCTCCAGCTCCCACCCAACACCACCAGCTCCCGTCCAGTACCTCTGGCTCCCATCCAACACCTCCGGCTCCCAGGGACATGGCCTGTGCCTGCAAACACCATTTATCCATGCATGTGACCAGTTAGGTACGTAATTACCACTTTATATTCGCTCTCAGCTGGAGCTTTTGAGTGCTGGGCATGTTCAGAGGCTTGACACTAAAACATGCAGAGCAGTGCATTAAGGCATCAAAAAGGGTAACTTAAAAGTCATTGCCATGGCTACATGACAACTTATTTTGCAGTATAATATGTTCTATGAAATATGTATGATCCTATTCAATATATATCATTTGTTTTTAGCATTTCATTTCTGATAATAGCCTTTTAATGATAACCATGGTCTTGTAATGATTGTAATAATTAGACTCTTATAAATCAACAAGTTTTATGTTAAATATGCTGAAATCCTTTAAAAATATTTATTTTTCTCTGCACTTTAGAAGGCGCTTTGCTCTTTTGCAGTGTCTGGAATCTCTTTAGAGCCACGTTCAAAAGTCTTCAGGTAGCCTCACTTCCTTCCCTGGCTGCCAAAGGCTCCTCACGTCTTTTCTTCTTCTTCCTTTAAGGATGTGATAAAGACAAAAAATCAAGCACCCATTTTTCGCATTGAAAATGTAACTGATAACATTCTTCATCTTTTTACTAACCAGAAACCATTACGGGACTAAATCTTGGCGATGAACTTGTAAACAAGGGTCTCAGAACAGCAACACAACACTGAAGTTTTTCCACACCCATCAGCTCCCAGCACTGCTGGCTCCTGGACGTCCATGCAACCAACAATAGCTCTTTGTAGACTTTGCTTTTTTTCTTTCAGAGACAATATTAGGCAGCTTTGTAGCTATAACTTCCCCATTCTTCAAAAAACCCACATCTTTCAGTCTTTCTTGGTAAAAAATATTGAGAGCTTTCAGTAAGGTCATATATCCAGAAGGAAAACCTCATGGTTCATTCGATCTTGCAGAGCCCCACATTACACAGGGAGGTTTAATTATGCATCTAACAGTTACTCAACCATTTCAACACGGCTTCATTAGACTTTTATGAAAGGCAGGGATGGAAAAAGAGAGAATTATTTTTAATTCTTTCTACTTTTTTTCTAATTTTAAAGGGAAAACTAGATGCTGTGGAAGTGTTCCCACATGTCTGCCCACCGACACAGACCTGACCCATCTCCTCTTTTGGTCACGCAAGAGTCAAGATTAATTGTTTTTCAAATAAATGGGAAATACAGCAAAAAGTTTGAAATGAGCAGCACTATGCCTCGTGCCTGCCCTCCTGCCTGCACCCCTGGAGCCTGCCCTGCACACCCTCGACAGCAGGATGACCAGGAGACAGGAGGCACATTTCGGTCGATGTATGTTCTAACATTTTCAATTAAGAAAAACTCAGTTTAAGCAATAATTATAGCAGATCCTCTCTATATAGTAACGATGGAAGGAGAACATTGTCACAACTGCCCATGGCAACAACTTGAACAAAAACGGTTTAGAGGGGAAAAAACATAATTAGGATGAGACACACATGCCTGACTCTGAAAGAAAGGAAGGTAGTTTGGGCCTAATGCAATAGAGAAATTGCTCCAGAAGAGCTCAGCGAGCCCCGGGCTTATCTGTCCCACACAGGACACGGCACACGGGCTCCAGCGGCTGGAGGAGTCCCACGGCCACGAATCGACTGCGGCAGCCAGTGGGAGCCGTGTCAGCACCGGGCTGACTCCTCCTCACAGGCATGTGAGATACACCTCACCCTCATCCATGAGGGATCCTTGGGAAAACAGAGCTGGAGAAGAGCACGAGCATCGCCCGGCACCCCGGCTGCCCTGGGAGGATTGCTCCATGCCACTCCCTGGGCAGACAGCAACGAAGGGCAGCAGTTGCCTACCTGCTAGACCAGGAGCACTGGCCAGTCCCAAAAGCAGAAGAAAACCTCTCTTCTTTCCCTGTTGCCTTCCCTGTCTTTGAAGAAAAAATTCCCAAGAGACATTTGTGCAACCAATAGACAATAATATATTTATAACAAATAAGTGCAACAGAAACAGAAGCGATGTATTAAAGGAAAAAAGTGCAGTAGTGAAAAGGGAAAGTGCTGGGAATGAACAGAAAATAAGAATATTGAAACTGCTGCCAGGAGCAGTACAAAATAATCATTCCTGTCTTCCTGCATCAGCATCACTGTTCAGGGAGCACACCTGGAGAATGCAAAGCCAGTTTTTGCTACAAACCCCTCATTTCCATACAAGTACAAAGCTACAAGGTCAGACCTCGGTGCCAGGAGTCAGCTCTGCTCAGGGCACCCCAAGCTGGGGCCAAGGTGAGCCCTGGGGCTGAGCCACAGCCCAGCTGAGCTGCAGCATGAAGCCACCACCCTCGCCATGGCAACCCAAGGGGAGATCCTCAGGTGGCTTAAATAGCAGAGAAAAATCCCAAACATTTAAAAACTAACAAACAAGAAAAAAACCCACCAAAACCAAAAACCTAAACATCTCTCAGGTGCATTTGCTATCAGGGAACTTGGATCCAATCCTATCAATCCTACTAAAAGTATCATCACTTTTAGTGTAAAGCCTGGGTTACAGGCCTTCACGCTCCTGGCGGAACAAACCAGCCCCACACGCCTGTCTTGCTCTTTTGTGTCTCAGGCCCAAAAAATACACTACAGTCAGAAACAGAGACTTTCTCCCACTCACTGAACACTCCAGTGGAGTCTTCCTGCTGAACTCCTCCACTCTGCTTCTCACCAGACATTTCTCAAAGACTGATTTACACTAGGAGTAATAGTTATCAAATATTTGGTGATTATATCAAAAATAGGAACTTGTACACAACATTGTAAGGATAACACACTGGACTTCTGCAAGCATTTCCTCCATACTTTTTGAAGATTTTACTGTGGTTGGGGTAGGGTTGGTTTTTTTAAAAAAGACTGAATGTATGGTGCCATCTCCTGGACAGTGTAACCTAATCCACCAACAGTTCAGTGTTTTTCTCAAAAACCTTGAGAGGCGATCGATTTTACTTCCCTACAGTTCATAGAATCATAGACTAGTTTGGGTTGGGAAGGACCTTAAAGCTCATCCACTCCCCTCTACTGCATGGGCAGGGACACTTTCCACTGTCCCAGGCTGCTCCCAGCCTCAATGTCCAGCCTGGCCTTGGGCACTGCCAGGGATCCAGGGGCAGCCACAGCTGCTCTGGGCACCCTGTGCCAGGGTCTCCCGATGCTCGCAGGGAACAATTTGTCCCTAATCTCCAATCTAAATCTCTCCTCTTAGTTTAAAACCCCCCCCCCCCCCTTGTCCTATCACTATCTGCCAATGTAAAAAGTCACTCTCCCTCTTTTTCATAAGTTCCTTCAGAGACTGGAAGGGGCTCTGAGCTCTCCCTGGAGCTTTCTCCTCTCCAGGTGAACACCCCCAGCTCTCCCAGCCTGGCTCCAGAGCACAGGGGGGCTCCAGGCTTTGGACCATCTCTGTGGCCTCCCCTGAACTTGCTCCAGCAGCTCCATGCCCTTCCTGTGCTGGGGATCCCAAACCTGGGCACAGTGCTCCAGCAGCCCTGCAGAGCCAGAAAGGTGCCCATCTTGCCCACTCCAAAGAAGGGGGAAGGTGACCCAACACCCAACCCATAATAGCCCAGCTTAGCTTCAGACTATTTATATAGAGAGAGAGAGATAGACTTTTTTCCCGGGCTTTTAAAATTTATTTCTAGCAGGTATCAATGTCTGTTTAATTCGAACACACTGCCCCACGGGACTCATTAGCAGTTTAACAAACTGTCCGGGTACAAACACTCAGCAGATAAAAAGACAGAATCTTAAAATATTGTATGTATGCCTACAAAAATAATCCGGGTGAATGATGAAGGGTGTCAGGGAAGTGCTCAACCACATCAAACATTGAAAACATTCCTGAGATGGGCTGTTTAAATATTAAATAAATACCCTGAACTTCTGTAAATGTCAAACAGGAGAAATGATGGAATGCTATTTTTCCTAATCTGTTTCCCACTGTAATTATGGACTCTATACTCCAGCTAAAAAGACCATTTATCTTCTGCTAAGCATTTCAATTGCTTTGTCTCCAATAAATTGCAGATATTACCTTTGACAGGTAACTAAGCCCAGCACAGACACAGCTGATGTGCCTAGAAAATATTTAACATTTTTCTTACATATGACTTTTATAAAATGTTTATAAAATGTTTTATCTCTATTTTTGTGAAAGCTTTGTTACCAAATTATGTATTGCTAAAAAAAAAATAATTTCTTCTACCCAGAAAGACTAATTTTAGGGAGGGAAAGGTTATTTCCAGGCAAATGTTCTGAACTGTATCCCCTTTTCTTACAATACCACCAGTATAACAATAGATATCCTAGTATGTAGTCGTATACAAATAACAACACATGTAAGTGATTTTTCCATGAGCTGACCTGGCCACCGGCGTGCAGTGGGGACATTTCCACTGTGACATGGATACACAGATAATTTATGCAAAATAAACCCAAACCATAAGTAACTGCATGTGTGAGAACTGGGAAACTAATCAAGCAGAGACAGCGCTAATGAGGGTTGGCAGCCAGGAACAGCGGCTGTGCCAGGCATGGGGATGGAGGGGAGGGGAGAGCACATCCATGGGAACGGAGCGGGGCCACGCGCTGCAGGTCCTGGGCACGGAGTCACAGCATCACCGAGGCTGGAAAACACCTCCAGGATCATCGAGGACAGCCTGTGCCCGATCCCCACCTTGTCCCCAGCCCAGAGCACCGAGTGCCACCTCCAGGCCTTCCTCGGGCACCTCCAGGGGCGGGGACTCCACCACCACACTGGGCCAAGGCCTGAGCACCCTTTCAGTGAAGAAATTCTTCCTGCATGGCACAACCCAGCACCATACTTGTTTATATTTTGCCACCTGAACCATGTAGGTATTTCCTCCCATTTTTATGCAGCATTTAAAATCTAGTTCTAAGAAAAAGGACCAGTAAGAGCACAGATTCACAGCACTTATCAATGCATTTAACTCACCTTGAAATACCAGATGCTTACTGTTCTGGGTGGGATTACAGGGAATCTGAGATAAACCAGAGACTACACTTAAGTCGTTATTTTTTGTTGCTATTTAAGCCAGGCAAAGCTGTGCAGCGGGCCTGGTGTTACAGGTCCATCACTGCTGAGAGCACGTAGTTTCTCATTGTGCCTCTGCAAGAGCTTAGATTACAAAAATGACATCAAATCTCAGCACTTCCACAAATATTCAGAGGTTGAGCATATTCCATCTGAGGTGCCAGAGGGACTCAGGCTCTTCCACTGGCAGCACAGGTCACTGCTGCCCACACCGCGGGTGTGGGAAACCTCTTCCTCACACAGTTTGATGGAATTTGGTGGAATAACTGAAGAATCAATAATAAGAATCAAATGAAGAATCAATAATAAGAATCAAATGCCTGTGCTTGTTTTATTACTGCATTAATCTAGTACAGCAGCGAGTGAAGGGATACCTGTTTAGTGACAAATTTAGCTTGGATTGTGTCCTGTTTAATCACAACACAAGCGAGGTGCCAGCTCTGTGGGGGCTGTGCTGGGAGGTGCACTGCCAGCTCGTGGAGTGGGGGACGCCCTGGCAATGCTGGGTCCAGCTCCCCAGTGACACAGACACACTGCACAGCCCAGCGAGGGGCCACGCACATGAGGGGCCTGGAGAATCTGGGCTCTGAGCAGAGGCTGGGAAAGCCAGGACTGCTGGGCCGAGGCAGAGAAGGCTCGGGGGGATCTCACCTGTGTGTCCAGATACCATCAGGAAGGAGCCAAGGGGACAGAACCAGGCTCTTCCAGTGGTGCCCAGGGCCAAGACCAGAGGCCATGGCTATGCACTGACACCAGAAGACACTTTTTCTCTGTCAGGTGACCAAGTACCATAGGGAGATGGTGGAGTCTCTGTTGTTGAAGATACTCGGAACCCACCTGGCCGTGGCTCTGGGTGGCCCTGCCTGAGCACTTCCCGGTTCCAGCCGACGGCTGCTCCCCCTCGGTGTTGCATTCCGGTTTATCGGTGTGGCACAGGAAGACCAGAGCTTTGCTTTGACAGTTAATTCCTTCAGCCTCACCTCTGGCATAACAGCTTTGTGGTGGAAGTTCGGGCAAAGGAATTCTACTTTAGGGAGCGCCCCTGCGACTGTTACTGCACGGGATAACAGAAGCAGGCAGGGCTCAGAATTGGACTGAAGCACAGTTCATTCTTTCGGTGCAGCTTAAGCTAAGTGAACCGACATGTGTAAATGTTTGTTTAACATTACTGAAATATCTAGTCTGAAGTTTTAGAAGATTTTAAAAAATCCCTATTTAAACTCCTCAAAGCTTATTTAATGTATCTCAGCTGCTGTCAGCAATGAAAACTCAGTACAAAAGAGCAGAGGTGTAGTTCCAACAGAACAGACCATCGTCCTTACTGGAGCGAGTCGAGAGCACAAGGAAGGATCAAACAGATCTTTGTGGTGTGCATTGCTCTGATTAGGACTGTTATCACCTGCATCACAGCAGAGCCTCACACTGAGAAAGCACAGTGAAGTATTTATCTTTTTTTCTTTAATCTTCTCTGTCAGCGGTTTACAATCATGAAAAACTAAGGATTTGTCATACCTTTTTTTAACTTCATAAATTCTTTTTTTTTTTCTCAGTAGCTCCTATTGTGCTTTTACAGCTACTCTTTATTGTAAGATTTGTGTATAATGAGATCTTATCACGGCAAAGCCTTCTTTCATTCCCCTCTGATTGCATTTGGTATCTGCAATCTCAATAGACCCTGAATACAGACGGAATCCGCAGATCCAAGCCCACAATATCCAAGGCAAGGAACCGCAGCGGGAAAAACCTTCAACTGGAAAAACCTTCCTTCAGCTGCGTGATCCTGCCAGTCGCTAACAGAGAAATCACACGCTAACAGCCTGCAGTGAGTCCCGGTAGGTTCCGCTCAGCAGTTTCCAGCCCTGCTCCGCGCTCCCCAGCGCGCCCCGCGCTGCAGGTGCGGCCGGGAGAAGCACCAGCAGCGGGGAAATGGGCAGGGCAGGCGTGACCGGGCGACTTCCAGTGCGATTACGACTCCGTTCCTAACCGGATTAACAAACCGGCCACCCGACTGCAGCCCCCCGTGCGTTCACGGAGCTGCCCCCGAGCCGCGCCCGCCCGGAGCGCGCAGAGCCGCCCCCAGTCCCGCCCGGCCGGGCGGTGCCGAGGGCCCC
>VZTA01005218.1:158955-207349 GCA_013398855.1 Mohoua ochrocephala | reverse complement strand
CTCCGGCCAGGGCTCGGCTCCGGCCAGGGCTCGGTGCGGCGGTGGCGGGCAGGAGGGGCGGCGGCGGGGGGGAGCCCACGTGGGGCTGCGCGGTGGTGCTGGTGAATGAGGTGTACCGCTCCTGAGAGTGTGTGTCCTGTGGATACAGAATAGCGCTAACTCGTGTGTTACGTATTCGTACTTACCTTAATCTGGTTATTTAAACAGTTTGATTAGGTTTTAATACACTGCCCAATGGTGATGTAAAACTGGTTTCACTGCCCGTAATACCATCCTGTAATTCTTAATTCCTGTTGGCTTGGATGTACAAAGTAAGTAATCTCAGTATTATCTGCAGTGTAGAGTAATATGCAGAGGCTAATTCTCAGAAATCTGGCAGTTTTAAGTTGCAGGAGCACATAAAATATCCCAAACCATTTCCTCAGATCCCAAATCTTCCTTATTTCCATACTGTAAATGTCAGAAGTACTTCTGAACACTGCCTGGAATCCATTAGTAGGCTTTTGTGTGACTTGTTTCTTACAGGAGCTGGTTTTTATGGCTGAGTTATGGCCTACTTAATTGATTAAATACTTCAAATGGTGGGGCTGTGTGGAGGTGACTGGGAGGGGAAATCACAGAGTTTTCCCTGGAGCTGTCTGCTCAGTTTGCCGTCCCCTCAGAGAGCGCAGACTTCCAGAGGGACCGTCCATCAGCTTCTGTGCGTGATCTTATCAACCGTGATACGGTAGAAGGACTATCCCATCAGTGCTGGCTGGGCACCAGTACACCTCGCCTGTCGGAACAGGCATTATTGGAGCTCTTCTCACAGATACTAAAACAGTTTTTCTTTAGGAAATGGTGGATCAACTCTTCATGTTCTTCGGTGCTTGGAAGAGCAGTATGGTGATCAGTGGACTTCCTTCACTGTGCTGCTAATCCATTCTGGTAAATTCAATTTTCCTTATTTTGCTCTAAAATTATACCTTTTCTGTTTTTTCTTCCTTAAAATAATAAAATGGCAGAGGAGTCGGAGTTGCAAAATACAGTTCCCTCAGAAAAGTAACCCATGTGTCTGATCATTTGAAATTAGGTGGGTGCATACAAGATGTTACTGTCACTTCAGCATTTCTTTTCAGCACTTAATGTGCTCAGTCAGTGATGAAGAGATGTGATTCACAGGTGTGATTTAAGTTTCTGCCTTGAAATATCCATTTAAGGAACACAACTGTCTCTCGGGGGACCTTGGGCTCCTCATACCTCTGGGCAGGCTGAATACTTGCCTTCCTATCCACTTGGTCAGGCCACTTCCAGATCTGGAAGAACATCAGTTCTGCAGAGGAGAAAGAAACCCAGTGATAACAAGTGTTGTGACCACACCTCTGCTTATTTGACTCATCTCTGGCTTAGAATTCCCATCAGGAATGTGGGGATTGTCCTCCAAGCAAAACGTGGATATTGTTTGCTTTTGTCACTTTAGCAACAGATAGCTCTGAAACAAAAGGTAACAAAATCAATCACAGTTTTAATATGAGCTATATAAGGCAGGCTTAGTTTTGGACATAAGGTCAGATCTGCTTTGGGACTTGTTGTACAACCAAGCCGAGAGGTTTTTAATGCCTTTGTGTGCCCGTGAAATAGCTGCATAGGTTTAGTTTTTTGCTTACTTACATACAGTGTCTCTGTGTAACCAAAAGAGTCTTTTTTTCCAGGGGGTTACAGCCAGCGTTTGCCAAATGCAAGTGCCCTGGGGAAGATCTTCACAGCCCTGCCGTTCGGCGATCCCGTGTACCAGATGCTGGAGCTGAAACTGGCCATGTACATTGACTTTCCCCGTCACATGAAGCCAGGAGTCCTCGTCACGTGTTCGGATGACATAGAGCTGTACAGCACCGGAGTCACAGAAACCCTCACATTTGATAAACCTGGATTTACCGCACTGGCTCACCCCTCAGACCTGGCAGTCGGGACCACTCACGGGGTGTTTGTGTTAGACCCGTCCAGTTTTTCAGGAAAAGGAGGACTGGAATATGTATCGTGCTATCGTTTCCTGCACAAGCCTGACGTGGAGACAATGCAGCAGAGCGGTGCAGTGTGTGTGAGGGGGGATCGCCCTCAGCTCGGCTCCTCTGGGAACCGCAGGGACTCGGGAACGGCCTCAGAGTGTGTTTACACGGACAGCGTGTTCTACATCGATCACAGCACTGCAAAGCAGCTACTGATGTTCTACAAGCAGATGGGCACTCTTTGCTGTGAAATAGATGCATATGGTGACTTTCTCCAGGCCCTGGGGCCTGGAGCCACTCCAGATTACACCAAAAACACAAGTAACCTCTCCAGGGAGGACTCGGGGTTGGTGGAAGTGCGGCAGCAGCTGTACTCCCTCCTGCACGGCACCGCCCTAAATGTCATAGTCCTCAACAACTCCCAGTTCTACCACATCGGAACTACTCAGGAGTATTTGTTTCATTTTACTGCTGAGAGCAAACTGAGATTTGAGCTTGACTTGCAGCCTGTGGCTTTCAGCATCTTTCCTGACACGGCCAAGACCTCAGATCAGTTAAGCATCATGCAGAGCATCCTTGAGCCCGGATGTGTGATAGGGCCTGGGTCTGTCATTGAGTACTCCAGAATTGGGCCTGAAGTCTCGGTAGGGAAAGGCTGCATTGTTAGTGGGTCCTACATAAATTTCAGGGTAGACATACCCTCAAACTGCTTCCTGAGTTCAGTAAGCGTGAAAATTAATGATCAGGTGGAGTATGTCACCATGGTGTTCAGTGTAGGCGACGACTTGAAAAAAAGCGTGAAGTTGCTGTCGGATATACGCTCCCTCCAGTTTTTTGGAGCCAGCTTACCAGAATGCCTTGACCTCTGGAGTGTAGAGGCTTCGGACCAGCTCTTCTCCGGCGAGGACACACGTTTGGGGCTGTGGACTGCAAGGATTTTCCCTGTTTGTTCTACTCTAAGTGAATCAGTTAGGACGTCGCTGAACATGCTGAGTTCTGTGCAGCACATGTCAGCTTTCAAACTGAGCGGCTTTCAGCTTTTGTCTGTTGAAGAAATGCTCACCTACAAAGATGTGGAAGACATGCTGAAGTTTAGGAAGCAAATTTATGACGAAATCTGCCTGCAAAGACAAAAAGAGAAGTCTGATTTTAGAATGAACAGTAGTTGAACAAATTTCCTGTTTTCATTTGTGGATGATTGATTACTTCCCAACTTGTAAGAATCCTAAGGGAAAAGTACACAGATCTCTTCTCTGATCTCATTGAAGTAGAAATAAAGAAATTGCACAACATTAATAAAGCAGCAAATGCAGATCAACTGTTCTTTTGATTAAATAGGGAAGTATTTCAGATCTGAAAACACTAATTGGTGACTTTTTGTGGGTTGCATGTTATGTCTTGTAGTCTTTGTCGGTAAGGATATGATACAGAACAAATTAATTGTCTATTTGACTGAAAACTGCTTTAAAAGCTTTTAAAGGGTAGAATATTAGCTCCAGCAGCATGGAATAAAACAACAACTTATTTTTCTCTCTTTTCATGCTGCCATTTTGCAATACAGGTTCAATTGGGTAGAGGTAAAAGTGCTATTAAAAGTGCTTTGAATTCGAGATGTTTTAGGCATTAATAATTTTTTCTCTTTTGTTTTGTAACTTTTTTATCCTTTCCTGGTTTTTGTCAGAGGAAAAAAGATTACCATGAGAGATTATTCTCCCCCTTGTGACTCGTAACACTGGGGTCAGCACCTGTTGTCAAGGCATACCGAGTAATGTTTTTTACTGGTAGTAGTTGGAAGCTGGCAGTATGATTGAGAAACTGCCAGCTCTCTGTTACCCACGGACTGACTGATGTGTGCCGTGCAGAAACCAGGGGTTTGTGTTTCTCTAAAGGGAGCTGTTGGAGTCCTTGGTGTGGTGGTTCATGCTGCGGGGCGGAGCAGGCACCGGAGAGGTTCGTTGTGAGCGGCACCACAGCGCGTCCCTTCGGAGGAGCTCTGTTCCCCTCCTCCCTCCCCCTTCTGCAAACACACTTAACAATAAAGTCCCCCTGTTTGTAGTTTAGATGCCCAAGATCCAGCTCCAAATAGAGAAATCTGCTCGTTTTGGGAGTATGCTGTGCAGTGTATCAGCGTGATTTGTCTGTAAACATGATGCATCTTTTTCTCTTGAATTTCTCTGTGGGTTTTCATGTTTTATTTAATGTTTCACGATGACAGCGTTTATCTCCCTGCAGACTGAATTCCCAAATGGCACCTTTCTTATGCCACCTACGAGGCAGCAGAGTAACATCCCCTGAGCATTACCCACCCTTCTTTAACCTGCACTAGGTTTCTTCTTCCTTAATAAAGAAACCTTCCAAGAAGAAATACAAAGAAGCTAAACATGGAGGTTGGGAATTGCTGGAGTTGACTTCAGAGGAATAAGAATGTCTGAGCAAATAGAGGGTCTAAAAGTCAGTATGAAATATTAGTTAAACAATGGAAGCAGTAGGTTTGGGAACACTCAAGTAAGTCCAAGATAAATGCTTTAAGTCACAAAGTGAAAGTAGTCATGGAGCGTGGAGTTGTCGTTTGTACGTCACCCTGTTTGCATGATTTATTCATCTATAGTTACACAAAACATTTTAGGAGAAACATATTCGACCCAGACTTTGCATCTTCAGTTTGGGACCAAACTTTGTTTGGCACAGACTTTCCTGAGGGCTGCTGTGCTGCCAGGCGAGTTCTTGGTAACAGCGAAATGCATCCTTTCAACAGGATTATCCACTTTAACTGTTACAATTGCATTTGTCCTGAATTCCCCGAGTACCATGCATTGATTTCATTAGTGAAAGCAAACTGGATAAAAATAGGAAGTGGATTTGCTTCTGGTGCTTAGGTATTGGGAAGAGAGAATGAGGGAAAGCAGTGACTGAACAACTTGTGGAAAAGGTTGGGCCAGCAGCAGCTGCTGTGGTTTAGGGAGCAGCGTGAATTCCAAGACAAAAAAAGGGGTTGGGAGTGTCATCCTGGTGGTAGCCATGGACTAGCACAGCTAGCCCCCCGGTCAGATCTTGAGACAAAGGTTTTAATGAAAAAAAAATCTGTTGTAGTGGAATAAGCATAGATTTACCAGGTAAGAAACATTGCACTGCTTTAAGTCTTTATGTCACCCAACGCTTTCCTCTTACACTGAATATTTTTGTCTCAATATGAGAAGGCAGATTTTGGTCAATATGAGCCCTGGATAACATCAGCAGGTTTAATGGATTTACTCCACAGGTGTTGGAATATCTGGTGGTGTACCATTTTTCATTTTTAAACTGCAATCAAGTTTAATGTAAAGAGCCATGAAAAAATTACTATATCTATTTTATTTATACAGAGCTATATTAATTACTTTCCCATATCTTTTTGTCTCACACAGGGCTCTGTGTGTGCAAGTTCATTCTGTAAGTTCCTTCTTGGATTCCACACTTGGCAATAAACACTTTTTCATACATAGGCTTCCACTAATTTTCATTGAGCAAGAGACAGTGTATATTTGCCCATTAATGCATTCTAATGCATCCATCATCCTTGGTGGTCTTACTGTCGATAAAGAGATCATTGTGAAGTTGGAGAGCAGAAAGTTTATGGAACTATTCAGAGGAAAGGGCCTGTGCTGTAGGGAATGTCAGTGCATGGAGGTTGGTAACAGTACTAGCACTCTTAACATGCAGCTGTCCAGGGCTGGGGGAATTTAAAAATGACCATGCCCTTTTGGTGAATTTTGTTGAAAAGACTCGGCAGACATGAGGCCTGCTTTTGTGCAGGCTCCTCTGTGAGGTTGAAATGTGGCTTTAACCCGCCAGCTACAGAGAACAGCTGCTTCTGCTGAATTTCCTGTATCAGCTTCAGACCAAAAACCCAGAGCCTTAATGAATTCCCTGTTTGATGGAACTCTTTGCTGTTTCTCCCCACTCCTGGAGGGGTTTAAAAGCCATGTGGATGAGACACTTGGAGACAGAGGTTAGTGGTGGCCTTGGCAGTGCCGGGGGGATGTTTGGGCTTGATGGTGTGGGAGGGCTTTTTCAGTCCAAATGCTTCTTTGATCCTATGATTCTCTGTACTGCAGCTATTTATGAAGTGTGTACATTTTTAGCTATAACAAATTGCCGTCCTTGCAGCAAGGGTTGTGTTACAGTGTGAGCACATCTTGTTAAAATCAAAAAGCCTGCAGACCAGACCCTTCCTGAGGATAATAATCCAAGTCTGAGGTATTCGATCCGTGTACGTATTTTACCTGTATTGCATTTACAACTCCAGGTAATCTTTGTATTCCACAGCCTGCTGTTAATGTAGATGACAACAATTTTCTCATGCAGCCAGCTGGGATAAGTGTGTCCCCAGGAAACTGAGAGACTTATGCAAGGCCACTCATTTAAACTTCGCAGCAAGATCATAGTAATTTGGGGGTTGCTGGTTTCCAGTACCAAGTTCTTTTAAGAAGACCATCACAGCATCCTGGCCCATGATTTTCCAGCAGTCTGAGTGATGAGGGATGCAGTACTGAGAGTGCCAGGCATGCAGAACATTCTGCAGACGGAAACCTAGAGTCTGATTTTGGTTGAGCCTCATAGTTTCCCAGATGGGTGCAGTGTTCGTGTGTCCTCCAGATCGTTGCTTGGCTCCATCTATCCTGAAATGCAATTCAGGCTGGTACAATCTCAAACAAAGTCAAGATGAGCTTTTAATGATTTTTTTCATGTCAGCTTTCTTTACTTAATTGGTTTTGCTGTGTAGTGCAATAATAGGATTCATAATGAACATCATTGCAATGATTTCCCTGAATGCCTCAAGCACGTGCCGTGATCAGCAGAGGTTCAGCCCTGCTGTCTGTGTTACACCGAAACCTGGGAGGGGTTATTTCAGTGACCTTTGGCGCAGGAAACTGAAATCTGAGAAATGGGGCACTTAACAAAGAGCACAAGGGAAGGCAGCTGAAATAAAAATGAGCAGCTGAGAGGAATCTGTGCCAGAAGGGTTTGGGGAGCTGACGAGAGGACGTAAGCTCCAAGGATCAGTTGGATCTGCAGAGCAATGTTCATGCCTTGTCAGGGTGGTTTTGCTGGAGCTCAGAGGTTCCAGCCTCTTCTCATTCCCAAACCTCTGATGCAAGAGCTTCACTTTTTGCTCCCTGCACATGTGGAACTTGAGTCCCCGTGCAAAGGCCTCCCTGGCGTTGTGAGAGCAAAAATAGCAGCGCAGTTCTGCCGTACACTCTGTTCATCTGCAGCCACGGGGCAGCCCCTGCAAACACCTGCTCCTTTACAAGGGCCACAGAGCTCCTCTACTTTCTTCTTAAAAATACGTATTTTCCTTTAGCACCCTTTTCATTTCCTGTGACATACCTGAATATCACCAGAACAGCAATGAAATTTATGGGAGCAACTTACAGCCTCTTCGAGTAAATGATAGACATGGATGTGTGTTAGTGGTGGATACGTTCTAATTGATTTGAAATAAAGATAATTTCAAAAGACTCGCTCCCGTAAAGCCTTCCTGGGAAGGACATTTAAAACCAGAAATGGGAAAAGAATTTTTCACACATTTCTGCTGTAAGATTGGCCGTGACAGCTGCACATTCCAAACATAAAACTGCAACAAAACTTTAAAAAAAAACAACGAAGTAATTTGTACAGATCGGTATTCTGTAAAATTCACGTCTGAAGAATTTACTCTCTGACAAATATTGCTCGTGATATTCCAGTGCTCCTTGTGGAGACGCTCGTTCAAAGTGGCCTTACAGAGAGTCAACGCGGTTTCTTCCCTGTTTGCAAACAGGTTCTACAGTTATTCTTTTCTGTCTTCCCCTCGCCCAATTTCAACTATTCTGCAGCTGCTTCTCACAGCCAAGGATGTGAATGCTCCAGGAATTCACCGGAGGGCTGCTGCCAGGTGAGTGAAGCTGCCGCGTTGGCACGGCCGGCTGACGGGGTCAGCCCCCAGAGCTGCCCTCCCCAGGGCTCTGCTCCCACCATCCCTACAGACGAATCTTCACCCACACACAGGTTGGGAGAAGGTGAACACGACTATAGTATAGAAACTGATGACTCCTTTCTGGTATATTTTCATAAAGTTGATGGTACTAGCATACAAGCACTGTGCAAGGTGTTTACTTCTTGTAAAGCAAATAATTTCATCTCTGTCTCTTCTTGGAAGTGTCATGCTCTTAATTTATAAAGCTGTTGTGTTAAACTGCATTTTCTGTGCAGGATGAATAGGGAGTTTCTTCGATTCTGGGCTCTGTCTTATGCCTGTCACAGCTGGCTTGGTCTGGATGGAAGGAAAGTCCTGTTCTTCAGGAGAGGGGCTCCCATGGAAGAAGGGGCCCTGTGGGAGAGGGCACCTGTGGGAAAGGTGTCACCCTGAGAGAGGGAATCCCGCCTGGGAGCGTATCCCCAGCTCTCCCAGTTGTTTGGCGACTGGATGTGGGAATCAGTTGCCAGGCTTGTGCCTTTCTGCAAAAAATTTGTCGAATTTCACAGGATACGTTGTCACAGCAGTTCAAACTCTTCTGAAATAGATCCTTGGATTCATATGTAAATTTGTGCGAGTAAAGGGATGAGCTGGTAGTGCCAGGAGCTGTCAAGGCAGTGAGGTTGTTACAGTGGGATGCAGCATGCGGGAGGTTTTAGAGATGTGTGTTCTATTAACATGTCTGCTTGCCTGAAATCCTTCACCGAGATGAGAACTTGCACCCAGAACAGCTGCCAAGGTCAATCACCACACTTTAAATACATAAATACATAAATATATAAATACATAAATATAAATATTTATGTGTACAAATTTGCATTTCACTTTGAATTATGCATTGCCCTTCCTAAGTGCCATACCCAGATGCTCCCAGTGCCACCCTCTGTGCCAGGGGGTTGTGAGCTGCGATCATCCCTGGCCTGTCCGAGCTGGGGACCCCCTGCACTCCTTGGGGATCCTCACAGAACACCTGGGATTCAGCTGCTTAAATTCCATTTTCTCTACAAAATCGGTAGCAAGCTGCCAAATCACCACTTCCCACCAGTTTTAAGTGTTCAACAGATGAAGGCAAGTGTTTGTGTGGGAAAAACCAGGAGATTTTTAAGCAAGCTGAGTGGGTGTTTCTATGACTTTAGCCCGGTGGACAGCACAGGCTGTTTCGCTCCATGCTATTGTTGCATGACATTCCTCTTGGCACAGTGTTTATTTTTAGCCAGAGACTATCACAAGTATTTTTCAGCAGGACTCTCACTGCCCCTGAACAGGGAATCATATTACTGCAAGAACTTTGCTGAAACAAAGAAGATATATTGGACAAATGGGAAATTATAAATCTAGACCAACCCAGACTTGCACGGGTAACTAATGTCACTTTTTTACAGGCAATGTGCCATCCACCCATCGGCAAGGAGCAGATGGTATTTCAGGAGATAACTCATTGCTGGTTTACTCTTGAGTTCAAGGCTCAGGTATTGTTCTTGACTTAAACCCAGATACAGACTGTGAAAGAAGACAAAAAAGCCAAAAGAGCTACTAAACTAAATTTATTTGGGCAATTGTATAAGATCATAATAACTTCTATTACTATGTTGATTTAACTAATACTTCATGAGAAAAACCTTTAAATCTCCAACCTTATTCTGCTGTGTGCCTGTTGAGGAAGTAAGAGCTAACAAATGCAACCTGAGCTTTAAGTTTTGTCTTAAATATTATTTAATATTAAAATATTTCTGGTAAGGATTCATACATACGCACTGTCTCTGAGATCCTTGTATATGTTTCTGTATTGGCTGCAGCAGGAACAGTTTAATAGCTGTAATATTTTAAACTTTAATAGAAATATAGATGAAATTGTACAATTGGATGTTAAAATATCAAGTGTTTTGGTTACGGGGACATTATGATTTTTGTTCTTTGAAGTGTTTTATCAGTTGGGAGTTTTTGTTGTAGATGAATGGAAGAAGAAAGTCGGCGAATCCTATGCCACAGTCACGGAGCGGTTGGAGGACGACCTGCAAATTAAGGAAAAGGAGCTGGCAGAGTTGAAGCATGTTTTTAGGTAAAATATTCTGGGAATCTGTTTATTGATTTCTTTCAAATGACTATGTGCTATCAAACAGTATTTTCAGTTTCAGGTGATTTTTATGGACAGAGTTTCTCGTGGATGGAATGCATGTTCCTTATGTCTATTTTTGGGAATACGTCATCACAGCGCTGGGCAGAGCCCCACAGCAGAGTACCAAAATTAGTGGCTGCTGATTATTAATGCCAGTATTTCACAACAAACTCCTGTGTACTTTTGTAAATTAATTAGCATTAGTAGAATGTCTGATTTTGCTGTGCACTTTTCAGTTTTGCTGCTGTGTTTCTGCAGCCAGGAATATTGCTGAAGTATCACACTGTAAACAAGCACAAAAGAAGTGGATTCAAAATTAGGATTGTACTGGTTTTCTCAGGACAGCACACGCTCACCGCAGGCTCACCCAGCCGAGTAATGCCCTGACGTGTTCATCACCTGCAGAGCTCCAGTACAGCAAACACCCAGCTCACAGGCTGGAAGTGAGTTGAGAAAATGGCCGGGCAAATAATTTCAGACATCAAAACCCCTTGAAAAAACAGGGCATTCTAATCAGAAATAAACCACAAGCTCAAAAAAGCCGGATTTACCTGGCCATATAAATTGTTCTTCATCCTCCACTTCAGCTGCCACTGCTACCACTGTTTGAGCCACTGAGCTTTCTCTGCAGCGTGCTGACTACTTTGGTTATGCTTTAGTTAAGTACTTGCCTCATTTTAATCCTTTTTAGTAGTAAAATTGATAATTTTTACCAATTGGAGCTGGAGTACTCTTTATTTTAGATAATCAAGACAAGGGAGTATATGGTGGAAGTGCTAACTCCCTGCACTGAGCATAAGAATAAATTAAAACTCCCTTCAAGGTTAGCAGAGCTCTGGCAGCTCGGCTCAGTCTGTCGTACCAGCCCAGGTAAGCCCAGTGTCAGCCAGACTCTTCTCCTTAGCTCCAGAGCCTTGCTCCTCTCTCCAGAGCAGTGGGAACTGATCGTCCTGGTGACATTGCAGTGGAAAGGCTTTTCTTGGCAGGTCAGGCTTTAGTTTAGTGATTTAGTTTCCAAAAGTTGCCCTCACCCATGGGGGAAAAAAGTGTTCCATACCAAAGTGGTTTTAATATAAGACATCGAAAATTGAGCTTCCCTGGCAGGTGAAACCCTTCTGAGGAATGCGTGTGAGAATCCAGACTGGCTGTAGAATCATTCTCACTGAAGCACACAGTTCTGGCAAATAAGTCCATTTTTTTGCATAAACCAATAACTGTTATACTCTGGTTTTATCCTTTTCAAATCGTGCACTGTTTCTGCACATCATAAAACATCCAATATGGAAACACAGGTTTTAGTCCAGGTTTAGAGTGATGATATACATTGAATAAGTAGGTTAGAGCGCAGACTTAACTGACAAAACAGAAGTAAAGACAAGTCTCTGTCTTTGTTTGCCTTTCAAATTCTGTTCAAAGAGTAAATTATTGAAATATCTATTGAAAGAAAACCCCAAGTGTCCCCTTTCTTAACAGGGGTCATCCTGCTAAGGGGAGCTTGGCATAAGTTTGTATTTTAAAATTAGAGAAAAGTATTGAAACACTATTTTTTTATTGTAACCTTGTTAAATATGTTTAATGGTTGCTCCTCCCTCAGGGTGGGTTTATAGTTACACAAATCCTCCAAAAGCAGGGTCATGGGTGTGCTGATACTGAATGGAAAATCCCAAACTTCTATGGGCAGGCCAAAATCGAGATTCTCCAAAGAAATATTAACTGTAGGTGTATTTAATTTTCAATAAATGTAATTACTTAGAGTGTTTGATGGATCAGTAACAAATCAGTCTGTGCTAAAAGAAACCCACAAGGCTCGATGACAAAAGCTAAAATGTCCAAGTTACATCTCATTTAACAACCTGTAAGCGAGCACAGTGATCACTGTCCCTGTGATCTCATTTGGGGAGTATAAACTCATTTCTGATAGGCTTTTCCTGGTTATTCTTTTCACTTAGCAAGATGGCCCCTGCTTCATGCATGTCCTACTCACCATTTTAGAATCAATACACACATTTTAAAAATACTTCTTAGTTATTATTACTGCATTAACACAGAAGCTGAGTTTGTATGCATTATTTATATTTTTAAAGAGTCTTTCCTCTTATTTCCCCTAATTTAGATAAATTTAGAATGTGTATACTGTGATTGCATAGCAGGATTTCTCAGAAAACAATAAATCTGCACCACTCAACCTGATAGTAGTAAAGTATTTCTAGATTTACAGACCGTAAAAATAAATATAAATTCAGCCTCGTGTCTCAAAAAGATTACATTGAGATTTCTCTTTTAAATGTTTCCCACATGCAAGAAGCTGTGCTGAAAGATGAAAGAAGTAATCATCTGTAAAATCCCTTTTTCAGCTCCGATGAAGCCTTCTGCAAAGTCAATCTGAATTACCGCACGGAGAACGGGCTCTCGCTGCTCCACCTGTGCTGCGTGTGCGGGGGTAGGTGTCTGCCACACGGTGGGTAAACTCTGGGGACGGTTGCTGATTTGTTCTGGCTGGAAGCTGCCAGGAGGGCTGTGTTTTCAGGGAACTTCTCCAGTGGAGGAGCATCTCTCAGTGTCGCTCTAAGCTGCATTGCCAGGGCTGTACTGAGTTACAAAGATCCCCGTAACAGCTGATTCTTCAGGCCGATGAAAGTTCTGGTTGATGATGCAGCACAATTTACTGCAGGGGTTCAGCTCATTCAAAATTGGGCAATTATATAAGATCATAATAACTTATTATATCATAATAACTATGTTGATTTAACTAATACTTCATGAGAAAAACCTTTAAATCTCCAACCTTGTTCTGCTGTGTGCCTTTTCAGGAAGTAAGAGCATTCTATCTGCATTCATTAACCCGCACTCATCACGGGGCATGGCTCCACATTTCTGGATTCTGTCCATGGCTCAGGCTCCAGGACAGGGACCTTGTTGGAGCAGCACTTTGCCATGCTTACACCACCAATTTTTCTAGTGTAATGAAAATATCTGTATTTTATTTCACATTGATTACAAGAAGAATAACTGAAATGCTTTAGTGACAAACAACAGCTGGTAGGGCTTTGGCAGATAGGAGATCAGAGTACACAAGAGAAGAGGGCAAGATGTGTTCTGGGATGCTCATAAAAACGTCCTATTGGTGGGATTTTCCACTTGGATCCACACAGCTGCTCTGTTATCCACACCAAGTCATTAGTTCATGCACTTGCTTTGCTCCTGTTATACAATTTTCAGCAGAAATTGGCTGAGAGAGGCAAAGAGACTTTTACCCTGAGGTTTCAGCTCTGCAAAGTACTGACTAACGATCTGCATAAATGATTTTATCAATCTTAGTTAGATGTTCACCATGAGGAGCAACCTCATCCTGCACTACTGAAAACTGAGTGGATCTTTACTTGCCATTTTCGAGTGCAAGATCCCATCCAAAGATGACATCAATACCTGGGAACATCCGAGCAGTTGGGGTAGCTGAGAGGAGGTTTAAGAAAACACACACTAATTATTAGTTATTTGAACACCTGGAGGAGGGCAAAGAGCTGCTAGAGCTGACATTGTCCTTGGTTACTGTCACAGGTATTCAGAAGGCAGATGAATTTACTGAATTTATTTATGTATTCACTGTGCATCAAAAAGGTCAGAGCGAAGCTACTTGGGGGGCCTGTGCGGACCCACATCAGCACTCCCCAAAACCACTGCACTTGTAAGGTTGTCCTGAGCAGGGAGAGCAGTGCTCCAGTTGTGAGACGGCAAAGGAGCCCGGTGACTGAGGAACCAGAGGTTCCTGAAGCACCTTCTGGGTCATGGAGCTCTTTGCAGCATGGTCTGGATGTTAAAGGAGGAGTTTGCTTCTCTAGAAGTTCAGCTGCCCTCACTAAATCCTCATTATTGTGTGCACAAGCAGTGAGCTGGTATGTGGCCAGCCCTGCAGTTGTCCTGGCCAACGAGATATTTCCATCAACCTCATCATTTCAAGGTTTCAAAAGATGTATTTTATTACTTGCCTCAGGTCAGCAGCCGAGATACCTATTTCTCTGCTTTCAAACTCACACAGGAGCTTCTTACCTCATCTGCATGTTCTTTCCTGTAACTTCCTTTTTTCCACTTTTCTCTCTAAAGGCAGCAAATCACACATCAGGACTCTCATGTTGAAAGGGCTGCGCCCATCCAGACTAACGAGAAATGGATTTACAGCTCTGCACTTGGCAGCTTATAAGGTAAATTATTTTAAATAGAATTGATGGCAGGAAATCAGAACTGAGCAACTGATTTGTCTGAACTGTCTAGATGAGCTCTCTAGTCATTATTTCTGGGGAAAATATAAATTTCACAATTGTGGTGCATAGGAAAACGCCCTTTAAAGAGCCCATGCACAGGAATCAGCATGTGCTTTTGCAATGTCATCCATGGGGTAGGACGTTGCTTTGGAAATACTGATGGAGACATCCAATGCAACTCCAGATGGAGGAGTTGTCCAGTGCCACCATAAAATCAGGATAGAGACTTTTTTAACACACAGGCTTTCGTATAGCAAAAGAGAGATGTCTGGTGCCTGGGACAAACCTTCCCCCAAGCCTCTCCTTGCACGCTGAGCCCCTGGACCCCTGCCGGCCCCTCTCCGTCAAGGCCAGCGGTGTCACAGCCAGAGAGGCCGAGGCTGGTGCTGCTCCCTCCAGCTGTGGGAGCTGCGTCCCAGGAATGACGTGGGTTGATCCCTGGCTTTCAGGACAATGCGGAGCTGCTCACAGCGCTGCTGCACGGCGGGGCTGACATCCAGCAGGTTGGCTACGGAGCGCTGACGGCCCTGCACGTCGCCACCATCGCCGGCCACCACCAGGTATGTCTCTCTTGCAGCACAGGACTGAAATAGGTGAGTGCTAACATTGGCAGGCCATTCTGCTTTACTTTGATGTCTTCAAAACAAAACTCAGAACTGGTTAAGTAGAGCTGGATTTTATTTGATTTTTTTTCTGCATTTTGGGAAAATCACATCCGTGCATATGTTCAATTTTTGCGTTGAACAAACATGCACAAAGGACACAGATCAAAGGTTGGGCTTGATAGATCTTGGAGGTCTTTTCCAACCTTGATGATTCTTTGGTTCTAATAGCTCTGTGCAGAATGATGGTGGAGCTGTTACCCTGAGCCCTGACTCTGGGATGGTCTCATGTGCAGGTATTTCATGTCTCCTCGGTGGACAGTACAAAGTGGTCTTCTCTGAGCACTCTGGGGTTTCAAGTAATTTTTACAATGTCTGGGCCTTTTGCTGTAAATGCCAAAAGCAGACCTGCTATTGCCCCCACGTCCTGAGATCCTGTTGAGGTTATGGGCAAATTAGGGCGCTCACAACCCAACAAGGATGAGTCCATTAACTCAATAAAAAATAAACTGTAAGTAGTTTTGAAAAGTTCCTTATTTCTTCCTTGGGAATGATCAGCTCTGTGTCAGAAGCATCTCCATAAACGCAGTGGGCCTCTGTGTAACTCATTTGGTTCATCTGCTGCTCTGGGAACCAAGGATTCATAGTCCAATAAAGTATAAATTTTGCTTTCCTTCTTTGTATAGCTGTGAAATTTTCAGTCGGCGTAGAAGTTCCTCTGCTAGATAAAGTAGCTTGTTTTGTCCGCAATTTCATTAATATTCATTGCAACATGGAATAATTTTTTCAACCCCCCTTATAAGTACAATAGGTTTAAGAAAGAGGAAATTGATTTTTGGTTGTCTTCCTAATTCAAATAAGGTAAATAATTATTTATAGCATTAAATAGATAGCAGAGGTATATATCCCTATCTATGCAACATAGTTTTTTACTGCAGGAGAGGACTGACTATATTGAGAAGAAAGGTAGAACTGAGAAAAAAATGCTTTTTTTCCCACTTCCCTGAAGAGTCAGTCTTTGGCTTTTCTGCATTACCAGACTGAAACCACAGAACCCACTCTCTGGGATGAGGCCATCAGCATCAATGGGATGTTGCAGCTCATTTGAGGCAGCGGGCTGTATAAATATTTCATGTTCTCTGTGACTTAGGGCTGTATTGTACTTCAACAAAACTTTGCTGTTTGCTGATTTTGACTGTTAATGGAAATTGCAGTTCTCAATGAGAAGATTGAAAAATTAATGAAAAATTTTAAAATAAATTTTAAAAACTTATAAGATAAAAAAAAGAAAAATTATAAAATAAAATTATGAACATATTAGAAACATCAACAAATAAGTTCAATAAATCTCTCACTAAGACTGTTATTTTGAGAACATGAAATGTTTCCAGTCCAGGGAAGTCATTGCTAAATAAATAATGCATGGACCTCTTCCACATTTATGTGCTGTCCAACATCAGCACCTTGGAAAGCCAAAGTTTTCACTCTGAGACTGCAACACCTGCAGGTGCATGAGCTGGATGGAGGGTCACAGGCAGGATGAACCAGTGCCTCTCAGTTTCTGTACCTGCACGCCTGAGGGTCTGAGCTGAGTGTGTGTGTGCCAAGGATCTGCTGGAGAAAAGGGAAGGAGTCCCTTCTCAAGGATTCTGTAGATATTTCAGTGTAAGGCTTTGCAGAGGCTGGCACTGTGCAAAGGCCTTAATTGCTGAAATTCTCTTCTCATTTAAATTTCACCTGCTAAAAAGTCAATGATCACTGATCTAGTTTTCTTAGACGAGTTTTTATCCCTTGCCCTTGTCCAAAACACAAAGTACTTACGTCTGTCTCATGGGGTTTTTGTTGGCTCCTTCTAACCTTCAGAGTGGCTTAATTAATTGTCTTTGAAGAGAACATCATTGACTTGAGTGTTCAAAAAACTTCTGAATACACCTTTTGTAAGGGAATTTTAAGAAAAGTTACAAAGTAAGACTATTGTACAAATTGTTCAAAGTATTGTTTTGAAATAAAAATTGGTTGTACAAGGAAAAGGGAAGTATTAGTTGCCCTTGTTCTCCAGGCTGTGATGGTGTGCACCCCACCGGGATGCTGCTGGCTGCCTTTGACCAGCCCATTCAGCTTGAGAATGTCCCCTGGGTTATGAGCTTCACCTTCACTCACAGTCTGTCTCCTGAGGATAAAATTTTTTTTTTTCTTAGTTTCTGGAGTATTTCTATCCTTGCACATCCCTCCAGCATACCCTCCTACTTGTGATGCCTGTGACAGCTTTCAGTGCTTTCTAAGACTCCTTTTTTCTTTCCTAGAAAGATATCTTGTCTGAGAGACTATCAAGCCTGTCTCTGTACCCCTCTCATCATTTACACTTGAGTGGAGTTTGCTTAGTACAGCGCACAGAATTCTATTTATCAGGAGATCACAAAGCAGCAAGCGCAGCTGCCACTGCTACCGCCTGGAAAATGTGTCAAAACACATCTAATTTTATGTTCATCATCAGAGATGGATCCACATCACCCAACACAGCTTTTTCATCTTGAAGATCCACTTTGAAAGCTTCTAGATGAACCCAAATTTTGAATTCCAGCTCCCAAAGAGATTAAGGAGAATTGGAGTTGTGGTCACATCTCTGAATGTGTTACAGCCTCACAGTTCATGGCTAAATTAAAATCAAGCTGATCCAAAGACGTTTCAGTCATATTCATGTAAAAGCTACAGGCCCAAACATCTCTTTTCAGAGACAACAGCTACAACTTCATAATGGTTTTATCATGGTAGTTTGCTGAAAAATGTCTTAGATGAATCATTTCAAAGCCACCAAACCATTAGATCCCTGGCTAGCTGGCTCTATGTTCCCACCTCTGGCCCACCAAGATATTGAAAATCGGCCAGACACAGGAAACACAGTGGAGGGAATCAGTTGTTTGTTAACCAACCAGCTGTGTTAACTGAATAGCTGAGTGTGTTCTTTGTTTACTACCTGAACATGTTCCCACCCATCCGGTGAGTGCCAGTTGTTGAGCTGTTTTTCGGTTGACAGAAGAGCCAGCAGCTTCTCCAAAGATCTCAGGGGATCTTTCTTAAGATTTTATTGTGTAGTCAAAGGCTTTTTTGAGGTCTGCAGCAAAAGGATCCACAGCAAAAGGGTGTCAACACGTGACATTTAGCAAGGGAAATTCTGACTGTATGTAAAGGGGATGAGGGGATCACAATGAGGGTGATGCAGCACCGAGAGCATTCCAGGGATGATGCAGAACCTCCACCCATGGGAACAATCGGACCTGGCCCTGCAGTGCTGCCTCCAGGGAAGTTACAGCTGATGCCATAGAAAAATGGTTAAAACTAATGGGAAATGGACACATTTACATATGCCAGGGCACAGACTTTATGCAGAAAATATCTTCAGGCCATCACACAGAAAAAAAATAATTTAAATTGTGTAAAGAAACAATCCCTGTACACTGATGTTGCTTGGGAAGAGTTTGCGTTCTCTGAGCATTTAGGAGTGACATGGACTGAACTGACTGTCCTTGTTGTCACACGTGTGACACGATTTGGGAGTCTCGGCCTAGAGAGCAGGTGACAGACTTGTGCATCACTACAGCTGGCACTGGCTGGCATCCTCCAGGGGGTCTTCGTGGGCAGGTACCGGTATGAACAGCGTAGTACAGGAGCTGGCCACTTCCCCATCCTTGTTAGTCCTTTAGTCCCAGTTCTGTGGTGACTCATGGTCCAGTGTCTTTCATCATCATGACATTCAAAAATTTGCACCCATCAAAGTGTTACGTAGAACTTTTGAAGTAATCCCCAGCCCAAGCCCTTGGTGTGCCCAAAGACTCCCTCGTGGTTCAGACAAGCGAGCAGCCCTCAGGCTTCAGTGTAGAACCCAAAGTGCTTTCACTCAGGCTTCTATTTTGACAGCTGTGCAGCAAGACATTTCTTGAGAGTTCACGGCTTTCCAGAAATACCTGGGCCTCCTGAAGGACCAAAAGAAGTAGAAATTTGAAAGAAAACACTTAGGCTTATTTATTGAAGCCAAAGAGCTGTTATCTTCTAAAATACAAAGAAATCTTTCTGTGTTTGAGGGTTTACCTTCACACATTTAAATTTAAAAGGATCTTTCATTTTGTGTGACTTTTTCACTTCTAAAAACTCTGATATGTTTACAGCTCTTTGTTCATAATGGCTAAAAGAAAATTAAAGGTTGTTCTGAGAATAACCAGACAGCCATTTCTGTGCTTCTTACTTCATAAATCAGTTTTTTTACTGGCACGCCGATTTTCAGGCTTATTTATAAAGCATCAGTGACATTCAGTGTTCAGTTCAAGTACTGTAAGTTAATCACTTTTACATGCTGTACACAGCTCTGCATTTTTATAACCTGTTTGTTTGGGGCTGTTTGACTTTTTTTAAGCTGGAGGCATGAGGTTTCAAAGTCCTGTTTTACCAGCTGAGCACATATTTTTTTTAGATATATATATATATATATATGTATAGTGTTTCTAACTGGAATGTCCTGTTGGTTTCCTTGCAGGCCGTGGACATTCTGCTGCAGCACGGAGCCTACGTGAACGTGCAGGACGCAGTGTTCTTCACCCCGCTGCACATTGCTGCATATTACGGCCACGAGCAGGTATCTGAGGGCAGATTCAGACCCCCGGGCAGGGGAACCAAGGCACCTGTGGGTTTAGTGTTAGATGGTTGTGCTTTACATTCCAGAGGGTCCTGCCATGCAAAGACCTCACACACTGAAATTACATTCTGGATAACTACACATCTCTGGTTGCCCTAGGAGTCTGAATATCAGCAGGAAATTTCTACACTTCTATCTTCTGTACTAGACCCCAGCAAAAACTGGAGGTTTCCCCTTGAGACTTCTTGAAACAAAGGGTTCTTTAGCAGGCTTTGATAAGCAGGCTTGGGCTGCTTTCATCTGCTGTTCATTCATCCCATGCCAGAGATTGCCTGGGGAATGTGAATGTGCTTTCCGAACCTCTCAGAGGAAGTGAATGTCACTTTCCAGTCATAATTTAATGGCAATTCTATTGGCTTTCCTTGGAATCCACAAATTTTTCATTTAGTGGGAAAAAATGATCCTTCAGAGAGCAGGATTTTCCCTGAGGTGCTGTGCACATATCAGTGCAGTGGAGCTTGCTCCATTCACACAGATCACAGACTGACTGAAACAGTCTGGAGTTCTGACCAGAGCTGACACTGAGCCCCTCAGCTCTCTTTCTTGTATATATTTGGGCATTACAATTGGCACATGGCTAATCCACAGCCCAGTGTTAGCCCTGAACAGCCCTTTGATGTGAACGGTGACAATGGGCCTGTTTGGTTTATGCAAGCATTCCCTGTTTCTTTCTCTGGCTAAAGCCTTGTGTTCTGGGTGTTCAAAGTTTCAAAGGATGGCTTTGAACGGTGTCATTTCCATTCCAGTGACGTGTTACTGTGAGTGCATGGAGGAGCTGCCTAGGGAAAGCTTTTGAAAGCAGCTTTTGAGTCCAGATGATTGGAGTGCTCTGCCCTGCAGCTGGGTGAGAGCAGGGGTGTGAGTGAGCCAGGGACGTGTCTCCGAGGTGCTGCTTTCACGTCCATGCATCATCACCCAGAAGAAACTGCTTCTGTGGGGGCTGAGAGATCAGTTTGCTCATTTGCCACAAGCCACAGTCCTGTGAGATGATGCTGAAAGCTCCCGTGGGGCTCTGGGAGAAGAGACCTGTCAGACAGGAGCCACAGCTCTGGCCTGTGGGGACTTTGAGGGTGTTGCTTCATTTTGCTGATTGGTCTTTCAGACGTGTCTGGTGACCATTCACCATAGAGAACGTTTTTGAGAATGAATGTGCGCCTGCTTTTGAGAATTTTAATACATATGTAACTTAAAAATTAGTTTTCTATTTAATCTCTTCTCCTTTTTTTAACTTTACAGAGATGCTCACATATAGCATTACCCAATGCAATATTGTATCTGGTTTTCTCAAAGTTTTATTTTCATGTGATATTTTAATCAACCTTAATTAAATATTTAGGTAACCCACCTGTTACTGAAGTTCGGCGCCGATGTGAATGCGAGTGGTGAAGTTGGGGACAGACCTCTCCACCTTGCTGCTGCCAAAGGCTTTCTCAACATCACAAAGCTTTTGATGGAAGAGGGAAGCAAAGCTGATGGTAAGAAAAGATATTTAAAAATCATCTTTAACATTGTGTTTTATAGACAGAGACTTAGCTTCCTAACACATACTCTTTGTGTCTGTGTGTGTATATCATCTTTGGACAACTGAAACAAGAAAACAGCAGCTGGAGAGTTTTCCTCACTTAGGTATGCTGGTTTGTCATCTCACGTTTACTCTATTTTCAGTAATAAGTTAGAGCTGAAAAACAGGGGCAGAAAACAAAATTAAGTTTAATATACAGAGGTGGCTCATTATTTAGACATTCATCCAGGCAGGGAACATGTGGCCATGTGGTGGGGATTTGTAGCCAAAGTGACTTAAATGCACAGAGAACTGGTGAATGAGGTACAGGAGAAGGGTTTTAAGTCAAAATTATGCAGCAAGTAATTTAAAATTATTCATAAGGAAGTCAAAATTCCACAGAAAAGGGGATTTTTTAGCACATGATTTATTATGTTCCACAAGCTTCCTGCTCTTCGCTGGGGGCCTTTTCTGTCAGAGAAGGTGCCTGTGTGAAAATGTGATGGGCTGGACAGATACAAAAGTCTCTGAGCACACGTTGGGTGCTCTGTGAGTTGGTGCATTCTTTGTCCAGGTGGCCTCACAGTGTTGTCACTCGGGCTGTGATGTTGCACTTCATTGCTTATATTCTGCATGTGTCACAATTCAAAATATGTTCTCCTGTGACTAATGTCAGTGTGCAGCTGGTGGTTCTGCTGGGCTCTTGCTCTTGCTCTGCTCCCTCTCCTTTTGCTGTTTCAGTAACAATAAAGGCACAAAATGTGCCACACTCCATTGCTGTGACACCTGTGTCACAGGTGTGGCCGTGCATACTGGTGACACATCCCACAAAGGCATGCAAATGTTATAACTTAGAGGTCACATTTTATTCATATTGTGATTATTAATGCAGAGATTCCGACCTGTACCTGAAGGGAGCCTTAAAGAAGGATGGAGAGAGGCTATTTACAAGGGCCTGGAGTGCCAGGACAAGGGGAATGGCTTCACACTGACAGAGGGCGGGGTTAGATTAAACACCAGGAAAAATTCTTCCCTGTGAAGGTGGTGAGATGCTGGCACAGGGTGCCCAGAGAAGCTGTAGCTGTGCCATCTTTGGAAGTGTCCAAGGCCAGGTTGGACAGGGCTTGGAGCAACCTGGGACAGTGGAAGGTGTCCCTGCCCACGGGGAGGGACCTTAAAGACCAAGGTGCCTTCCAACCCAGCCCATTCTATGATTCTGTGAAATACTGAGCAAAGTTCAAATTATTTAGAAATTAATTTCTTATCCTCAGAGTAAGCGACAGAAATGGTTTTTTGGAAAGGAGCAGTACATTGCTTGGGAACGCACTGCTCTTTCATACATCAATTTACCGTGTTCTCTGTGAGGCCTGCCTGCAATCACACATCCTCCTCATGCAGCAAAAAAGCACGGAGGGAAGCAGCACGGTCAGGTCTGTGTGTGCTGTTTTCAGTAGCGAGCTCAGGGTGTTTCAGCCTCGATGTGTGTGCACTGAGCGGATATAATTATAATAAAGGGGGGAAGAAAGAGACATTCTCTCATCATGACAAGGCAGTGGGAGGTTTGCTCTCTGTTAAAGAGTTTATTCCAAAAGGAAAGAATCTGGGGCACCATTTCAGGTCCTTTTCTTTAAACTCAGAATCTTCAGCACAGGAAAAAAAGAAAAGGGAGACTGGAAGCGGGAAGCCTTTTGCTCTTAAAGTAGCACACTTTGAAACTTGCTATAAATGCAGCAGAGGAGGAACCAGGCTTTAGAGCCCAGGAATGAAAGGAATTGGGGAAAGAACCTGAATAAATTTGGCACTGTTCAGTGCAGACCAGTAATTGGGGTCACAAACTTGAACTATTTCTTTTAACATAATGTGACTCGCTAGTCAGCCCAAAACCCCAGTGACTGAAAACAAGCAGTGACCAATGAATCAGGCTGAAAAGGTCAGAATGCTGCTGAAATTAAGAATATTTGCAGCCTAACAATGGCCAAAGTCCTTCTCCAGCCCAACGACAAATTATAATAAAAACATATAAAAGAAATGTGCTGTTTATGTCTGTGTCATCACAAATGTTCATGTTTTACGTATGGCCCATGTATAAACCCTGTGGTACAAGTGTGGCTGGTTCTCCAGATGCCAATCCCATCATTTCTTTCAGCATAAACACTCTGGGGAAGGACTAAGTAACCTCTGTGTTTTCAGAAATCTCATAAGCTCTTTCAAGCACTTTCTTGCACTGTCCTTTTTCCATCCGTTCATTTACAGTGGTGGTTTCACCTGTTACTTTCTACCAATGTCATGTCTCAGTGCTAAGAATGATTTCTACAGAATTATTTTTTTTTCCAGACAAGAATTTAGCATTTGCTCAGTTTTCCTGTTTACTCGTAAGGCAACCTCAGTTTTCAGTCCCGGACTGCCTTAAAAGTGGTACTTTATGTTCTCAATTTAATATAAAAGTACTTTAAAAATCTCAATTTGAAGAACTCTTCTGTACTCTTCTTGAGTAAATCCTGAATCAATAGGATGTATTTTCTCTTCATAATGCTCTTCTGAGATTTTTGACTGATTTTCTGTTGTATTGAATGTAAAGGTCTCCTTCTTTTTAAGACAAAGCGTATCTGGTGTGCTTCATTTAGAAAGCAAAAAGCTACCAATTGAAACAAACCCCATTGTCCCATGGTGTAGTTATAGATCCTTCTTGAGGCAAAGGAAATGGTCTGCAGGCATTTGGCCTCAGTTCTGACTGGGTAAGTAAAGGAGCGTTCCTTCCTCGCTCCACCTTGCACCTTGTTGTGTTGTAGACTGAGGCCCCTGATGTCCTTCAGGCCCTTCTGTGGGGACATGTTCTAAAATGCTGATATTTATCATTATAAAATTTTGACATTTATTCCACTCTTATTTATTGCACTTCAGAATCGATCTGGTAAAATGGTACCAGAATGTCGGGTCATAATAAAAACTAAAGGCCAACATGTCACATGACACTATAAAGTGAAGAATTATTTCAGAATAGAGAGGGAAAAGAGTCTACTTTTCTTTACTTCTTATACGCAAGACTGCTAGGAAGGTTAATGGGAGCAGTTAATGGAGTTTGTGGATTTCAGTAACAGAACACACCACTGGAGCTCTCTGTCACTCGACATAAGGGAAGTTGTAAGTTCCACACAGTTCCAAGGACTGTCCATTTCTGTGAGCATTCAGCATTATTTCAGAAAGGTTTTAAAACAGGGATTTATTTCAATTTTCATTGTTCGATATACTCACAGAAAATCAAAGAGAAGACAGGCCCTCAGAAGGTGATTGGTTTGGCCTCTGTCCTGAGGAGGCTCAGCTGTAGGAGATGTTCCTGAGGGATGTCTGCCAGAGTTGGTGTAAAAGCCTGGCAGTGCAGGTTTGGGCACCTCCAATGGACAGATATTCCCTTGTAGTCTATTCATTTATGTAAACTGCCTCAAAGACCTGGTGCCAGGCTGAACCAAGAACTAAATGTTGCACAAAGGAGCCTGGGTTTGTCATTTCTATCAGTTACAAAATCAACCAGTTACGGTTGTTCTGGAAGAACACAGGAAGAAATACACCGAGAGTCACATAAACGCATGCTGCATTTAAAACTGACTAAAGACTTATTTTGGATAATGAAAACAGTACTTGTAGGTGTCTCTACCAACAAAGAACTCTGCCTAGAGCCTTGTCCAATCTCTTCTTCACTCCCTGCAGGAGAGATGAAGGAAGAGCCATGTAAGGCACCTCCATTCCCATTTCTGGTGCTGGAATGCAATTGCCCATCCCATAAACATGCAGAAGGCTCCCTGGCATGGATGTGGTCCATGATAGCTGGCAATCTCAAACAATTCCCATCTGCGGATCAAGGATCCTCCAGGGACACTCCATGCAACTGCCCTTGGAATAGTTTGCTGCTACTGGTAGATGCCAGCAGTTCCGTGCTGCCTGGACGTTCCCAGTTCTGTTGATATTGTTATTGTCTTACTTTTGCTTCAAAATTGCTCCTTCTGAGGGTCATTTATAACTCATGATTCCTTCATGGAAAGCTTCATCAAAACACTCAATAAGTTTGCAGCTGGAAGAAATGCCCCAAGTTACGCCCCAAGTTCAGAAAATCACCTTGACAGTGCACTGCAGATGGCACAGAGCAGTGTGGGTTTGATAGATGAAAGATCACAGAAATTTCAATTTTAAACAAATACGTCCACAAATATTTTTTCCAGGAGGTTTCAAAATCCATGGACACAACACATAAAATTCTACTAAATATCCCAAACAATCCCAGACACGCTGTGTTAAGGATAAAATCTTCTCTGTGGTCTTTTTCTGGGTCAACCGGCAGTGAATGCTCAGGACAACGAAGATCATGTGCCTCTGCACTTCTGCTCTCGATTTGGGCACCATGATATTGTGAAGTTCTTACTTCAGAGCAGCTTTGAAGTGCAGCCCCACGTGGTGAATATCTATGGAGACACACCTCTACACCTGTGAGTGCCCCGGGGCAGCTGTTTGGCAGGTTTGGGGCTCGTGGGAAGGCTGGGTTTGCTAACACCTCTGTACTGGCTTCCTCCTCAGTGCCTGCTACAATGGGAAGTTTGAAGTTGTCAAGGAAATAATTCAGCTCTCGGGAACAGAAAGCCTCACTAAAGAGAATATATTCAGTGAAACAGCTTTCCACAGGTGAGGTGTTCAAATGCCATTATCGATAGAGCTCCACTTACAGACGCGTGTGGCACAACACCCAAAATTACAAATGTCTCAGCAGCAGCCAGGTGAGGGACAGAGCGAGCAGGGAGCTCTCAGGGAGGGTGAGTTTGTGTCATGAGATGCATGACAGGGCATGAAGTAAGAGGCAGAACCAGGCAGTGAATGAGGAGAGAGAGAGCAGGAGAGAAGAAGTGAGAGCAAGGAAGGTGAGAAAATCAAGTTCACCAACACCTGCTTGGACAATGGTTCCTTTCCTTGTCCCGTTTGGGAGCTGAGATCAGAGCTCGTTCCACCTGGATGTCTGCTGAGCCAGGTACTCTGAATGAGAAACCAGGGGGCAGAACATGGTTTGGCTGGGATGCTGGAAGTTTGTAAAGGGTTTTTTAAGAGGCTCTTTGCAACACAGACCGTTTGCACAACTGTGAAAAATTGGGTGATTCAGCAATAATTAGAATGTTTCTGAAACAATAAAAACGAATATGCTTTGGTGGATTAATCATGCATTTGCACATTTCCAAAGATCCTTTATTACTGCATTTTTATCTCTATGTAATTCTTTGTAAATTTTTGGCTACCCAAAGTACTTCTTTTATGGACTATAGCACTCACCACTCCCTTTACTTCTGCAGTGCTTGCACCTATGGAAAGAACATAGAACTTGTCAAGTTTCTTCTTGACCAGAATGTTGTAAGCATCAATCATCAGGGGAGAGATGGGCACACAGGTAACATCATCATACTTACTGTGTATGAGGGAACATACCAGCACCAAAATGCTGGGAAGCCATACACCATCGGGATTTCCAGGGTAATTCCAACACCCAAGTACCTTTCAGACAGAGCACAGCTTTCTTGAAATGTTTTTACAGGAGGCATAGAAGTGATAAGACTGCAATGAGGCTGTATCAGGCTCATTAGGGTGTATAGGAGTAACAAAAGGTGGTGTAAACTGTTCCTCCCATAGTGAGGCTTCTAAGTGGTGTTAGAAACTTTTCTGCGAAGACATAGGCTCCTGGGATATCGTGTCTGAAGGGCTGCACACCTTCCTGTCCCCACTGCAAAGGGCTGCCTTTGTTGCCACTTGCTTTTTCTCACAAACGGAGTGGTTAAATGTGGTTTGCAGGTGGCAGAGTAAATGGTGGCACATTGTGCAGAGGCAATAGATTGGTTCTTGCAGCCTCAATGTTTAATTTTCACCTCTCGCCTCAGGTATTTTTTTTGACAACATATTTGTTTATCGAGGAAATCAATTCGCGCTTTACAGTTGTTGCTGCAGTCGTGTTGCCATGTTCTGACAGTTGTGCTCCCCACGTTTCTCTGATGTCCCAGGATTGCACTGTGCCTGCTACCATGGCCACATTCGCCTTGTGCAGTTCTTGCTGGATAACGGAGCTGATATGAATCTCGTAGCTTGTGATCCCAGCAGGTCCAGTGGAGAAAAGGATGAGCAGACCTGTTTGATGTGGGCTTATGAGAAAGGTATTTCAATTTTCTAGTTTCTGCTACAGAAAATCCACAGAAGCTGTGCAGGAAGGAGAGGGCAGCATGGGAAGGAGATAGTGCTGCAAAATAACCTGCCAGTGCCTGCAGACAGAGCTCTCACCATCTGCTCCCCAGGGAGTGGCACAAAGGGTTATAAACCCCAGCCCTTCAATGTGTCATCTCAGATGGCTGTTAAACATCAGTTTAATCCAGCACAAACTCAACAAGAGGAGTGTTTCTGTGCTGCTAACACAGGAGACACGCAGCCTGTGCAGCAAGGGCTGCCCCCCCTCTGGCATGTGCATGAGTTCTCATTTTATTGCTGAACGTTGTGAGGAAGGATGAACCAGTCAGTAATCTCGAATTCTTCCAAATATGGATCAAAGTGAGGCATTTTCCATGGTTCCTGTTATTCTGTCCTGCATGTACAGCCAGGTAGCAGCTTCCATCTTGTTTCTGAGTCTGTAACTCCTGGGACATTCCCCTGCAGCGCCTTTTATTGTGAGAGTGATTGTAATATATTCAAACTATGAGTTTGCAAGGCTTTTCAAAACCTGATTATTGGCAAAATAATACATATGAAATTACTGAGGGAAAACTCGTCTTGGAAAGGTTTAGGAAAGAATTTTAAATGCTGCCAGGCAGAGTTTTGTGCATCAAACATCTGAGCAGGTGGCTCCACTGCCAGCTGGTGCCTCTCAAGGGGCAGGGGCAAGCATAGCTTCCATCTGCAGCAATAGTGTACAAATTTCTCCGGGTTAGGACTACAAAAAGAATGTTTACAGGCACTGGTTTTCCTTGTCAGGTCCACTGAAGACTATTGTCAACTTCCATTGCAGAAATTCTGCAATGCAGGTTTTTCCTTTGCCATGTCTTGCATTTTAGGAGTAGGTGGACTCATGAAAATAATAATAATTACTAGTATTATATATTATTATTGTTGTTGTTGTTGTTGTTGTTATTGTTATTGTTATTATTAAAAGAATGCTTGTTTTTACTGGCAGAAATTCCCCATATTTCTACATTTAAGAATCACAGTAGGTTTAGATTATCATCACTGTGCTTTGCATATTTTATAGGCATGTTGTACATTTGTTTTAAAAATCCCTTGATTTTGTATAAATTAATTTTTTTTAAAAAAGTGATTTGAGTTACCTGCAAATCCTTTTATTTCCTCTTCCTTTCCTAGGTCACGATGCAATTGTGACCCTCCTGAAGCATTACAAGAGACCTCAGGATGAATCCCCCTGCAATGAATACTCCCAGCCTGGAGGAGGTATGGGCTGAGCAATCATTTTATTCTGTAGCCAAAGGGCCTGATCAGCTGTGAGCTGAAGGTCAGTCCCTGTAAATCATTGCTCACACCTTTTCATGTCCTGAGCAGTCTTCCGCCACTGTTCTTTTTGTGCTGTTTAGTCCCGATGTTTCTTTGACTGTTGACTTTTTATCCTTCTGTACTCAGCTCCCTTCATACTTTTTAATATCTCTGGGTATCTAATGTCCCCTTTGGAAAAATTAATTACCCATTTTGCTACAAAAATACTCATTTGTGTTGGTGACTAAATGACAAGAGCCAGGAAGTGAGTTAGATTAAACTAAACCTTTGGCTGTGTGTTGGAGCGCTGCTTCAGAGAGGATGAGGAGGCTGTACCCTGCGGCTTGCCTGGGTCATGTTCTGCTCCAGGTGTGGAAACAGGAGGAACCTACAGCCAGCAGCAACATCAACCTGCTCCCTGAATCACTTGGCCTGTTCCAGGTTGAGGTGTGTAGAGCTGAAGTGTATGTAAATCTGTAGGGGACTAAGGTCACAGGTGCAATGGAAATTATTTTGGCAAGCAATTAGCACACGCAGGAATATTTTGTAATTCTGATTTGTAAAAGGACTTGGCTTCCACTTGAGCAGAAAAAAGGGGATGAAATTTCTGGTATAGGGAGAAAGCCGAGGCCTTTGGGAAAGTCTCGTCAGTGAACTAAACAGTGCAGTATGTTCACAGCCCAGCTTGGGAATCTGGCCAGAGCTCCTGTACAGGCTCTCGTGGATCTAAAGGCTACGTTGGCTCCCTCAATACCTGTGAGTCGATATCATTCTGCAGCAATCAGTAAAGCCATACACAGATTCCTTTCAAGGCTGCAGCGATACAACACCCCAATCTGCTGTGCCTGGTACAGTGAAGAAAATGAACTGTGTCCCAGCCCAAACCAGCTCCCATCAGATGTGTCTGTGTGTTTATCTGAATTCTCACCCTGTATTATTAATTCTTTCAGCCATCATTGACTCATTAATTTATCAGCACTATCACTTATGCTGTCGCTGAACTCCATAATTTTCCCTCTGTTCTTTATTTCAGACGGTTCCTACGTGTCAGTACCATCCCCTCTAGGGAAGATTAAAAGCATGACAAAAGGTATTTGCAATGGCAAGGGAAAACTTGAACTTTTGTGGTCTTTTTATCCAATGTGTTTGTCAGCCTGAACATCCTACACAGGATTCATTATTCCTGGAATTTTTATGGTTCATTGTTCCATTTCACTGGGATAATTTAAGGAAACAATATACTTAGTTTTGTTACTCAGCACAATGACAATTCCTGTATTTGCCTTGCTTTCATTCACTTTTAAAAAAAAAATTTCTTTTTATTTCTTTGAGAAAAGGCTGTGATGTGAAATAGCACTAATGAAATACCCACTTCTCCATGAATGCAAATAAATAGCATTTAAATCACACCATGAAACACCCAAATTATCCTTATAAGAAAAATTCTGTCTGAAAATAATTTATGTTACTCTGAAACAAATACAGCTGAAACATTCAGAGAAATATTTTAAGGTATTTTAAGATATTTCCTCTTTTTTTTTTTTTGGTGGTACTTTCAATTTTCCACTTTAAATGTTCACTCTGGATATAATCAAATCCTTTCATCATTTACATAGCAGCAGCAAAATCTTCTGTTTGGAAATATTCTGATAAGCTTTACAGTAATAAACTAACAAGATCAACAAGACAGAGACATTTGACAACCAGTTGACAAATTTAGTCGCAAAGTTTGCACTCCACATGTCACTAAGAGCCAGTCAGCTCTGGAATAGCATCCCCAGCAGCAGCAACGAGCACTGGCAGAAAAATGAATTAATTCTCCGTGTAAGGAATTTTGTGCTGCCATCCCATGGTACAGGCAGAGTTTGGGAATGTGGGACAGTGCTCATGGCTGATACAGGGCTAGAGCCAGGAATGCCCAAGGCAACCTGTCGTGTTGCAAGGACGTGTCTGTCACTGGGGCTTGCTGTAGCAGGGAGCAGGATTCGCAGCCAATTTACAGGGAAAAATCAGCTTTCCCCATGCAAGAGTTCTGAAGTTCAGAGCTTTTATGCTTGGTCCTCCCCTGACCCACGTTTCACAAATGGGATGAGTGTTTCTCTTGCAGAAAAGGCTGATGTCCTCCTCCTCCGCGCTGGATTGCCATCACACTTCCACCTTCAGCTCTCTGAGATAGAGTTCCACGAGATTATTGGCTCAGGTACCAGAAATGAAAGTGCATTCACTTTAAATGTTTGATGTTCATAACAAATATATTTGAGCTTATTTATTTTAAACCATTTTAGGGTCTTTTGGAAAAGTCTATAAGGGACGATGCAGAAATAAAATTGTTGCAATCAAACGGTAAGTTTGCCAGGCTTTTCCATCCTGCTTGGTCAATGACCTAGTTTGAAGTATTTAAAAAGCCCATATTTTACGATAATTTTGCCTTCTGCTTCCTCTCATGTCAATTCTAAGTTATCGAGCCAACACCTACTGCTCCAAATCCGATGTGGACATGTTCTGCCGTGAGGTTTCCATTCTCTGCCGGCTGAACCACCCCTGTGTCATCCAGTTCGTGGGAGCCTGCCTGGATGACCCCAGCCAGTTTGCCATCGTCACCCAGTACATCTCGGGGGGATCGCTCTTCTCCCTGCTCCATGAGCAGAAGAGGTACTGCCCTCATCTACTCGGGGGCCTGCCACACAGAATTTGGAAGTGTAGGGAATCTATGCTGATGTAAATATCCATTTCAGTATAAGACCACAGAGAAAGGAACACTAGAAGATATTGAGCTTTGGTTCACTTTATTGGGTGTACGAGGTAAATTGATACGTAATCACAAAATTGTTATTGTCATTATTTTACAATATATAGATTTACTTTACATAGATTATGTAATATTATTTTGTATGTAAAACAATTTTAAACGTTCCATGATTTATACAGATAAGAATAATTTTCAACTCTTTATTAGCTTCAAGTAATTTTTTATTTTTTTATGAAATACAGAATTCTTGATCTGCAGTCTAAATTAATCATTGCTGTAGATGTGGCCAAAGGCATGGAGTATCTCCACAACCTCACACAGCCCATCATACATCGGGATTTGAACAGGTCAGTTTCTGTCTTTAACATAAAAATTTAGGCAACATGAAAGCTCAAAGCCACAGGGACACCCTGCAGCCTCCTGCAACCCCACAGTGTCTCATTAGCACTCAGTTGAAAATAATCTCAGAGGTTTTGTACAAACCCCTACGAGTCACAATTGTTGAACTGTGATTGTCCTTGAAGGTTGCAGTTGCTGATGCTGTTTTCCTGCATCTGTTTTTCTGAATCTCCGTTTTCCAAAGCTCAATTTCAGCCTAACACCTGCTGTCACAGGGCACTTGGTCACATTCCCTCATCACTTCATCTCCTTCCCTTTGCTTTGTCTCTTTTACTCTAAATATTTCCCTGTAGTCACTGAGTTCCCGTGTTTCTCAGTTTGCTTGGCTCATTTGTTACAGCCAACAGCAGCTCTGATTGCTCCCCTCTGGGAGCTGAGATCCTCACGGGACTGGGCACTCACCCATCTCTGGTGGTATCCGAATGGGAGCACTGAGTCCTCGGTGTCTGCAGGGAACAGCCTGTTCTCGCTGTTCTAGCTATGAAAACAGTCTTGTGCGTGTTTCAGCAACAGGGGTGAAATACCTGAACTGCACTGATTGCAAGATTGGAGATGAAAATGGTCCTTTTGCTAAAGCCAAAACATGGTCCTTAGCTCTGTCAGCCCTCGACAACAACAGGCACACTGAATGGCGTCCTCCACAATCCCTCTGAGTCTCCTGCACATACCTGCATCCCTGCCCAGGCTCCTTCCAGGCCACAAACCTGTCTTGTTCCAAGGGAGAGCCTTGCTTTTGAAGCAGTGGCACAAGCCAAGAGCCCCATGCCTGACTGCTGCAGGCTGTGGAACTCCTCTAGGGGAGCCCAGGCTCAGACCAGGGCAGCCCAGGCTCAGACCTCACAGTTCAGCTTCATGCCTTGGTGGCTCTTAGAAGAACAGTTCTGCACTGAAGGATTTTAAAGAATGATTTCCACAAAAGAAAACCTAACCCAGTATCTTCCTAGAGAGCAGGAAAGCATGTAATGGCCCCACAGAGCTCATACAGATCATATTTGTGAGGGTCAGAAGATAATGTGCTGTCGGGATGTTGGTGCCATTGATGTGTGCTGCTGAGAGCTCAACTTCTGAAAGTTTAGTGCAAGAGCAGGAGTCGTGTTTGCAGCATGAGTCCCAGCCAACCCACAGGCACAATTACCAGATGAAAATCTTTGCAACAACTTAAGAGAAAGACTAAGAGTGAAATTCCGTGTTAAGTTTTGCCAGTAGCTTCACAGGAGCCTCATATTTTTTACCTTAAATTTTCACATAACTCATCACCACCTTTGTGAGTTCTGAAATCTAATGCACTGCACATAATGCATTAAATAAACCTGCAATATGGCTTGACAGAATAGAGAAGAAAATTAATCTTTCGTGTCTCTACCCTGAAAAAGGGGTTATCCATCCATTTGAAGAATAATTGGGAGTTTTATTTTGCTTTTCACTTCTGACAGCCATCAGTAATGGTGACATGCATCAACTTATTACTGCTTACACCACGGTGAGGGATGGCAGCCACAATGATTATAGCACTTTAATAAAAGAGAGACCATTTTAGTATCCATTTAATTTAGGCCGTAACAGCTGAACATGGCTGGAGCAAGCCTCTGAGCGACTGACCTGCTTTTGATGGCTGTAACTATCTGTGAACACTTCTGAGAGCTGCTTGGTGAGGGAGATGAAAGAAAGGATGGCAGCCTGGTGGTAATGGGCATGGAGTCTGCGACTCTTTGTTGAAATATCCCTTGTGAAATCTTAAAATATCCATTGCTTTTCATTACACCCACAGCGTGTTTAAAGGCAGAAGGATCTTTTAATGGCCCGAATCCTTGGGAAAGGGACATGCTGTGCCTGTCACTTGACATGGGAGAGAGAAGCCTCCGTGCCTGGCAGACCCCGGAACCATGTCCTTTCACAAAGCCAGGATGATTGCACACTCCTCGTTCTTATCTTGTTTTCTTCCTTCCATGGTTTCATGAGGAGAACAATGCCTGCTCTCACCATTGCAATCCCTGTGTGACCTTAACAGAAGACAATTAATTTCTGATTCTGCTGAATTCAGTATTAGTCTTCTGCCAGCTCAGTTCAGCTTGGATTTTTCTTGCTGTATTTCTCAAAACATAGGCTTAAGAGCACCTGTTTCACCTGAGGTTTTCAAATTTTTAAGTGCCACTGAGGCAATTACAGCATTTTTAAGCTGTACCTTCCAAGCCTTATTTCTGTGGGGTGTATTTTTTTTTACTTTAAAAAAGAAAAATCAGTAACTGTAGCGTTCCCTGGAGGTACCAGACTGACAAAGCCCTCCCGGAGCCTGCTTCCTGCCCTCAGACATGCCCATCAATGCATTCAGCACCAAGATGAGCATTTCAGCATTGTTCGTTAGATCCTGGGCCAGGGGAGGTTCAAGGTGGACATCGAGGAGAATTCCTTCACTGAAAGGGTGGTCACACATTGGAAGAGGCTGCCCAGGGTAGTGGTGGAGTCACCATCCCTGGAAGTGTTCAAGGGACAACTGGACATGGCAGTCAGGGCTCTGGGCTAGGTGACAAGGTGGGGATTGGTCACAGGTTGGACTCTGTGATCTCGGAGGTCTTGGAGACTTCTTTTCCAATCTCAAGGATTCTGTGATTCTATGAAAGGCTGATGCATGCCATGAGGAGAAAGGGAATTTCAATTGATTTCTCTGTTTCTCCACAAAAACTGTCAGCCTAGGTCTTGATTATGTCTTGACTTGTCAAGTTGGATTTATTCAAGTCTACACAATCCTGGAACAGACTGAAACTGAAGCTAGGGCTCAGCGCAGTTGAGACACGGTGATAATTTTTGTCCCTGCTGACAGAGGCCAAATTTGAGTGAAGACCACAGCAAAGTCTGTAGCTTTGTGTGGCTTGTGTACCTACGCTCAGCCTGGGGTGCAGCCTTCAGGAGTCTCTCTAGTTCCGCCTCGTGTTCGATTCACATTTTCATTTGGCACATGGTGTGGGTCTCAAAACAACTCCACATGCCATGCTAAAATCATTTCAATATTTTGATGGAAAGTACATATGAGAGCTAAAATCAGATTGAATATAAATCAGGAGAGTCACGGTTACATTTTTATGATTACATTTATCATCCCAAGGGTTGGGTTTAGGTGAAGGTGGAAGTCTTGAAGTCAGTGATTTGTGGGAGTCCTGCTTGGGAGAGCTTAAATTTTTTCTGTCCTAAAACTGTTATCTGGTAAAATTTGTGTTCCTCACTTGACTGTTCTTGTTTGTATCTGCAGCTCTAATATGAGCAAGTTGTGTTTTTTGTGGAGACCATCAATATTACTTCCATTTTCCCTCCTCATGTAAACTCTTGCCAACTTTTTCATTTCTGTTTTTCATACGCTTTTCACTCTTCTGAATTTTCTTGGCTCAGTCAGCATTTGATAAATATCCTGACAGCATCGTTGTGTCCACATTCCTGCACTTTCATGTTGTGATGTGCCCGGCCCTTCCAAAGCCCTGTGCTGTGAAGGCATAGTGACTGGGGCAGGGAAACCTTTCTTTCCAGAGGTACTGGAAGCTTGTGACCTAACTAAAACATCTCGTGGGTCTTTCCCCAGGTTTCCATTCCCTTTGAAACCCTGTGTTTGTGTTGCCGATTTCTAAAAGTCTCTCTGCATGCAAATCAGTCAAAGGTTGGATTAGCAGTGAAAGGTTTGGCTCTGTGATCTCGGGAGTTTTTTTCCAACCTTGATGATTCTATGATTACACAGTTTTATGAAGTGGTTCTTTTTCCGCTTCATCTTGTGTGTTCTTTGCTGAAAATTAAATCAGTTGCTGTAACTTCCTTGAATCAGTAAATAAATTTTCAATAGATTCTATATACACTTTTCCTGCTAAATGACATTTTGCAATAGGCAAATATTTTTTGCCTGCGTGATCCATTCTACATGGACTCTTCAGATCTGCTCCTTCTCTTTTATACGCTGGCGTAAATTAGGGATTACCACCTACATAAGCCTTGGAAGGAAACAGAATCAGTCCACACAATTTTATTTTAAGATCATCACTGTGTTAATATTCAAATATCATTATCTTTGTCACTTCATCACTGAGATTCAGTGCACATATTGAATAAAGCTCTTAGACTTGGTCTGTAACTAATTACAGAAGGTGTTTTGCTCTGATGCTCATTAGAAGCTGACATTATGGTTTCTGAAGCTTTGGGTTTGCCCTCTCAGGGGTAAAGTGCACTTTCTAACAACAAAGATGAGACGTACCTATAGACATTTAGCTAAGGAGGTGATTGATTCGAACTCAAACGTTTAGCTATGACCCAAAAACTATAACATTTTTACCATCTTTAAGACACTATCAAACAATTACCTATAGGTTTTTTTTTTTCCCCAGTCACAATATTCTCCTGTATGAGGATGGCCATGCAGTAGTTGCTGATTTTGGAGGTAAGGAGTTTTTATGGAACACTTATAAAGTAACCCCAGATTCTCTAAAACTAAACATGTGCTGACTGAGAGGATCCTGTGGAATTGTACTTAAGGCAGGACTTTTGTATAATAAGGTGTGTGTCTGTATTGGCCTGAGAGCAATTCTTTTTCTTGCTGTTTCAGAATCTCGATTTCTGCAATCCCTGGATGAAGACAACATGACAAAACAACCTGGGGTTTGTTTCTTGTTTTGTTCCACATAATTAATATCAAACATATAGGCAAGCACAGTTTAGGAGAAGAAGACATTGGAAATATGTTTGTTGGAAAAGATGGACTGGTGTAGAATTTCATCTCTCTCAATGTTTCTCTGTCTTGGTTTTATTTTTTTCCTCTGTCTTTAATAGCAGAGATGAGGGAATATATAACATCTGCAGCAGAAAACAATGCTTTATAAGGTTGTCTTTGGAGCTCTATTGCCCCAATTCCTTACTAAAGAGTTCTTTTTAATCCACTCTTCCCCACTCACAGACACCTGCTGTTGGCAGTGGTTCCTTTTTCTAACAGGGAATTAGTTACTCAGCACTGATTCCCTTATTTCACAGTTCTTTTCTTCACAATAGCCCATTGCTCAGTGTCAGATTTACAAGACAGTTGTTGTCTTCATGGGTTTGAGTCCAGATGTGTCCCGTGTGTCACTCCACAGCCAGGAATGTTCACATCATCCTAACTATTAATGTGGGGTGGGATGGGTGATGGGATGGAATGGAGTGGGCAGTGCCCCAGGATGGGGGGTGCTACACCAGGCCTTGTATACAAATACAGGAATAGGTGCTTGTATGAGGAAGCAAACGCTGCTAACGTGTGATTGCTGTTTCCTGGCGTGCAGAACCTGCGCTGGATGGCCCCTGAGGTGTTCACCCAGTGCACAAGGTACACCATCAAAGCCGATGTCTTCAGCTACGCTCTGTGCCTCTGGGAGCTGTTAACAGGGGAAATTCCATTTGCTCACCTGAAACCAGGTAACATGCTCAATTAATTAATATTTTAAATTTCTCTAAACTAGAGAAGTAGCTATACCGTGTAATTTTAACCAATATCTTACTGCAGTGTGTTATTAAGTGCTAAGATAGTGCATTCAGTGAAAAGCACAGAACTATCCTATCTAGGTCTAGGACTAGGAACAAGACCCTCTGACTACAGGCTTTTTTGGCTCTCACGTGGGTGTTGGGATTGCAAAGCCATTCCTTGGTACATCTCCTTGTGTACCTCAGGACAGCAGCCACAAACCAGGGGAGGGGGGGGGATGTGCGACAGCAGAGCCACATTTCCAGGGCTGCATTTTGCACTCCTGAGGTTCTGACCCCTGGATGTCTGACTGGAGTTGTTAGAGGTCATGAGTGCTGCAGGACGTGGTCAGAGCCAGCATGGGTAAGGAGGGAGGGTTCAGCCCCTCTGCCAATGAGACCCTCGCTGCTGTCTGACCCGTGACCAGAGCTGGGCCTGTGGCCATGGTGATGGGCATCTCACTCTGCTGTCACTCTGACTGGAAAAGCCTCCTTTAACCTCCAGCCTCCATCCAACCTCCTTTATTCATAGGTTGGATGGCTCAGTGTTTCCACCCCTGCTGCGTGTCTCAGTGGCGGGCAGGTGTGCTCCTGGGACGCGCGTGACCGCGGGTGCTTACGCGTGTCTCTGGGCTGTCCCTTGCAGCGGCAGCGGCGGCGGACATGGCCTATCACCACATCCGCCCGCCCATCGGCTACTCCATCCCCAAGCCCATCTCTGCCTTGCTGATCAGGGGCTGGAATGCCTGTCCTGAGGTGAGTGCCCCCGGCAGCAGGAAAATGGGCACATTGCTCAGGCCGACACCCCCAAAATCAGAGTTTCCGTGGGAAGGGTGACTGCAGAAAGCCCCCAGGCAGATAATGGGGTGCGTCAGGAAATACAGGAGAGTTGGTGAATTGAGGAGGAAAGTAAATTAACATTTAGCCTTTCAACAAAACTTAATTAATCATGTAATGCTGATTATGGGTTGAGCTGTTGCAGAATGAGTAGAAAATTCCCTGCTGCTCTCAGAGTTTTGTAAGGAACAGCTAGTGACAGCAGGTAACACACATTTGTTTTAAATTTATTAATATTAAAGTGTTGACTTAAGCAAGCACTGAGATGGGTGCAGTCCCTGTGTCTTGTCAGCATTCCCACAGCCACTTAGCCCCTATGAGGAGAAACCATCTTTTCAGAGTCCCAGCACAGTTTGTTACCCATCAGTGTGACTCCAATGTCACTTCATCTTGCCAGTGTTTTAGAGCTTCAGGACAGAACTATAAAACAATTGATAGCTCAATCAGCCCGTGGATGGACAGAACTTTGCACAAGATGTGAGAAAAAACTTGTCAAAATTATTTTAATTAAAGTTTTTTTGCTACTGTTCTTTATTAGGCTTTATTTAGCTTTACTAAAGGTCTTTTGCTATCACTTGTTAGCGAAAAATGGTAAATTTTGGGGCTCAACAAGTGTTCACAGGTCAAAATTCTCCACAAGGTCTGCTCAGTTTAAAGAAAAAAAAGGCAGAAAATATAGGAGTATACCTGAAGGGGGTTTTCTGGATGGCCATGAAATGCCTCCAAATTAGAAAATGTATCTTTTTATTTGTCTTTAATTTCATTCAAGGCTCATCCTGGCTGAAAACAAGTTCCCATGTGCCATGTCCCTGTTTCTATTTATCAGGTACCTGAACATCTGTTTCCCTGAAACTTTTGACAGCAGCTGTTTCCAAAGGCAAACTGGTGATTAGAAGATTAGCAGCATCTCCTGAGAAGCCTTTTTCATTGGCTAATTGGATTTGTGAGCTTTAATTAGAGCCAGAGAATTTGCCATAAGGCCTAGGGCTGAGCTCTGTAAAGAAGTAAACATTTTAGTTTTATTAAGTTATAGTCTCTTCTTCCATTATCTCCAATGGGCACAGCTGATAGATTCTGATCGAGTTCCATTGGAGGGGACAGGGCTTGTCACATGCAGTAAATGAGTATGAACACTTTGTAAACTGGAGCTCAGGCACGTGCTCATGGTCAGATGAGGTTTTTTAACTGAACTCTTTTATAGAAGGAACCACTGAGATCATCTCACAGTCAGGTTTGTGCCCAGTCATCCAATGGGATCTCCCTTCTTCCCACCAGTCTTCCCTCAGCTCACAAGGAGCCAGCTTGGAGAACTCCGTGTCTCTGGGAAGGGCTCCATGCCCAGAGGGTGGGTTTTGCCAAGGTCATTTTTCACACTGTTGTCCTAGGAGTAAGTTACTCACAGCAGGGCTTATGGAGCCCAAGGTTCTTGTAGGACCAGCGTCGTCCCAGTGTGTTTTTCCAAGTGGAGGTTCTCAGTGCAGTGACAGCAGAGCAACTGGATCAGTCGGAAGAGCAGAAGGCTTTAAAGACTAGCTGAGGATGGAGTCACCCAAGGGACTGACACATGTCCCTGGGGAAATCCTGTCCCTGCCCCAGCTTGCCACACCCCCGGAATGGCTGGTTGGAGGCAAGTTCTGCACCCTGGCTCTCAGACCAGCCCCTGCTGCTCCCCTGGTCAGCCACCTGTGTGGAGAGCACACACTCTTCTCCCTCCCTTTCCCGTGGATGCAGAGGAGTCTGTGGGAGAGAAAATGGACACGTCATGTTCTTCTTACCCTGCTGAGAAAGCAAAGCATTTAGTGCCCAGTTTGTAAGTATGCTTTCTCGCAAAGGGATAAAACTTGGAGCCTCATTCCTGTGTACATGGATGAGGGAGGGAGGAGGATGGCCATACAGGCAGGTTGGCCAGGAACTCGTCCGCTGCTCATCACTGCTGTTGCTGTGTCTGAAGTCCTGTTCATGGGCAAAGAGAAAGTCAACCTGAAGAGCAGAGCCAATAATTTATTGATAGTATTTTTGTGATCTAGTCATTATTAGCTCAAATCTAATTGTTGCAGAAAAAGAGATGATTTTCAGTTAAAGTTCATATGCACACAGTCTTCATGTTGTAGCTCAGCACTGAACTTGCAGTTTTCATCAGATTCCCAAACAGACTGACAGCTATACCATGAAATTCAGAGAGGGGAAATGATGGGGACTGTGACTCATCCCTTCCCTGTGTGTCAATCTAATCACATCAGATCTGCCCCTTTCCATTTTTAACCCAGCTCTGGTTTTCCTGTTGTGTTCACAGGGGAGACCAGAGTTTTCAGAAGTCGTCACAAAGTTAGAGGAGTGTCTGTGCAATATTGAGGTAAGAACCTGGCTCCCAGCAGGGGAGGTCTGTGTGTGTACAAGCAGATGGGAGTGCAAGTGGGGACAGGGACAGTGGCAGCAGCTGAGGACAGCGGTGCCTTTGGAGCTGCTGGAAAAGTCCAAGGAAAAGTGGGATACCACTTATGAGAGACAGAGATGAGAAAGGACTTGTAAATATGCCATAATGGTACCTTTATTTTTTTTTAACCCAGTTAATGTCTCCAGCCTCCAGCAATAGCAGCGGGTCCCTGTCTCCCTCCTCCTCCTCGGACTGCCTGGTGGCCCGGGGCGGTCCTGGGCGCAGCCACGTCGCCGCACTGCGCAGTCGGTTTGAGCTGGAATACGCCCTGAACGCACGAGCCTACACCGCCTGGTCACAGGGGTGCGTACGAGTCACCGCGGGGCCCGGGGGAGGCAGAGGGGCTCGGGAAGGCTCCCACTGAGATGGCTGAAGGAAAGAAGTAGGCTGTGCTGCTGGGAGGTGGCGTGGCAGGACCAGGAGAGAGCACCACTGGACCTGTGCCATCACCTGTGTCCATCACAGAGCCCAGGCTGCCATTGGGAGGGCAGCGGGGGAAGGTGAAAATGTCCTTGCTAAGAAGTGAAGGGACAGATGGACAGACAGAAAGACATAATCCAGAGCCTTCCAGCAGGTACAGAGGCAGGAGACAACTATGTAAGGAAGAGCCTCACAGAGGTTTGTGGGAGTCAGCATTGCTGGGACTGTTCCTACGAGGGTGCATCCTAAAAACTGTATCACTCATTTCATGCCCACAGAACGGTAAGAAGAACTCCTGATATTTTTTAAGGCAGGGACACACATGGGTTCTCTATATTATTGTACCATTAAGTAAATACCTGCGGTATTATACCCTACCAGTGGGAGAACTGATTTCAAGGCCAAACATAGCAACTCTCATCTCTAGGGTCAGGGATGAACATGTTGGCAGGACAGTGGCTTTGGTCCGTGACTGGAAGATGAGTCCACAATCTTCCTTGCCTGAGAAATGTATTTGCAAATGTATCTGCACCTTTTAGCAGTGACACATAAAATACATGTCAATGACCCTGGACTGATGCCTGGAATTGCTTCCAAGATGGCAATCCAGAGAGAGTTGTGAAGCCCCAAATGGGGTATTTGAGGGCAGTTACTCTGAGAAGGGTAACTGAGTGCCAGCGTGCCTGGGGGTCATGGTCTCGCTTCCTGACTTATTCTTGCTTTTTGTTTGCTGAACTGCTGTGGCCAGGCCTCAGGCTGATGCCTCATGGTACTGTTCTTTCCTTCCACTCTGGAAAAAAGCTCTCATAGTCTGGAGATGTGCCGTCATCAGTCTTACCTAAACTGACACCTCCTGTTTAAATTGCAGCACTGGGCAACCCCCTTCCCAGGGCCTGTCTCTGGATGACATGAGAAGGAACTTCCAGTACCCACCCGTGGACAAAAACGGTGAGCTACTGCCGAGTGCTCCTCCGGGCTCCCGGGGCACTGCCACCGGTTATTCTGCTGGCACTGCAGGGAGGGGGCTGGGGAGCACCGCTGCCGTGCCGAGCTGCAGGTGACCCTCTGTCTGCCCCTGGCAGGGTACGTGTCGGACCCCTTGAGCACCATGAGGTTCCACTCCTGCGGCAGCAGCGGCAGCTTTGAGGACAGCAGCTGAGGGAGGGACCGTCCACCTGCCGCCAGCCTGGTCATCGACCTGCAGCTCTCGCTGCACCACTGAACCTTGAGTGACACACTGAGATCCCTGGACTGAACAGCTTTAGTGTTGATGACAAATGTCCCTGTCCTGCATTCTGCTTTTGCATCTCCCTCAGCTGATCTGCCCAAGGGCTGGGTTTGGTGCTGTGCTGCTGTTCTGTGTCATGGGAATGCTGCATTTTCATCTTGGGCACTGATAACACAATGAGATGAAAGTAAAGAGACATCAGTTATATTCCAGAGCTCTGAGGCAAGATGCCTTTAGCTTGGACAGCCCTGAGGCAGGGGGATGTCAGCCCACCCTTGTTGGGAGGTACCTGGGATCCACCAGCCCCATCCCCAATAAGACAAGGAACAGCTTGTAAGCCTCCCCTCCATCCACCCACTGTGGGGGCTCAGTTATTCCTGCTCACAGGTTCTGAACCAGACCTGGTTTGTTTTTGAGTTCCCTACAGCCCCAGACATCCTATGTCCCATTTCCTGCTCCGTGGGTTGATGCAGCTCCTCAGCACAGCAGCCCCCGCCACAGCTCATCAGGGCCCCGACCCTTAGGTACTGTACTGCTCACTGAGAACACGGACATATCTGGATGCCCACCTTCCCTGAACTCCTCCAGACATCTGTGTTTTCTTATCCACTTGGTTTGGTTTGAGGGATTGTTTTTCCTGAAGAGTGTAAGCTTTCCTGCAGTTGCTTGCTTACGAAATGCAACACAGGAACTTCAAAACAAACTTTTAACCAGAAGGAAATTGTGTAAAATTATGTCACAAACATTAATACAGTGCAAAGTGGCATTTTTGACTTGAAGTAAGCCTGTGTCAGGATGCCATCATGCTGGGCTCCCAGTGCCACCAACAGGCCCTGCAGCAGCAACTTTGACCATGGGGCATTAAAAAAGAGAATAGAAGGCAGGGTAGCAGAAGTTGAACTCTTTCTCTAGAAGCAATTACAGAGTTAATTGTGCTGTTATTTTCTGGGGTCTTTTTTCAAATTAATAAATTTATCTGTAATAGCGTATGTGTGGACAAGGCAGAGCTGCCTTCCTGGCTGAGTGGGAATCAGTGCTTACCATTGCTGGGCAGGGTCCTGTGGATGTTACTGAGGATGTTGTTTTTCTACAGCCATCATCCCCGAAGCAGGTCTGCAATGAGGCCTCGAGCAGTGTGATAGGCATGAACTATGACTGCATGGTGGGCTCTAACAATGCTTCTGACACGCCTGCCATTACTTCCATAGTCCTGAAGCAATAAAAATTGGGAAGATTTCACTAAGCAAAGCTTAGAGGTCATTTTCCATTTGTTTTGTTTCACTTGCTGAAAAGTTGAATGGGGAGAAGCTGTAAGTGCAGCTCTGCTACAGCTCTCCCATCACGGGCCCCTGGTACCAGCCAGTGGTTACCACTGCTCCACTGGGCTCGTGTCTCAGGTGCAGTTCCATTTACACCAGCAGCTGCTGGGACAATGGAAATGTCAGAATAAATCCACAGGAAAGCCTGGGATGGGGCTCACAAGGAGACCTGCTGGACCCTGTCCGCAATCTCCTGGCCCAAGAAGTCACGAGATTTTCATGGAAGGGGCTGAGCAAGAGGAAATATAAAGCTCCAGCAAACCACAACAAAACAACATCCAGATTTATCTACAACTGGAGGAAATCTGTTGTATTCTTTCTAGAAGTAGATAAAGAAAAGCCTTTTATACCTGAGAGCCGACCCACCACCGTGGAAACTCACTGCGGTTTGGTCAGCTACCACAACAACCTGACAAGAATTGGCCAGATGATAATCTGCTCCATATGGCACAGCTACAGAAGCACAGGCAGGGAACGGGCTGATGAAAGAGGATGGACAGAGATGAGGTCTCATTCCTTGGTCTTGCACTGGCCAGAAACACCAATGGTGCAGAAAGGATCCATTGTCATATCTGAAAAATCAGCTCCAGCACTAAGATTCTTTTTCAACAGGAATTTTTTTCTTAAAAATATCTCTGAATTCTGTCTTTTTCCCTTGCTTAAAGTAACCATGCAGTGACTCTGCATTTAGTGACTGGGCCTGGAAACCAGAAACTAAACTGGATTAGAGAAACAGAAATGGAGCAAGGAAGCAGACTTCATGTGCACTAATACCTCTGTGTACTCGCTGATACCTGAGCTGCTGGTGTCATCCCTCAGCACCTTCTCAGAATATGTCAGAGGGGAACACAAGGAAACAATCAAAAAAAAAAATCAGAATGCAAAACTTTTTTAGTTTGTAAAGAGCCTTTTAAAGACAAGTGCTTGCAAATAATTTTAATACTAATTAAAATTACTGTTTCCTTGAAGGAAACAATGTCTTAGTTAATTGCTCTCTACAGAAGAAAATCAGGCTCAGGGGGAAAACACGTTTCATAGGAGTGATCAGTTAGTAAAACAAACAAAAAACTCTGAACAATGTAAATGAGTAGAAAATGTTCCAAAGCAGTTTGTGGGAGTGCAAGTAGCCTGTGCTGTTCCCAGAGAAGCCTGAGGAGCCCAGCACACCGAAATATTTACCAAGAATAAGATGCCAAGAGGATTCTTACCCTGCTTTGGAGACCTGCCAGTGCCTGGCAGCTGTAGTGACATTTTAAATTGTTTAACATATCAGCAATAGGTGATCTAGATTAAAATAATCTGGCGTCCGACCAGACGAGGATTTGGACAGAAGCCAGAAGTGAGCCCAGCATCCCTGCAGCAGGTCCCAGCATCCCCTGGCACACCACAGCACAGGACAGCCAGCACAGCACAGGACAGCCGGCACAGGACAGCTGGTATGGCACGGCATGGCACAGGACAGCACAGGAGAGCCAGGACAGCACAGCTGGCTCAGCACAGAAGGGCCGCCTCAGAGGCTCAGCCCCAACGGGCAGGCAGAGGGTTCGGTCACGTCTGGTTTATAGAGCTGAGCCCCAAAACCAGTCAGGCAATTCCCAGCCAGGAAACCCACCTTGCAGCCCTCGTTTCAGACAGAGGGATGAGCTGCCCATGCTGTCCACACCCGGCGGCCTAGGTGATGTCTGTGAGTCACCATTCCTCACCTCTGCCAGCACTGGCAGGGCTTGGTGCCCAGTTCCAGCAGCTGGACTTTGAACTTTTCCCATCCCGTGTCCGCAGTGCACAGCTGGCATGGTTTTGAACTGCTGAAATGCATCTCTTCGGCTGTGGAATGTCACCAGGTTCCAGCTGTGTGAGACACATCTGAGGCACAACCATCAGCAGCCAGTGACAGGCAACTGAAAATACCTGACACTTCAGGGAGTTAAAAAAGCCTTCCTGATGAGCCAAGAATGAGTTTTGCCAGTGGCAACACTCTTGGACAGTTTGCTTTGCTCACATATGCTCACTTTAATAATTAGTCTTTTTTTGGTTTTGCTGCACATCTTGTTTTTCCCTAAATGCAACCTACTTTTCACTTTGAAGTTAATTACTAATTAGCACCATACAGGAGAGCAGAAAGGACCATGGGAAGCATTTCCAAACCCATACAATTATCCATTGCCATGGTTTTGCTTATTACCAAACTTCTGCCTGCTCAAATGACAGGGACACTAATGTTTTGGAAGTCCACATATATGTGTTCCTAACCACAGGATTCCTTCCCCCAACTGTTACAATCATACACATAAGTGTCACTTATAAGTGTTTCGAGAATGTTAAATAATGAACTGTGAGCATTCTGGTTCCTTACAATCACACTGCTCTGTTCATCAGGGCCTTCTGTGATGCCCTGGGTCTCCTGCAGCTCCAGAGGGACTCCCAGGGAATCCCTGCAAAGGCAAATCCCTGCATCCCTCTCTATCTTTGCTCACCTGTAACCCTGGAATTGTCGAACACCCAGGTGTGCCCAAACACCCAGGTGCAGCCACGCCCGCAGCCCTGGGCATGAGCTTTACAGGGGTACCTGCACAAGGCAGCTTCAGTGGCACAAACACTCAGCCCAACATCAGTCAGCCCCCTGCCAAGCAGAGACAGACACTGAAGCCCAGGCCCTGCTGCACTGGCAGGGGTTATTCCTACAGTTAAACCACTGGCACAAATTGAAGGAGCTGCACAGACTGGTACAGGTATTTAATAGACCTGAGTGAACGTGCAGGTGTGGGTATGCACACAGAAAACACAACCCTCTGAGACAGCCCTTAGCACAAACACGGGCAGACTGAACATACAAATGCAACCAACTCTAGTACAGGAACATCTCTAGGAGGAAACACACAGCAACCACTTGATCACATTTGAGTTTCCAGTTCCATGTATATTGATCTGAAGTGACTCACAGCACCAATCCACTCAAAATTCTGCTCATTCCAGTGTCTTTTCCCTACTTGAAAATGCAGTCACAGTCCCCCACTGTGTGGGGCTGAGTCTGCTGCACCCACCAAGCTTAGAGTGCCTAGAGGCTGCTGCACACCCAGCCCCAGATGCCCAGCCCAAAAGGGTCTTAGGGGGCCCCAGTGTTGCCAGAGGTGCAGCAGAGCTGAGAAGAGCCTTGAGCAGCAGAGATGGGCAGCCAGCACCAGGCTGAGACAACTCTAAACTGACCACCCTCCTGGCAGCCTCAACCAAGGTTCCGAGGACCACTCCTGAGTGACTCCAGCAAAAGCAGAACACCAGGCTTTATACATTTACAAATACCTGTTAGAATTGTTCTGATTTGACAACTTTGAACAACATTTCAAATGCCCTGAAGTGTGGCCAGCAGCAAGCCTGGATCCCCGAGGTGAGGGAAGCCCCCCACACGCCTCCTGGCACAGGGGGCACTGTGCATGCAGGAGGGCTCCCTTCCCCTAACAGGGGGTGGGGAAGTTCCCAGGCTAAAAGCCCTGCCCGCCTGCAGGAGCAAATGGTGCCTGGGGGAGGAGGGGAGTTCAGTCAGTCCAGTATCTCTCTGGTTTTCAAGAAAAACAAGCAAGACAGCTGCGGAACAATCCTTGTGATTACTGTCTTCATCATTCCAAAGGAGTGCTGTTTCCTGGGCTGGCAAACACAAGCTTGTTTCAGTTGTCTGCTGCACGCTGAGAAGCTGCTCCGGTGAAACGTGGTTGTGGTACTCACAGAGTAAACAGAGGAGTGACATCCCAACTGGCACAAACCCACAGCAAGTTGAGTGCATGTTGCAGGACACAACACCGAGGAGCTGCAGAAAAAGCTCAGAGCAGAGTTTCTTCCCCATCCTGAGGCTGTTCTGAGGACAGGATGACTAGGTCTGGGTTTGCACCGTCCTACAAAACAATGAGCAAATGTCACAGAAAACGTGCTGAAGCCGGAGCTACTGAGGTACTGCTGTGACATCTCCTACGAGGAGAGGCCAGAGTAACGGGGAAGCCGAGTGCTCCCAGGGCTCACCCAATGCCACCAGAACTGCGACATGCTGGATTGGGGGAGCTGCTCTGCACGGCCGGAGGGGAGAGAGGGCGAAGGGGCTGTGAGAGTTAGTGCCACAGCAAAGGGATTTGCACGGGATTTTGGGAACAGGAAATAATGCAGAAGCCGCCACTCAAAGGATTTATCATCCCTTGACCCAGCTACCACCAGCAGACATTTAAGTAATGGATAAGGAATGGGATGAGGTGGTGCAGCCTCTGTCTCTAACGCGAATCAGCCTGGGGACTGCTGGGGGCAGCGGCTGAGCCACGCAGGACTCACCTGGCGGGGACTGCGGCTCCTGTCGCCCGCGTCAGCGGCGCCCAGGACACCTGGGCTCCCTCCGACGGGACTGTCCTTGCTCCGCTCCCCGGCTCCAGCGGCGCTCCCTGCACTCGCCGAGACATCCGCCACCTCGCTCTCTCTCGTGTTTGCACAGGGACTTGCCTGTTCCCCCTCGGCTTTCACTCTTGCCCGCTCCATCCCCTCCTCCTGCCGCCCGTCCTCGCCCCGCGCTGTCCCTGTCTCTGGAGCTGTCAGCTGCAGCCAGGTGCCCAGGCACAGCCCCTCGCCTCCTGCGAACCCTCTCCCCCTCGGCTCCTCTCCCCCATCGCCATGGGCAGGGGTGCTCGGGGAGGTTTCTGCAGCCGGCTGTTCCCTCAGCGACATTGCTGCAAGCACTTCTCCGTGCCGTGGGGACACGAGCCGCACTGCGCCCCGCTCCCGCTCCGNCATCGGCCCCCCCTTCCCCGTCCCTCCCAGACTCCCCGACTGCCCCCCTTCCCTTGGCTGACACCTCCTCTGCCACTGCCGGCCCTGTCCTGCTCTGTGCCCCCAGCACCGCTCCTATCACCCCCTCCTGTGCCATCGCCCCTGTGCC
>VZTA01005218.1:141072-158582 GCA_013398855.1 Mohoua ochrocephala | reverse complement strand
TTGAACCTGCTGCTCCATCTGTGGCCTCCTCTTCACCTCCCGGGCCCGCTCCGGCCGCCTCTGCAGACCCTCCCACCACCTCTCCTTCGGGTTTTCCTTCCACTGCTATCTCTGTCTCCGCTTTGCTGCCCGCAGATGGGTTTCCGCTCCAAAGTGCTTCTGCTGCACCCTCCTCCTCCTGCACTGCCGGCGTCTCCTCCACCTGTGATGACCCTTCAGTGACAGGATCCCCCCGAGCATCCCCCAGTGCCCCTAACCCAGGTGCCACTTCCAGTACAGGACCCTTGTCAGGCTCCACAGACTCCTCCATCCTGTCCTCCACTCTCTGGAGAGTGTTCCCTCCCACCTCCCATGCCTGAGCACTCTCAAGTGCTGCTGCTCCTGCAACAGCTTTCCCCATCTCCATCCACTCTTCCCCTGACACTTTCAGCTGGGAAAACTCACTTGGCTTTACAAACCATTCCCCTCCAGGCGTTGCTTCTCCTGTTTCCATATCCCCTCGTGCTTCCCAGAGAGCCCCAGGCTTCCCCATAGCCTCTTCTCCTTCAGAAATGTCTTCTTCCACAGCCTTTTCTCTTTCAAGGCCGACAACTCTGGCAATCCCATCTGCTGCCACGTCAGCATCCTCCACAGCCTCCTCTCCCTCGGACACAGCACCCATCACAGTGCCCTTCCCTGCAGACCCTCCCTCCCCTAGGGACTCCCCTACCTCAGACACTGGCTCACCCACCTCCTCCTCTGCTGGGGGCCCTACCACTCCTTTGAGGCCTTCCTCTGCAGCCTCTTCCTCCTCAGTGATTGCCTCAGCCGCCTCCTGCCCCTGGGACACAGCTCTGTCTGCCTCCCATCCTGGCAGTGCCCCAGCTGGCCTCTTTCCCCCAGGTGCCAGCTTTCCCAGTGCCACCTCACTCTCCATCCCCTTCACCAGCACCTCCTGCTCCCCAGGTGACACTTCTGTGCCCAACTTCACTGCCTCCCCTGTCCCCTTTCCTCTGAGATGTTCCTCTGCCGCGGCGCTTTCCTCAGGTGTGGATTCCCCCAGCGCAGCCCCCGTGTCTGCCTGGGGCAGCGAATCCCCCGCCCGTGCAGCTTTTCCTACGGCCTCTCCGCTGCCAGCATCTCCCTCAGCAGCACCATCCTGCTCCAGGGCTTGCCTCTGCCCTTCTCGTACCGCTTGTCCTTCTGCCTCCTGCACATCAAGGCTTCTCCTCCCTTCTGCCAAGAAACTTCCATCTGGCGCTGTTAGGAAATAATCGAACATTGGTTTACTCAGCACCATGTCAGTGTTACACACTTTACAGGGTTAAAGGTGCCATTTCTGCCCAGCAATGAGGGACATCAGCCTGGGCACTCGAAGAGAACTTGCTGTGCTGCTTCTCATCACATCCCTGGGCTCTGATTATGTCTTTAGTACTGCTGTTCTGGCAGCTGGCATCAAGAATTTAAGGAAAAAACGTTGATGCAAGGCCAGTCATGCCAGTCCTGCCTGCTCTGCCTCCCTCCCTGCCTACAGGGAGCTCGCGTGTGTGTGTGTGTGCAACACCTGTAAGCTTGACAGTGACACTCAGAAAGTCAGAAATAGGTGGCAAATTGCTCATCTGAAGTATGCACACAAAGGAGGAAGAACACTCAGCCTCCTGTGGATTCTGTAATTACACCAGGGAATAATACAGGGTTGATTCCTGCCCCTGGGAACCAAGGCATTTCCCAAGGAGGCTGCACAGTACCGGGAAGCACATGGAACCTCACTACATTCCTGCTTTCCACAGCTGTTTTCCTGACTCACAGTTTTTTGACAGCCTGGATTCTTCTCCTAGAACCATTTAACTGCCAAAAAAGCATTAATTATACGTGACTACAGATGCCAGCTAGTCATCACCTGATTTTTTACAGGTTAGGAAAGAAAAAAAGCACAAGGAGACTTTGATAGCCAAAGGAAAGAGAAAGGCAAACACTTCTGTTAAAAGATTTCAGGTGAGTAAGATTTAATCCTTGTCCCTGACTGACAGCCAATCTTACCTCCACTGGCATCATGCTCTGTACTTGCTGCATTCTTTTCTTCCTCACTGGCACACGATTCACCAGGTTCAGGGTCAGAATTCACAGGATGATCATTTCCAGTTGCTTTTGCTATTTCCTCCTGGACTGGTTTGCAATCTTCAGAAACTATCACAAAGAAAACAGGAAGCAAGAAAGAGAAACCATTAAAAAGCAAAAGGGGAGTAGAAGCCATCCAGCCATCTCAGCTTTAAAATGGTTTAAAATTCATTTTTGGACAAATCCTTACACTTAAAACACTAGCAGAGAAACACTGAGCCAATGTTACATTCTGAGTGGATATTAAGCTCACAGCAGCACAGAGTATTCCAGCAGCCTGAAGAAGCCCAGCAACTCCCCGTGCTGCACCAAGAATGAGTACAGAGGCAAATACAGCAGCACAGCCATGCAGAGCTCTGCAGGAGGACTGTACTCACCACTTCCTTCCTCACACCAAGGAGACTCTTCATTGCCATCCTCCATGTTCAATACCCTGCTTTCCCAAGGCACTGGAAGGCATTTCTCCTCCTCATTCATGTCACTTTCTCCTGACCCGGTCTGTTTGAATTCCCCATTAACCTCAGGATTTTGATGCTTCATTGGCATTACGTTTTCATGAAAAATTCTAGTATCTTCCCTTGCTGCTGGATCTTCTGGTTTTATCTTTTCTGCTTCATCCGTTCCTTTCTTTTCCAGTGCAGAAGTCTCCTGATTTTCCTCCATTCTGAGCAGTTTCTCCTCCCCATTCTCAGTTCCACAGTGCACATGTGCTGCGCTATCAGTTGTACTTTTGATATTGCACTCCTCTTTGCCATTCCCATTGTCTGTCATCGTTTCAGCGTGAGAGTCAGTCTCAGTGCTGCAAGGAGTGCTCATGGATGAGAGAGAGTCTGCAGGCCTCCTCTCTGAAAACAGCAAACAGCACTTTAAGTTAGTATTTGTCACTAAACATCTGCATTCACTGGGCACTCACAAAGAGACCCAATCCCATCCAATAACATTCTCTGAATTACACCATCTGAGGACATCGTGACAGAACTCCAGTAAGTGTAAATAGAAGAACATTTCCCAGATGTATGAAGTATTAAAATGAAAGCCATTTAACATGAAGGTTTTTTCCTGATGATGGAAATAAACCAGAGTAGTTCCATCAATCACACAGAAATACACCTCCAAATGCACCTCCAAATACGGCTCAGACAGGGTTTAGCATAGACTCTTGAGCTTCGTTTGATAAAAGACTTCAACCACAGCAACAATCCCTCAGTGCCCTTCTGTGCCACAGCACATTATCATTGACTATTAGAAAGATCTCCAAAACCCTGTGTAAACCCTTCAGGTTGAACTGGAGACAAAGTTCCCTGTCTCCTCTAAAAAACCATACAGACATCATCATATTAAATTCATAAAAGGAAAATTTGAGGGGAAAAAAGGCAGTAATCCTTCATCTAGCAGTGAGCTGAACAGCAGAGCTGACTGCTGCACAGCCTTGCGGCTGTCCACAATCTACATGGGTTCAAGAAGAGATTGGTCTAACTCAAGACAGAAAAATCCAGTCAGGCTTAGTAAAAAGTGTCAGAACTATAACCCATGCAGAAGTGCATGTTCTGAAAAACATGCTGCACCAAGAAACCTGGGACCCCTCAGGTGGTGTAAGGGGTCACATGTGAGTGCCTGCTGACATGGAGGGATGCCCTGCCTAGGTTCTTAGAGCCAACCTGCTGCCTGGCTCCATCTCCATCTCGGCACCTAAACAGCTCAGCAAAGGCCCATGCTCTCACTGCCAGGGGGCTGCCTGCATTTCAGTGGCAGATGTAGAATTAATAACAGATAAAACAGCTCTCTTTTACCATTTCCGAAGGAATGGCATAGGTTTCCCTGTGCAGACTCAACATGTATACTGGACACACACAAACTGTAAAACATGCATCAAGTCAGCTTCTCTAAGCCTTGTTATGAACAAAACTAACCTCGTTGATCATCCTCAGAGTCCCTGTCAGAATATCCATCACTTTCATCTTTCTTGCTGACAGAGGCCTGCAGTGCCTTCTGGGATGAGGTTTCACTCTCCTTTCCATAGTCTAAATTACGGTTTCTATCATCTGAGGATGACTCTGACATTCCATTCATTTGATCACCAGTCTGTCCCTCTTCATTAACTTCTTCATCTGCTTCAAAATCTTCATCATATTCTAAAATAGAAGAACTGCACTTTGAGACAGGAAACGGAATTCACAATTAATAAAATTCTTTTTAAGCAGACAGAAGTTAACTTCATTAATCTCCTTTTGCCCTTGAATTTGCTCAGTCTTTTTAAAGCCATGAGAGCATCTAAGACCATAGATAGGAATTGTAACAGGACATTATCATAAAAAAGCATTATGTTCTTCATAGAGTAGCAAAAATGCAGCAAAACTACTGATTGATGCACCAAGTATGATTAATATATTAAAACAAAAATAAACAAAATTACTAGCCATGGAAAGTACTGGAAAAATTTAGAGCTGGGCAAACTCAGAAATTAAATGTAAGAATCTCTTATTACAGGAGAAAAACGAGTTGTGATGAAAAAAAATTACAAGCAATTGAGAAATCTGGAGAAAGGTAATATATTGTAGTGCAAAGTACGATAAATGTGTATTGACATGGCTAAATAGCAAAGAAGTGTCTTATTAGCTCAATGAATTTAATGAACTCCAGCCAAAGGGCGCTGCAGAGGCGCTCTCTTATCACACTGCTCTAACGTGTTCCTTCAGGGCCCAGGGGAAAACCCAGTACAAACAGAGCCTGCACAGAATTACCACTGTTATATCCACATTCTGGATTTCAGCCAGGCGCTAGCCTGACAAGCTCTGACATCTGATAGATCGTAGAATACGCTGAGTTGGAAGGGATCCACAAGGACCATCGAGTCCAACTCCCAACTCTTCACTGCACTTTGCTCGGTTCTGTAGGTGAAGACCCTCTTCATGCAGATGCATTAAAGAAGACTCCCCTTCCCCACCAAAGCTGTGCTGTGCACATCCCAGGCGCCAGCACACAGGCGTGTTGGAGATTCCCACCTAAAATCCAGACACTCCAGTGCTACCGTGGGCTCCCTGTGCACGCAGTGGCACGGGAACACACCTGCGCCATGCAGGCGAGCTGTCACTGCTGCCATACCAGCTGTCCCTTGTGGCTATCACTCCTCACCTCACAGGTTTCATTGCTGCCCTCCTTTCCTTCCATCAGGGCTTTTAACATACTTAAGTGACAGAACACCAAGGACAGAAATGAAGAGTTTCTGATGCAGAACCGGTTAGGCAAATAAACAATTACCAAGACAATGAGAACTAAGGGAATAAGGAGATTTATTTTTATGTATTAAAAATCAATCGAGATTCCAATTGCATTGTTGGCAGTGAGACCTCCTTAGGTCAGAAGGGCAGTTCCTCCTGAAGGAAAAAGGCTTCATTAATCCCAAACACACATCTGGAGGGACTAACAAGTCATCTGAGCAGTAACACTGCAGAACTGTGAAAGCAAAAACAGGAATAGGAAGTAGGAATTAAAATCTCTCTGTAAATGTGATTGCCTCTAAAGAAGACTAGGATAAGGAGTAAGTAAAGGCAGAGACTGAGCTCGACGCCTCTTCCATAGAGGAGTACACTTTCCACTAGACCAGGTTGCTCCAAGCCCCATCTAACTTGGACTTGAACACTTCCAGGGATGGGGCAGGCACAGCTGCTCTGGGGAACCTGTGTCACTGCCTCACCACCCTTCCTTACTCACTTTCTTGGCTCTTGCAAACCATCTCATCCCGCTGCAGGGCTGAAAGGAGCCCCTCCAATTCTATTGCCCAGATACAGATATCACCACATTTCTCATGCCCCAGTCAAAGCCGGAGGCCCACAGTCCCATACCTTCTCCAGAACCATCCTCTCCCATTTCTCACCCCCTGCTCATGTTTGGGAATACTGTACCATTTTTACTGGTGTCTTCCTGACTATCTTCGCTCTCCTGACTAGATTGGTTTTCCATTTCTTCTCTTCTGTACTCTTCTCCAGTCTCCAGTGTTTCCTCAACAGTTTCCACACTTGCTTCATGACTCGGCAAGATGACTAACTCTGAATTTTGGTTTGATTTCTGCTCAACACTGCTGTTACTTGGCTCACTGTGCACAGCATGTTCCCAGGAACACACATGCTTCTCCTCACAGTACTCAATCTTCCTCTTGGGAGGGAATAGCTTTTTGTCCAGGCCCATCGCAATAATGCACCTATAAAATAACACAAATTGGGAAGTATCACATTTTTCTTCCTTTGAACAATGGAGGGCAGCAGACATAGTGAGACCCTGACAGGTAACCTCCATCCCACACATTCCATGGGGTACTGAGAAACAGAGCAGGCTCTACAGAGCTGTGTGGAGCCAGAGAGATGAAAGAAGAGAAACAAGTCAGAAACGCTCTCAAAACTAAGTCCTTGTGAGCAGAGTGTACTTGTCTCCATACCTGTAGCAAGGAAATGCTCCCTCCACACTGAGAACCCTGAAGTATCTGTGTCTGTCTCGCAGCCGGGAACGCCTCTGATGTTTGTACTCACAGCAACAGCTCAGCCTGTCAACTTGCATCCCGTTGAGAAAAAAGGTGAGGCTGAACGGGAAACCTTGGTGCCTCTTGGAGATGAACTGGAAGGTATCTGCAATCACAGAAAGAAAGGGTTCAAAGAAAAATATTACACTTCACTGTGAGCCTGTTGCAATTGCTGCATCTCCACTGCATCACCACAGCACCCAGCCCTCTGCGGACAGGCACTGGGGTTCTCAGGTCTGTTCAACAGCTGGTTAAACTCTACCCCTCCACACACACAGCCCTGGCTCTTGCCAGCCCCAGAATCCTACGGTGGGACAGCTAGGACAAGTGTCACACTGTCAGTCTGGCCACTCACTGCTACAGCAGAACAAAGGCCAGAGCCTCCCAGCCATTTCCTGTGTCCAGGTTCCCAGAACACAATTCATCTTTTACTGGTGTGATGGAATTGCACTCACATAAAAAGAGATGGGAACTGGGCTCCCACTCTGTACTTTTCCTTCTGAAATAAGAAGCAGCATTCACTGATGGATTTTAGCAACTCAGATAACCCCTTTTTAAGGACAGTTTATTGCTACAACTACTCTATTAACCATATATCTCTATAGAAAATTAACCTAAGCCACAAGTATTTTGTTAAATCGATTCTCTAAATTCCTTCTAACATCACTGCAAAAGTAATTGTAACCTCACTTTCAATCGTGGGACAGTAGATCCGGGTTTAATATGGAGGCAGATGGTATAAACATCCCTGAATGCATGTATCTTGACTGAGCTGAGCTGAAATCATTCTGATGTCAGGGCAAAGTTTCAGCCAAAAAAGATGTTGCCAGAATCAATATGAACTCTCTGACTCTATCCTTACCTCCTTCCAACAGCTTGCCTTTATAGACACAAATGTTTTCTGCTCCACAGTGTTGCTGATAGACTTTGATTTCCTCCTTGTAATAACTGAGACACACATTCTTACTCTTTCCTAGGTAGACCATGGTGACGAAGGCGTTGCTGCATAACGGGGACTTGGGGAACCCTCTAGTATTCTGCAGCAGAAAATGCACAGAAATGCCTTCAGTTTCCAGCTTCAGCAAGGGGCGAAAACAAAGCTCACATCTGTGCAGCACACACTTGAGGCTTCCAGGCTTTTATGACAAGTGCTGAGCTGATTAAATTGGGAAATGTTTGTAACATGCAGAGGGTCTGGGATATATTTCCAACCGAAAACCCAATGCATTGAATAGCCCCAAATTGCAGGGACCAGGTTTAATGACCCATATCAACCCTCCTAGTCCTGGGTTCCTACAACTTCATTTACAGGAGGTAAAACTGGCTGGAGACAGTGTAACTGATGCAGTGTTCATACACTCAAGGCATTGCACAAATTCCTGAAATTCTAGTGCCAGCCATAGCCAGGGACAGGATCGGACTGACTGAAGTGGAAGGCTTTGAGTAACAGTTGCTACAGGTTCAGCACCTTTTTTCTCCCCAACAGATGAAAAACACCAAATGTTTTAGTTTACAGAGACATGCATAGCAATTATATGTTTTAATAGTTATACATTTTCTTTATGCCAACTAGGTACGCACATCTTTCAGCATTAAGCAAACACGCCGGTGAGGAAGGCAATACACCTGTACATAGACAGAGACTACTTACCTTTATTAAAAGTTGTTCATTGAACGCAGTGGCGGGACGAAACCGTCTCCCTGTGGGCAGCCCACCTCTGACTGTAGCGACACGCCTGTCCCCTCTGCGCAGGCGGGGCGGTGGCACTGGCACCACACAAGGGTTAATGACAGGTAGCTGATACGGTGATACACCAGTCACGTACTCCACTGAATTCATAAGCCTCAACTCACTCCTCTCCCCCTGGAAAAACATTTTAACCAAGGGACACAGGTTTTGCAAAAACAGCTCCCGAGCATATGGAACTGGCCATGGTCTGACTGCTTGGTACATTTAGCAACATGCATCCTTCCAAAATAGTTCCTTAACTCGCGGCCTGAAGTTTTGCTCACTAAAATATTTCTGTGCTAAAACCCTTTCTTTTAATTTGCAAGGCAACATTCGTATTGCTTGAAAATGTCACCCTCAGAGATACAGACAGCACTGTAAACCAACAGCTACAGTCCCACAGAGGTCCGATCTCAGACAGAGCCCTGCACAGCCCTGCAGCACCGCTGCTCCCTTGCAGCTGGAAAGCACATCCCCAGAGCAGCCAGTCGTCCAACAGAAACATCACTTGGCATCAGTTATACAAGATGTGGTTCAGAATACTGCTTCCTCATCTGAGCGGAGATTTAGTCCTCTTGCAGAATGAAATGAAGAGGACCAGGGCCCTGAAGAGCAAGACGTCACTAGAGAACAAGTTCTGTAAATGCTACATTCTGTGGCTCTGAGTTCTGCATCACGGTCTCATCACGGATTTAGCTGTTTTGTCAGTTGTGAGCACTAAAGAAACCATTAAATCACCCATAATTTGAGTAGACATAAACAGGACCAGCAAATTCTTGGAGAAAGAATCGTGACCATCCCGATACACAGCAAATGCAGAGCAGAAAGGAGCTATTTCCACAGGGTCTGCCAGCCAGTGGTAGCAGATCACAGTCCCACTCCAAAACCCTCCCTCCCCATGGAATGCATCTCACAAAGCCAATTACATTATGTCTTCCTAGAACAGAAGACAACTCCAAATATCACTTGAAAGTAACTGCATATATATCAAGACCATGTTTGACTGTCATTCTCCAAGCCCACTAGTGTGACTTAGTAGAAGGAATGATCAAAAAAAGAGTTTTTTTCTACTTTGCAGCTGTAGATGAAGATGAAAACTTGTAGGACTTGCAAGTGAAAATATTCCTGAGTTACTGGAGTTAACCAGGTGTCTGACTCTCTCTACATAACAGAAAATCTACATAGAGGGAGAAAATTTTGTATGCAGAGAGATTTTGTACTGTAAAAGTTAAGTCACCACATTTTTCCTCACTGTGATCAAGAACTGGGCATTAGACCAGTAAGACAGTGTCTTGAAAATTGAGGGGAAGTAAAAAAGGAGAGTTTAAATAAAAGCTGATGCCATTTGAAAGGCATGTTCCCTGTCGTATACAGTTCTGGGAACTACAGTACTCAAACAATATTATAAAACCGTCCCTAAAATGATATTATTTTCAGAATAAAATACAGCCTCACCCCACGCCACTGCTGATCATGTTCCAGTGCATGGCACTTCTGTTTGGAAGCCTTTGGTACAAACCCTGCTGCAGCCCAGCCATGAAGGGGCTGAAGGCGAGGGGGCTGCTGCATATTTCCTGGAGCTGTATTTGGTCGCAAGGAACTCTACAAAAGGAGGAAGAAAACAATGACAAAATCTCAGTGTATGGCTTCTAGAGCAGAGCAGTACCACAAAGAAAAAAAATAGCACTGATGAAGATATCTGGAAGTGGTGAGTTATTTCAGGTACCTACAGGACATGACATTTTCTAGTCTGCCTTCAAAGAGCCAGACCCCTTTAGGCACCTCTCACTGACCATCCAAAACAACTCCTGGTCATAAACACAAGGTTTGCTACTGTCTCTTCACCACACAGCCTTGGAGCAAACACAATGAACTCACAGAAACTGCAGCAGCGTGCTATGGACTTCATCACATGGACACAGAGAGAATGCACCACAAAAACGTACCTATTTTTGTTCAACACTCAGCTTTTTTCTGGATGTTTTATTTCATGTTTTCCTTGTATACCAAGTTAAAACGTTAAAGCCTAACAGCACTGTTTAACTGAGGTTAACTCACCACCTTCGAGGGGGCAGGCTCCTTGGTTCGGTGCTGATGAGGAGAATGTCCACCAACGTAATCAACCCCAAGTCCAGGTGCCCTCTATATGAAGAGAAGGTCATTCAGGACTTGAAAGTTTCTCTTCAATCTGCACCAATTATCGTTATTGATATAGAGAACCAGTTAAAACTGAGCTATATATTTGACCTTTGACTTTAGGCTTTAGTACCATTACATTTCAAGAGTATATTAACATTCCTTCTTTGCTGTTAACAAAGAGCAAAAGCCAGAGCTCCCAGACCACAGCCCTCTGAAATGAGCTCCAGTCTGATTTCATCCCTTCAACTCCGTTTTCTAAAAGACCCCCACCATTTTCAGGACTTTACAACATGTGTAACCTTGTCTATAGCCCCTGTGTCCACTGACAATGCTCAACACACTGACACTGGCCTACCTGAGGTCATGAGGCAGCTAAAAGGGAAAGACTGAAGCAGCTTTATCCAAGAGCAAAGTTTTTGGGGTATTTTCTAGGTTCTGATGTGCCATTCCTGCAACACTAGCCTCTGGAGATTCCTCTTTAACACAACTCGGCAAACAGGCAATCGGCCTCGAGTAATCAAGGATGAGGCCCTAATCCAGAATGATCCAGGCAGTGAATGCTCTGTACCAAGACCCATGTGCACACTTCCAGCTGTCCGTGCTTCCATGACAGCCCATGGAGAAGCTGATGAAACTCACCCATTGTGAGCGACCAGCTCGTTCTCCAGCCACTAAAGGACTGATCCCATTATGGTTCCTTGGACCGAGTGGTGGATGTGGGGAATGCATAGGGATGACATCTTCCAGTGATCCTCTGAATTGCTCCACCTGAAAGAAAAGGAATTTTCGCCTCTGGGGCACTAAATCCAAAACCAGTGATGTCTGTCTCATTACATCTGTCTTTCACTGGGCAGCTGGGACAATCAGCTGGCCTGGACCCGATGGAACAGCTGGTTAAGGAAGGAAAGGAGATCATGGGAGAATGCGAGGGACAAGCCAAAAGACTTGTCTCCACCTCTGATTCATTTTCCTGCAGCTGTCTCCAGCTGCTGACCCACCAGATTCAATTCATCTGCCTGTTTCTGTGTATCTCACAATTCTTGGTTTGTTTGAAGGTCTCTTTCTTTCTTAAATTCGAGTGCACCTGCCACTTCCCTGCTCTGACTGCAGCCTCTCCCCACCCTCTCTTCTCACCAACCCAATGCTGGGATGACTGCCCCACTGGAAACAGACAGCTCTGTCTCTCACCCTCCCTTGCTCAGCCATCTGCCTTTCTCCTTTCCTTTCAGACGAGCGACTCGGATGAACTCACTGAATGTATGAGGTGAGAATTAAATTACACCACTGGCTCCAGCCAGGCTCCTGCAGCCCAGCACAGCAGCACAGCACATACAGATCAGGCATCTGCAGGTGTCTTACTGAAGGAAGCAGTTCTGGTTTACATTCCAAAATTATCCAAGCCCAGGATCCCTTGATAGGATGCCAGAAGCGCTGCTTCCATGGGGTGACTTCCTACCACAGGAGTTCCATCAGCAAACAAGGCCTTTGCAATTTCCATAGTGACCAGTGCCCTTCAGGAAAATCTCCTCCTCTCTTTACCCGATGAGTTGCTTATAGATGTATTATTTACAATTTAACAGATCTGACATTGTTTATCAGCTGCTCAACGTAGCACTGACCTTCTCAAGGCACTCTTCTCAAAGCATTCAGGTTCCTAATACAGAAATAAAATGCTGAGCATGTTTCTGCCAAAATGAGGATGACTTTTCCCATATGAATTCAGGTGATTGCATGGGGAGAAGAACCATTGACTTCTATGGGATTTCCATGACTAACTACAGAACCAAGTTCAACCTACATGACACCTAAATGAAGGCTCCTAAAACCTCTTTTCATGACTCACATGCCAGTTCTGCCCAAATCCTGTGGAGAGGCAAACAACCAAACGTGAGCTCAGTGCTCAGCAGCAGTCAAAAGCAGAGAGGGTCTAGAATTACTGGGAGGAGAACGTATCTTGAATTATTCATTCTGTTATGGTTCCCCATTTCAAAACAGAAATAGTAGAACGAGAAAAGGTAGAAAAATAGCAGTGGTAATGAGAAGCCTGGAACGGCTCAGGTAAGAAAAATTCAGACTGAGGACCTTCAGCCTGGAAAACTGAGAAGGAATATGAAGAAGGTATGGAAAAGGAGAATATTTAATAACTTTCGTCATACCAAGAACAATGGGGCATCAAACAGACATATCAGACAGCAGATACATTAACTACTGCACAGAAATGCACGGAGGTACCATTTCATGCAACTCATGATTAAATCACCCAGCCAAGAACACTGCAGAAGAAGAATTAACTAGACTCAGAAGGAATTAAACGCAGAAATGGAAGCTTCTGAACTTCTGAACAAAAGGAAGAAGGAGATGTAACTTGGGGCAGGATCATCCTCTACTTGCCTGTTTCTTGTACTTTTCCATAAGTGTCAGAGACAGAGCACTTGTCTCAATGAATCACTGGTCAGGCTCATGGTTATTACTCAACACAGGCAAAATTGCCAGGTCCCATCAGCACCCAACAGTGCTCAAGCCTTACCTTGATTTTCTGCATCCCCTCTTTCCTCACAGAATGTTCAAGTTTCCTTTTTATCTCCAGCTGATGATGACGCTATCAATATAAGAGGAAGAGAAATCTCATTACTGGGCATTATGAGATGTCAGTATATGCAAGAACACTTGCTTCTGTCCTGCTTGTCCCTTGTCTTCTCCCTGGCCTCTACCCTCATTGAGCCCTGCAATAAAACTACTAAGGATTGAATCTATTTGCATTTCACCTGCGTATATTCACACAGCCAAGGGGAACAACTGAGCACTGGTAAAGTTGCAGGAACCAACTCCATCCTTGATACGCCACAGGAACGTGCACAAATTTTGTACTCAGACTATATATATAAACATGTTCAAACTGGTTTGTTTTTATTAGGATTTTTTAAGCAAACTAGCCCTGTGAATATCATCTCGTAATCTAAGGGCTGTCAAAAAGCAATACGGAAGCCAGGACAGTGCCTGCTTTCACAGTAGCACGGTATGACAATGAGAGGCCCATGAAGGTTTCATGTGGGGAATGTCAAGCACAAAGACTGTCCATTTTCCCAGCAGGAAAGAGCCCTCCAGGGGAGCATGAGGGCACATATGGAAAACAGCCCAGTACAAGTTAGCAGCCCCTGGCTGTCAGCAAGGGAGCACCTGAGAAGGCTCACACACCCTCAGTAAGGGCATACCTCCATGTCGAGGACCTTTTGAAATATGGCATCAGCCAAGCACTCCTGAACATATCTCTGGTGGTCCTTCCTCATGGCATTGAGACGGTATTCTTTCTCAGGTATTATTCTTCCACTCCTTGAGATCTGCCATACACAAACATAATGTTACTGAAAAGGAGAAGATGAAATAAAGTATGTTTTGAAACAGTACAATCTCCCAGAAGACCACTTCCTCCTCCTGGTTAGCTACCACCTCTGCCCCTGCCGTGGTGCTGGAACTCACCTTCCAGGACAGGATTGTCTTTGACCCCATGAGCTCCACCAGCCAAATGGAAGGAGCAGCAGCCACATTTCTAATAGCCTAGGGCTCAGCCTTACTCTTCACAGGCCACTGCCCAACAGAATGGAAAGGATTAAACACCTGCCTCCCTGCTGCACCGGCCTGTGTGAAAGAGAGTCACACCTAGGAGTGCACCAGTGTTTTTTAAAAAGTGTTCAGCATATTCACCTTTATCAAATCCTTCAGTTTTCCATTAAGCACTTTTGAAAAATAACACTGAAGCTATTTAAACAACAAGTCAAAGATGCTTACGTTTCGCAGTGTAAAAACCCTGAGTGAATCAATATGATGCTGTATATCTGCACACTGAAACACTTTGCAGAGGGGAACTCCAATGAGCAAAAGGAAATATGGAAAAAAAGCATAAAAACATTCTGAATTGAATGTAGAATCGAGGAAAACTTCTCAGTCTCACCAGTCCTGATTTCTGAAGATGCCGTCTTATCCTGGCATTGCTGAAATATCCAGCCAGGTGTTTGTCTGTAAGACTGTTATAGGTTGCAAGAAATCTGCAATAAAATGAATGGAGATGTTTATAATCCCCTTGACTGACAAATTATTACAGATTAAGTTAAACAGAGCTACCCAACAGTTTGCTACACAAAATGCTGCCTTAGTACATTATCCTGCATTTGGTCAGATAAATGCCCATTAGATTGTGTAAAAGCAGTATCTTGTGACCTCCTGGAAATTCATATCAGAAACACGTGACTTGTCCATAAGGCCGAGAGCTCAGTGTGTAACAGCACTGCCACCGCCGCGGCATGGGACCGGCAGGCCAGCCCTGACAGCCTCCTCCTCAACCAGCTCCCACAGCAGCTCCTGGCATGACCATGGGCAGGACAGTGGTGTGCCTGGAGCTGGATTCTGGCGGCACAGACCCCGGCCACTTTGCCAGGGGCCCTGTTGGTGGCAGGGACACCTTCCACTGTCCCAGGTTGCTCCAAGCCCCATCCAACCTGACCTTGAGCACTTCCAGGGATCCAGGGGCAGCCACAGGTTCTCTGGGCAACCTGTGCCAGGGCCTCACTACAAATATCACAGTTACCAAAGATCAGAGCTTCAAAAAACTGAACCTCAGATGTGAAAGTTGAACAGAAAAACTGAAGCATCCATAAGTAGCAGTTATATTTTTGAACTGTTCTTAGCACAAACATATCTTACTTCAGCCTCTGGAAAATAGGACAAATAAAGAAGTCAGTGGCACTAGGATGCAGTTTGTACGCTCTAAATCCTTTCACATTTGTACAGTTTACACACTCAGGTACATGTTGCACAATATGCTCAGCCTGACCTTTGGGCTCTCTGGGCAGGATGTGCTTCAGTTACACGAGAGACTGATCTCTTTGGTTTTCTTTGGCTATAGATTTAAATGCCACTGTGCCTCTATTACATCCCTTTCAGCTGGAAATATAATTCAGTTCTATGTCTATTGCTAGGCTGATCTGCCACACACAAAAGCATACTCAAGCAAAGAAAGGACAATTTTTTTTTAAGTAAAGAGATCATAGATTTACAGGAATTTTATGTGGGGTTTCACAATAACCTCAAAGGTAGCTGCCAACAATAATTTAAACTTTAAACAAACAATGTAGCTTACCCTTTTATGCCTGTTGGTTAAACACTGGTACGATAGCAACTGTTCTATGCTACTTTTTTAATACAGAGTTTGCATTTGAAACCACCAGATTCCACCAATTGTGCTAAGTACTCATTTATGGTATCACCTGGCAACTGCGTGTTGAGGCAGAGGAGAAACTCAATCCAACTCCTTTTCATTCACCTCTTTCCATCTGAGATTTCCTGGACCATGTAACAACTTAAAATGCAGCTCCCACTTGAACACAGTGCTGTGGCAATTTCTATTTCACCAAAGTCTCAGAACACATATTTTCTCATTTAAATTATCAACAGTCTGGCCCTCAAAAATGTTGAATTAAATTCAGAGTTCAAAAGGGTATTAGAGGAAATAAGGAGATGTGTTGGGCCTTAACCAAAACCCATTAAATCATTGGAAAGAATGCAAGCAGGCCCACCAGGGCTTGGCTGCACCGTGCTGCCCAGAGCAGCCGCACTCCGGCCCTGGAACCCCCTGCGGCCATAAACGCTGGCATGGACCAGTGCCTTGGGGATGGAACACTCCAGCAAAGCAACCACTGGTCCCGTTTAGTCTGCACATGGTATCAACAAAAGGATAAGAGAAGTCCTTGTCTGAGCTGTTTTGTTCAAGGTTCCAGTATTTAAGAACCACACACGAATGTCACCTTTAAAACCTCTGCAACAAGCAGAAGTGCAGAACTGACAAAATCCATGTCAGGAAAAAACACAGCAAAGGGAAAGCCCCAGCCTCAGACAGCTCTATGCAGCCCGTGTGTCAAAGTAATCACATTCCTTTTCTGGGTATTCCTGGGACTCCTTTTTCTCTGCCCATTTATCCTGTTCATTCTTCTCTCTAAAAATGCTGGGGTTTTATTAGAATAGCAGATAATTTTCCTGGCACAGAACCTGAACTGACTGATCTGTAGTTTCCTGGAGTACATCTGAAGCTCTTCTCAAGATGAGTGTCATGTTTGTTTCTCTGGCATCGCAGCCAGTGACAGCATGTCACTCTTAGGTCAGTAATTTTATATTTGAGGTTATTTAGAATTCTATGATGCTATGATCATTGACACTATTATTTATTAACAGTATATTTGTTCTCCGCTGGCAGCTTCCCCAAAGCACTACACTCACAGCCAGAGCTGTGTACCATGGTAAATTTTAAGACCGCTCTCACTCGTTTGGAAGAATACCAAGACAAAGCCACAGCAGGCATCCTATGTGTTTCGTAAAGCAAATCTTCACGGTTAATATTTCACAGTGCAACTAAATCAGTGATCACCAAATAAATGATGTGAGAGAGCACCAAGGCTTCAGTTATTAATTGGCAGAGTCACAGGGGATCAGGGTGCCTGTGCTCTACCTGACACCTGTCTGCCATTCCCCCCCCGAGGAAGTCTTCAGCCACACAACCAGACATGGAACTGGGAGCCAAAGGACTGTTCGGCTACTGATTTCTTGTGTGGCCCAGGAGCAAGTTCTACCATTGCTTCCTTACTCAGATCATTGCCCACTAAACCAGGATGTGCCAAATTTTGTCACGGAGACCTGCAGAGATTCTCTGTTTCCCCCTGTCTGACATCAGCTCGGGGAAGCCCGGATTCTCTGAACTCAAAACCTGCAGGTCTGAAGGCAGACAACCGGGGAATCACCTGCAGCCAGCAGCCCCATTCCCCATGGCTCCATCGCTCCGGCGCAGAGGAAGGCCTTACCTGGACGGGAGACCTCGGGGTCCCGGGCGCTCGCCCGCAGCCAGGCAGATTCCCCCGGGACCCCTCGAGGCAGGTCGGGGCACCCACAGCCCCTCTCCCGCAGCCCCAGCGCCGGCGCGGGCTGCAGGGAGGCGCCGCTGGTGGCCCCGACCCTGTCATTATTCCCGCGGGGCTGAAAGGCCAATAG
>VZTA01005218.1:74369-141031 GCA_013398855.1 Mohoua ochrocephala | reverse complement strand
ACGCTCATGGCGGCGGCGGGCCCAGCGCTGCCCGCGGCACCGGCGCTGCCGCCGCGTCCCGGGCGTCGCCAGGAGACGGCGGGAGGGAGGGAAGGGAGAGACGGGAGAGAGGGAGGGACACACAGGAGGGAGGGAGAGACGGGAGGGAGGGAAGGGAGGGAGGGAGAGACGGGAGGGAGCCGGTGCTCCGCCCGCCGCCCCCGCGACCCCGCGGCGTCACAGAATCATAGAATCCCAGAACTGTTGGGGTTGGAAGGCACCTCTGGAGAGCCCAGGTCCAAGCCCCTGCCAAGGCAGGGTCACCTGGAACAGGTGACACAGGAACGCACACGGGTGGGTTTGGAGTGTCTCCAGAGAGGGAAACTCCACACCCTCCCCAGGCAGCTCTTTCAGAGCTCTGCCACCCTCCATGGAAAGAAGTTCTTCCTCATGTTGCGGTAGAACTTCTGCTTTAGTTCATGGACATTGCTCCTCATCCTGTCGCTGGGCACCACTGAACAGAGTCTGGCACCATTCTCTGACAGCCCTTGGAAATATTTGTATGGATTGGTGAGATCCCCTCTCAGTTGTCTCTTTTCCACACTAACCACGCCCGCCTTCGGCAGTCTCTCGTCGTTAGAGAGATGCTTCAGGCACCTCATCATCTTTGTGACCCTCTGCTGGACTCACTCCAGTAGCTTCTTGTCTTTCTTGTACTGAGGAGCCCAGAACTGGCCACAACACCCCAGATGGGTGGGGCTGGCGTGGGGGCTGCAGGACACTCGGGACTGTGAGGGGAGGGGAAGGAAAAAGAGAAAGGAAAAATTTTAAAAGGAAAAGAATAAAGAAAAGGGGGGGGAAGAGGGGGAGGGAAAACATAAGAAGAAAAAAAGAAGAAAAAAGGAAAAAGAAAAAAAAAGAAAAAAAAGGAAAGGAAAAAAAAAAGAAAGGTTAAAAATAGGAGTATGAAGAAGGCATTTTCATACAACACAGACCCAGGAACTTAAAAATATAGCATGAGGTGACACGTTTCCCATATCAATCCTGATTTCCATCTCTCAGTCCAGATGACAGGAAGCGACAAAGTGTACATGGCAACTGACACCTGATTTACTGAAATAAAGGAGATACAACCACCCTTCCATGCTCGTTTTTCCCTTCTTCCTGCAGTTCTTGGGAGTCCCAGTTGAAGCACAAACTCACAGGTAATGCTTCCAGGATCCACAGAGTGACTGATCTGAGCGGAGATCCCTGCACTGAGGAGGAGCGGGGACAACCTTCCCTCCTGATGCATCTGCTCCAAAATGTTAGACTTCATCATCCTCAAGTTTTCTGTGGCATGATCCACCCACACTCAATATTGATCTGCCTTCTGTAAAGGGAGCAATTATTAAGAACATCAATATTCTCTTGATATTTTATCTTCCCAACCCTATAATTAAAGTCTCAAACTAACTTATTGTATCATCCTGCAGCACAGGAAGAAGTCAGGAACAGACATAGGACAATTACAATAGAGAGGAGATGACACTTTTAATGACTAGAAAATGTAGGCAGCATTTATTTGGGGCACAATGAGATTAGCCAAGAGCAGCTGCTTTTCAGAAAAATTCCACTCTTTTCTGTTTCAGAAACACATAGAACAGCAGTTTCCAGACCCTTGCATTTTACACAACTCCTCGCTTTGAACCCCAAACCTCTCCTGCAGATGCCAAAGTTGGCACAAACACAAGAGCCTGTTCGACCCTTCCAGCCACCCACGGCAGCACCAAGCAGGCTGCCACTGGGAACCACTGCTTCTGAAATCCCATCCAGTCAAATCTGGAGAAGATTCTCAACAGACTGAGAGAATTATTCTGCCAAATTTAATGGTCCGTAACCCCCATTCTCTTCCTCCATCCTTTTCTGCATTGCCAAGGGGCAGCATGTCCCAAAAAGAGAGCCAAACCAAGGACTCTCCAGGTTGACACATTCTCTAGATGGGCGGCTTGCACAGCTCAGACACACCTCAGTCCTACCTCGTTAGTTCTATTCACACTACTTCTTCCAAACTTTAAAAAAATTCTTCCATTTATACAATACATTGGAAATAGACAGAAGAATAAACGTTATATGATATTCCCAACAAGTCAGCCCCAGCCCTGCTGAGCCATTCTGCCAGGTCACCTGGCAGAGAGCAGCAGCAATGTGATAACACAGAACTGTTCTGACACCTTCTGGTGACAAACCCCATTACAACCGCAGCCCTTGGGACAGCAACGATGAGGACAGACCAGAGACTTGCTCCGAATTTCACCTCTAAACATCATCCACGATGCAGTGGCAGCACTAAGCAAGAAAGGAGCCCCTGCAAACCATCAGCCTCTCATTCATGCAATAGACCCTTACTAAATTAAAACCGATTTAAAAATAATTTTATATTTAAACATCAACAGAGTATAGAAAAAAGGTATATACTTTTATATGCACATAATCTCCACAATCATATCCGTCATTAACCATTACTTTTAACCTCTGTTTAGTACTTTGATATTAAGAGATGTTTTACTTTCTCTAGCAGTGTTGTCAAGAGGAATAGCAGGTTCCCAACACAGCACCACTGCTCAGGCTGCATTCTGCTTGAGTGAACAGGAACAGTCAGCACCTTTCACCTGGATAATCAGCTGAGACACTACCTACACACATCACTTACACCAGGTGAATCGCTTAAATCTTCACACAAAAAGCACAGCTCCCTACTCCTGTGGGAAGTGCAACAAACAAGGAGACCAGCTTCATTCCCCTGGGGCGGCCTGGAGGGAGGAAGGACCCCACTGCACGTTGGCGGACGGGGTCCCTGCCTTCCCACAGCTGAGCTGGCCTCGTCCTTCTCTCCCCAAGCAGCTTTCTAAAAGCACTCACTGAAACACTAAATTGAAATCATTAACTCTAGAAACATTCCATCATCTTTCCTGGCAACACCATCTGTTGTGCAATGGCTTTAAGGTTTATGAGAACAAGACACAATGAAATGAGCCGGTGTAATGGCAAAGTGACCCCACGCTGACACCTGCACACGAGCCCTAGTGCTGAGGCTGTGCCCTGCCCACTTCAGGGGATGGAGCTCAGGAATTTCACAGGAACTCTCCGTGCCACAAAAGCCATGCAGCCTCTGCTCTGCACGCAGCCAGGGATCCAGGAGACTTTAACTTTAAAAAAAGGTCATAGGAGGAACTGAAATCTTCACAACCAGCCATTTACCATCCAGGAATCTGCTGCTTCGGTCACGATCACCAGTTCCAAAGAGGCAAGTCCCAGCATGCAGCTCCAGAGTGACGGTCCCTATGGATGAGCCAGGACACCGTCACCTCAGACTTAGAGGCAGGCACAGACAAGTAGAACTGCCTCTGCTCCAAACAGTTCATGTTTGAGAGATTCTGCCCATCTTTTGAGCTGGAAAGTGAACTATTTTGTCAGTAAAAGCTTTTATTTCAAGTGAATTATGTGACAAAATTTGAGTACAAATTTTGTGGCTAAAAGAATTTACAGTTCTAATTAACGCACATAGTGAGTTATTTAATTTTGTGTATCTGTAAAAAGCAGCTTCATTCTGTGTGACCTAGAGTGGCCTCACTGCCTTCACACAGACCATGATACCAAACCCTACCATGCCCTGCAGCACAAAGCGCACCAGCAGAGAAAATTTATTATTTCCACATCAATCAAAAAAGCTACCAAAATTACTTTACAATAAGTGCAACTCTGCTCATTACAAAAAGAAAATGTTAATTAAGTCGTCTAAGTGAGCATTTTCTGCTACTGTTAAACCTGATCAAAGGTATGTTTATAACACACGTTCAGTGAACCATGTAAGCAAAGGTGCAGTTAGAACACCTACAAAATAAATGGAAAAAGGTGCTCCTTTACAGAAGGAGCACCATCTTCCCTCGGGCACCACTGCTACAAATAATGTCTTCATGAGCCTTGGCTACTTTCTCCAGGGGATATTCCAAGCCCACCACGGGTTTCAGCCAGCCAGCTTCTATGCCATCAAGGACTGCTGTGGCACATTCATGCCTCTCCTCCTGCATGTAACAAACATAGTGTTTATGACAAGGTCTTTGCATTTTAGAATAGTACTGACAATTTATGCAAGAGTTAAACCAAATTCCACAACCTGAAAATATTTTATGATGTTCTGAGATTGAATCAAGACATAAAGGAATGAACTATCAAGTTTGTTACAGTGAAATTACTCTTTCATTCCTACAAATAATTTTAACTGTAAATAGAGGGGTGCTGGAACAAGCCAATAAAGCATACTTTAAAAGAGAAATGTTTCTTACCTCAGTTGCAAGAAACAGACTCACTCCAATTATGCTGGACTCCTTGCTCATTGTGTCTCTTGGGTTTATCTCAATGCGTCCTCTGCAGCCCACAACCTGCCCAAAGGAGTCCAAAGCGTCGAGTCAGAGCTGTTCAGTGTGATGCTGAACGCACAAAATCAGGGACATAAGCACCCACCATCACCTCCCTGCTCAGGGACACAAACACTCACTGTCACCCTCCTGGCCCAGGACGCAAACACTCACCATCACCCTTCCTGCGCAGGACAGCAGCTGCAAGTCAGCATCCAGGTTGACATTAGAGAGCATTTCTATGATGATATCGACTCCCCCCGGCCCTGTGCATTCCTGTACAGGACACAGGATGTTATTTTAGTGCTTGGGTACCACTGTTTATTTTATACACTACAGAAAGTATCCATCCTACAGCTTATTGTTTAAATTTTCAACACAGCCTTTGTACTGCAGCTGACAGCTAATGAGCTGAATTGTAGCACGTTTTGCCGTGCTAACTTATGATGTGATCCCACACTGGAATTTGCTGCATGTAAGAAGTTCTAAGTGCCACTGCCTGTGAGGAAAGCTGGCTTTTCCAGCCTGAGAAAGTTTTACCTCGTGTAGAAATGAAAAAGGCAGTACACTATTGCTCCTACACAAATCTGCTTTAAAGTCTTCTGCAAACAACTCTTCACATTTTGTTAAGAACAACACAACCTGCATTCCGGAGTCCTGACACATGCCCACCTTAATTCTCTCAGTGTAATTAGGGTCTCTGTGATTAAAGGCTTGGTGAGCGCCGTTTCTCAGGATCACATTCATGCCCTCCTCAGTTCCTGCTGTACCCAAAACCTTCAAACCACAAGCTCTGGCAATCTGACATGTTGCTAGTCCCACCTGAGAGGAGAAAAAAAAACAAAAGAGAAAATTATTTTACCTCTGTCTTTCTTAGAATTTGAAACTTTAAATATTCTACCAGTGACTTGGAACTTCCCCATTTAAAAAGCTAGTCTGGTAACAGGTTTTTTTGGCCAGTAATTTGGATCTTAAAGACAGCCAAATAGTCTTTAAAAAAGAAAATATATTTACAGAGACATGGTAAATTTTTGAGGTGTTTTTAATAGCTATCAGCATTTGATATACATCGATGTAGAATGCTGCGTATCTGTCAAAGCTGGGCCATATATTTTTGATACAAATCCAAGGAAATTCTTCTCTTCACGGAATCACCTGCTATTAATACCAGCATTATACATTGCAAAGACAATCTGCAGGCACAAATTTTATTAACGCTGCTTCTTTAGAAAGTAAATTCTCAGTGTCTCCTACCAGCTTTGCACTCCAGTAAGAACAGAAGCACTACATTTAGTTTATGAAAATTTTTTAAAAGAGTTATGACGCTAAATGCCATTCTAGTCTCTCAGAACAAGATATGAATTCATCTTTTTGTTGTCTAACAAATAATTAAGGAAACTTGGTTCATAGCAGCTGTTTGGTGCATCACCAGAAACTGAGCAAGAAAGTGCAGAGTGTGGGAGATAAATTAAACTAGAATGTTGTGTGATAAAGATCTAAAATAAGTTTGTCATGGAAACCCAAAGAAAACTAGAAGTGCAATTTCATATAGTATTCAGTCACAGATTTATATATTCCACTACCTTTCCTTGTGCAGCTAGCTGTTGGCTCATGGGTAAAAACATCCCAGAAATGCACAGTCACCCTGCACCAGTGACTTACTCTCAGAGGACTGAGAACAACTTGTACATATTGGAAAAGTACAGCTTTCTGCTATCAGTTACAAAACTTCCAGACCAAGTACCACCTGCAGCACACACCTGTTCAGTGTGCGACCCTCTGGCTGGGGAGCTCACACCAGCACTCGTGCAGTCTCACAGTTATTGGGAATAACAGGGCTTGTTCTAAGAAAATGTATCCTAGAGTATCTGAAATAAAAACCCAATCTGCTAATCTATTGATACAAATATGACCAGAACTCATATCCCAGGAAAAAGTAGATGCAAAGACAGAGAGCATTGTTCTCTATCACTTGCCTCCTTGGAATACTTACCCCCCCACTAGCACCATGAACCAGCACACTTTCCCCTGCTTTGGCACAGCCTCTAAGTGAAGAACACAAGAAATACTGGCACTGTGATTGCAGTACATACTGACTATGGGGTTGCAGACACTGACATCAAATCCCATTGTTCACACACCATTGTTTCCAATTTATGTTCCAATTATATTCCAATTTATGGCTAAACGGATCTCATAAGCCTTTTTGGGAGAATAAGGAGGCAAAATAAATCCTGTGATTGACGACTTGAAACAACATGCAGCCAGCAGCCAGTGACAGCCAGGTACTGAGCCTCAGCTCAGGACTTTCACCTGTCACAGGAAAGGAGTGGTTCTACTCCACAGCACCTGTCTACTTACTGAGGAAATTAGAACTATTACTGTTTTTCTTCCTTGGCTAAAATACCAGCAAGTACTGGAAGGGAGTCACGCGTTTTATTCCATGAAGGCTTTCCAGGTATGTTCTCCCAAGAAAAAAGACTTAACAGGAAAACACAGTCACAAGCTTCTAGGTCACAATTATCTGACAATTCCATCAGTGTAACATTTTTAAACATTTCCCGCTCATCAATCTCCCCATTTTACAGGACAGTGAAAATATGAACCTCGGTATTTTAAATGTAAAAGATTAAAGTACACAAACATGGATTTGGTGCCTTACTTCTGGAAAAGGGCCCGGTAGGCAGTGAAGTAGGGCACTCCGATCGCTGCTCCCTGCCTGAAGTCCACTTTGTCTGGCAAAGGAAAGACTCTGTTGGCTGCAGCAACTGCATACTCTGCATATCCTCCAGAAACCGTTTCAAGGGTGAAAACTCTGTCACCTTTCTAGAACGGAGGGAGAGAACACAGAGAAATCAATAATTTCCCTTACTTTTTCCTTAATAAGCATTAAGAGTCAATTTACAGAGGTTTAGGCTATTGTTAACAGCTCTCCTATCAAAAATAACCAGTTATATTTGTCACAGACGTTTTTATAAACGCTGATACCATCAATGCAACACAAACCGTGTAATTTCTTATACTTAAATCTACGTGTCATAATTATAACCCCACCCTGCAGTGTAACACACAAACCTACTGCCTCATTAACATGAACCTTAACGAACTTGGATTGAAGTCAGGAATTCCATCCACAGATTCCAAGTGCAAAACCTCAAAAGCTTTTACAAACACAAAAGAAACATTTCTCAATTATTTAAATGTGGAAATATATACACTCTTAATATACCCTAAGATATCTCTCTCTCATTCAAGCCAAGAACATCACAATTGTCAGAGGAAGCAAAAAGTCACACATAGCAGATACAGCAAACTGCTGATAAGAAAATATGAATAAAGATGATTCTTCTCTCTTGGTAACCCAATCTCTCAGGTCTCCCAAAACTGTTACACAAATTCCAAATCAGGAAATTCCAGCCCAATTTTAACTACAATTTTTACATTTGTTTGGGACCAAACATCTAGTGACTTAAATGGGAGAACCACTTTAAAAACTAAATAGATGTCATAGATATCTTTTAGCAAATTGATATTTGCCTTCTCCTGTCCCAACTTTCCCACTGAGAAATCCAAGTGAAATTACTAGACAGGAGTAATACAGTATTTGAACAGTTTTAGCAACAAATAACAGAATTTATGCAGCTTTAGAAGTAAGCAATTTCCATTTCCCAAATACTTTACAGAAAAAAAAATTCAGTTCTGCCTGAAATTACTACCCCCTGCAAGAAGCATCCAATCTCAACTATTTCTGCAATGCCAGAAAAATAGCTCCAAACCCCAACTTTTGTACACCAGATATCACTGCTTTAAGCAGACAGACTGCAGTGCCTCTTCTGAGACCTTTGAACTTCAGGAGGGCACAGCATTCCTCAAGTCCCACCAGCAGATTGGTTTGCCAGTGGGATCTCACTGTGTGTTTTTACCAGTCCATGAAGGGGATTCCCCCCTTGAATAGATTATGTGATTATAAGGAACAAAACCAGGTACAGTAGCACAGCAATCGGCCAAAGAGGACACATTAAACAATAGCGAGTTACACCCCAATGTCTAAATACCTTGAATGCAGTCACATGTTCCCCAACGCTTTCGATCACCCCAGCCACATCCGAGCCAGGAGTGTAGGGTAAAGCCGGTTTCCTGGCGTAAGTCCCAGAACGAATATATGTCTCGACAGGATTTACCCCGCAGGCATGGACTTTAATTAATACCTGAAAGAAAAGACACTTCTTAAGCAATAACTAAAAAGATTTAGTCCTTGAATTCACAGCACAGCATTGTAGCATTTTTACTGAATTCTCAAACAGCCTCTGTGACAACCCAGTGTCAAACTGAAGCTAATTTCAGGAAAATCTCGATGTGGAATATATAGCCCACCGAAGAGTAAAGAGCCCACATTTGTTAAGCATGGTATCTCAAGTGGAGGAACACGCTGATCAAAACTCACTCACTCTAGGTGTAGAGTACTGGGTTGTATTCCTCATACTGTCCTGCAGGCACCTGTTAACATTCATTATCGCTATATCCCTTCACAGAGCTCACATATACCTGGTTTTCTTTTGGAACAGGAACTAACACATCTGACTGGAGTTTAAGCACTTCAGGGCCACCAAATTCAAACACTCGGACCGCTCTCATCACACTCCTGGTGGCTGCCATGGCGACCAGAGGATCTGGGGAAAAAAACAATGAGATCCCTGGTACACGTTCAGGTCACGGGCAGCCTGAGCCACCAGGACATGCCCTGCGGACACCGCCTGGAACATGGCACACACCGCGGGGCCGAAGTGCGGGTCGATCTCGTGATAATAAACCGAACCAGAGGGAGGGGACGGAGCGGGGGCAAGGGAAGGCCCCGAGCTGCCCTGGGCCTCCCCGCTGGGCGCACCTTCCGAGATCCCGGGCACGAGGAGGACGGGAAACACAGNGGCCGGGATCCCGGGATCGGGGCCGGGATGGGCGTCCTGGCGGTGGGTCCGGGATCGGGCCGGGATCCCGGGATCGGGGCCGGGATGGGCGTCCTGGCGGTGGGTCCGGGATCGGGCCGGGATCCCGGGATCGGGGCCGGGATGGGCGTCCTGGCGGTGGGTCCGGGATCGGGCCGGGATCCCGGGATCGGGGCCGGGATGGGCGTCCTGGCGGTGGGTCCGGGATCGGGCCGGGATCCCGGGATCGGGGCCGGGATGGGCGTCCTGGCGGTGGGTCCGGGATCGGGCCGGGATCCCGGGATCGGGGCCGGGATGGGCGTCCTGGCGGTGGGTCCGGGATCGGGCCGGGATCCCGGGATCGGGGCCGGGATGGGCGTCCTGGCGGTGGGTCCGGGATCGGGCCGGGATCCCGGGATCGGGGCCGGGATGGGCGTCCTGGCGGTGGGTCCGGGATCGGGCCGGGATCCCGGGATCGGGGCCGGGATGGGCGTCCTGGCGGTGGGTCCGGGATCGGGCCGGGATCCCGGGATCGGGGCCGGGATGGGCGTCCTGGCGGTGGGTCCGGGATCGGGCCGGGATCCCGGGATCGGGGCCGGGATGGGCGTCCTGGCGGTGGGTCCGGGATCGGGCCGGGATCCCGGGATCGGGGCCGGGATGGGCGTCCTGGCGGTGGGTCCGGGATCGGGCCGGGATCCCGGGATCGGGGCCGGGATGGGCGTCCTGGCGGTGGGTCCGGGATCGGGCCGGGATCCCGGGATCGGGGCCGGGATGGGCGTCCTGGCGGTGGGTCCGGGATCGGGCCGGGATCCCGGGATCGGGGCCGGGATGGGCGTCCTGGCGGTGGGTCCGGGATCGGGCCGGGATCCCGGGATCGGGGCCGGGATGGGCGTCCTGGCGGTGGGTCCGGGATCGGGGCCGGAGGGTCGTCCTGGCGGTGGGTCCGGGATCGGGCCGGGATCCCGGGATCGGGGCCGGAGGGGCGTCCTGGCGGTGGGTCCGGGACCCCGGGATCCCGGGATCGGGGCCGGGATGGTTGCCGGGGTGTTGGGATGGGGGTCCCGCCACTCCCGCGGATTTGCTGGCACGGGGCTGAGGTCCTGGAACTCCCGCTGTTCCCGGTGCTTCCTTGGCCATGCCCCAGTTCATCAGTCAGTCGCTGGGACACCAATCCGCTGCTGCCGCAGCTCAGCCCTGGAGCTCAGCCGGACCGAGCACTCGGACGGGCACAGATCAGACGCGGTGTGAATGGGTTCTTGGTTCGAGGTGACGCTCTTTGTTTTCAAGGACCGGTTTTGTAGCAGCACCAGATCAAACCTCACCGACCTGCGGACCAATTTTAATGGTTTCTGTCCATCACTAGGACACGGACGGCACGGGGATCCAGAAGAAGAACTGCACGTGGCTCCTGGTAACGCATGACCCATGTGTCAAAGGCGATGTGGTAAGGGCACAGTGTGATACAGCTTTTATATTTATTCATTGAAATGTTCCTGGTGTCATGGAAAACACATCGTGTGGAAGGGTTTTTGTTCTTGCTACTGAGATGAATTGTTACTCTACTCTCCAAATTAACTTTTCTTTAGATGTGTTGCTTAATAAATTCTTCAGACCCATTTTGAAGAGAATGCTTTTAAGCTCAATATCAAATTCTCTGCATAGTTATAAATGCAGCTGATATACCAGAAACTTAAATAATTTTTTACTGTCTGGAGTCACATTTAAAACTCTGGAGTTTGAAAAAGTCTTGAGCCTGGCTTGCTGTGCTAGCAGACAGACACCTGAAAGTGATGTAACAGGGATTCTCAGAGTTTCTGTGTATCATGAGCAAAGAAAACTCAAGAGCAATTGATCAAACCTGGCTGCTTGGGACTCATTTGCTCCATTTTTTATGCATGTTTCACACACAGACTAGCTTCTTTTAGGTTTTGGGGTTGTTTTTTTTTGGCAATAACAGTGCACACTTACAGTGGTAATATAAATATTTTGGTGTATTTTCCAGATGACAGCGCTAGAGAAAGCCACTGGTGATGTTGTGTTCAAGTTTGAACCGTTTGTTCTTCACGTGCTATGTCAGGAGCTGCAGGATGCACAGATGCTGGTAAAACGTCAAGTACAATGTGGCATTGTTGTTCTGTTACATACCTGCCTGTAAAAGTAAAAGTATTGGCTCCTGGGTAAGCAGTTGCACTTAGAAACAGACCCAGGTGTGCTGTGTGTTTGATAATTAGGGTAGTAAAGTACGCTGATGAAAAAACACAGCTTTAAACTTGGCAAGGGTTTTACTGCACTTAGAAAGGAAAATGACTCGCCTGCAATTCAGCCTTCGAGCTGAAGCGGTCTGCCCTATGAAACACTACCTAAGGGGCCTGGGCTGCTCTCAGTGGCTGAAAGGGATGGATTTTAGATGTTACTTTGATACCAGCCATGAATCGAATGATGTCTTTGCCTTCTGCTTTTCCAGTGTGACTGCGGAGAGCAATGCGTGCGGTGCTGGGCTTGTTTCCTCGTTAGTGCAGGAGAGCTGAGGAGCTCACTGTAGAGTGCAGCTGCACTCGGAGCTATCAACTTGTGGCACGACTGTCTGTGAAGTTGTAGCTCATTGGGATAAAATAGTTCAGTGCCTAGAGGGACATTACATCCCTTCTGCGCTGATGGATTCAGACAATCGGGATCCACCGTGGGTCTTTGAAAACCACCGCCCACAATTTGTGGGTTTGATCTTAAAAAGTACTTTACTGTAACTATTTTTGTGTAAGTCCGCGTAGATGATTTTGAATAAGTTTTTTGCAAAACCGAGACTGTACGTTGCATTGCAACCCATCCATAAATATTTTTTGCTGTGAAACTGTACAAGACCTGTTTAAGCTTTTTTTTATTTTTTTCTGCAGCATTCAGTGGCTATTGACTCTGGGTTCAGGAACTCTGGTATTACAGTTGGCAGAGGAGGAAAAATTACAATGGTAAGGACTCTGCTACTGTAAGGGATGTAACAAAGTCATATTGTTACGTTAACCTTGATTTTTGTATGAGCCAAGACCTGACTGGTGCTTAACAGCTGTCACAGGGCATGGCATGCTATAGCTAAGAAATAGCTGGCTGCTTTAGGTGACAGCAACCTAACTAATCATATGGATAAGCAGGTTTTTTACTATAATGAACTCCCTACATTATTTAAATAACCTTCATAAACAAAAAAACTTTATTCCAGGTAAATCATGTGTGTGTTTTCAGGCTGTGCGGAGCACTCACTGCTTAGAAGTTCCATTGAGCCACAAAGGGAGACTGATGGTCTCCGAAGAATATATTGAATTTCTGGTACATGTAGCCAATCAGAAAATGGAAGAAAACATAAGGAGGATTGACAGGTTTGTAAGAATACACCAGTTCTGATCGTGACATCTAATTTTTCTTCAATAGCAGCTAAAACATTAGTAACCACTTTTTTCCCCTTGCGTGTTGTGATTACATTCTAAAAGCATTCGTTTGTCAAGAGTAGTTTGCAGATCCTGAGCAAATCTATAAAAATAGTAATTACAGAATTGTTTCTGTCTAGATTCCACAAAGGCTTGGAGTTGGCTCTGGAAGCTGCTGTCCCTGCAGACACCTTGTTTCCTGAGGGGCCAGAGAAGAGCCGCTCTGTGTACGTGCACAGAAGAAAGAGACGGACTGCTCAGGAGCAGGCCAATCCCAGCGGAGAGCTAAAACCCCAGGATGATACTGAAAGCAGTCTTGATCTGTTTGCTGAAATCATGATATAGACTAAGACATTTGAAAGCAAATGGCAGACTGAAAAATGATTGTAATGCTCTTTTTAAGAGATTTATATACTCCTGTGCTCCAAGTAGTAATACTCTCATGGACATTGACCAGAAAAAAGGTAGTTAACGGAATAGCGAGCAGGTCTAGCTACAGGACACAGAGAACAAAGCCGTAGAATGTTTTGGGGGTTTTTTAACTGTACTGTTGAATTAACAAAGTGGTGCTCCATCAGTTACCCCAGAAATAACTGGTTTGCTGCAGCCTTTCGCCGTGTTGTCTGTGGCAGCGTTTCACTTCCAACTTCCTAGGTTTTGCAGAGCAGAGAAATCTAAAAACTGGGTTATTGTCCCTGAAGATTGTTATTCCCTGGAGGACCTCTGCAGACCAGCGTGCACCAACACAGCTGGACCTTCCCAACAGCACAGGGCTGGCTGTTAGTCACCTGCAGAGCACACCTAGAGCAGAGGTTAGGACAGAACAGCGGGAGCTGGGTACTTGTCTGTGCCAGTCTCAGCTGTGTGCATCCAGACCTCTCCTGGCCGCTGCACCAGCAGCTGCTGTTTCCCTTCTCTTTGCTGTGTTTTGGGCTTCAGCCTCACTGTTGTTTGTGTGCTCCAATTCCCATTGCAACTGGTCACTCGGTGCCATTCTTCCTTGCCCCTTTAGCCAGCTCTGTGTGCCAATGCCCATTTTCCTGACACACTCCTCAAGCTCTGCAGCCAGCACCTGGCTCTGCTCCAGCTGCCAGCACAAAGTCACCCCAAGGGCTGAGCTGGGCTGTGAACCACCTGACTAATAACTGTTAAATACAGACAGTGCAGCACCGTGTGCATTCCTTGTGCAAAGGCAGCTCCACGCTTGTGCATTTCTCAGAAAAATGCTGGATTTTTAAACCTTAGCAGCAATGAATTCCAAGCTTGCTTTTGTGACCGAGCGATCACTTACACGGCAGAGTCAGACCCTGACTGACAAAGGTGGCTTATTTGTTCAGGAGCTCCCATGCAGGCAGGGATGTCACCATTTCCATTACATGAGCCTGTGTCTTGGGGGCATTTTCACTCCTCTGTAAAAATTGAACATATTACATTGCAGCCACAGGGAAAAGTAATTAGGGCTTTCAGTAGATTCTGAAAGACCTCTTAGGCTGTTCCCAGTCACAGATGTGCCAAAGAAAGGAACTGGAACCTCTTGTGTGTTAGTGTTGCTGACTTTGATCTCAAGCAGACTGGTGCTCTTGCTTTCATCCTCCTTATGAGGGCTCCAAACACCTCAGCACCTGGCTGGGGCATGGGAAGGGCCAATGCCTTTCCATCCAATTCTCAGCCGTGTCCAGTGAGGTGCCAAATGGCTGCCAGCACAAACAGCGCGTCGCAAAACACGCTGGCTCTGCGGGTTTCTCCTCCAGGGAGGGGAAGAGGTGCTGGGGGCAAGCATTGAAGACTGGAGACCATCCACTTGTGAGACAGCCAATACAGTATTTACATTCTGAGAAATACAGTTTGTCAGAAACTGATGCGTGATATGATCCCACATTCCTCTGAAAAATGATACAAAGTTCGGGAAGACTTTTTGTCATCTTAACACAAAAATGTTACCCTAACTGTTGGCATCTTGTTACTTTATTCCCATCATCTCCAATGGTTGAAGACTGTTGGGGACCTCATACTGAAAAAAACTAAAGAAGACCCTACAACAAGAAAAATAAACAGAGAAAGATCAGGGAAACATGTTACTTCGGTGCTTAAAATGTAGAACAGTTTTTGCAAGGTTTTTCTGAGTTTTTTTATACCCCATCCAAGGTTGCAGAGGGTGATGCTGAGGTGGTTTCACCACCCTGACACCGTTCCAAGAAGAGGCAGAGCCCCAGCGATGCCTTCCTCCATGCCCTTACACCAGGGGATCACCACACCTTGCCCCAGGCTCGCCCAAGTTCCACCAGCTCATTTTGAGGTTGATTTTGTCGAGCTGTGTTTCATTTCCAGCTGCTGTATGCGATTCTGTTGGGCTGTAAATGTGCAGAGCACAGGCAGCCGTTGGGCAGAGCATCCACAGGCAGCTGGAGGCAGCACCCCTGAAAAGGAGATTCTGGGGGTTATGGCTGAAGGGAAATGCGCCGATAAGCAACAAGACTCCTAAAACTGTCAAATCTTTACGATTTGTAAGTGTGCTAAGCCACTTAATTAACCTAAAAGGTATTTTTATACTTGCTCTCACTGTGTTAAATTTTTTAAAATTACAATTTCGCTCCCTGTGCACTCAGTTGTTTCAGGGGAGGCAGATGGGTTCATTCACTCAGGAAACTGATTGTCATTTCTCACCCCACAGCATTCGCATCCACACCAGGAAACTACTCAAATCAGCACCGCAGCATTCCCAGCTGGCTGTGCCACAGGTTCCGAGCCAGTTGTGCTCCCCAGCACATCCATGCGCTTGGGCACAAAGTCACTTGACCAATTCACTGGGATAATTCTGTACATGCAAATCACAGATGTCAGGAGCACGAGTATTTGCTTGAAATAGCTTCTTCCTCTGAAATTCAGGTACTTAAACTGGTTTACAAGAGTAGGGTGGTAACAGCTGCAGAGTGCAGCGAAATCAGTGTTTTCACATGGGGTTAAACCTCTCCAGACCGGGGCAGTTTTGCAGCTCTCAGCCTCCACTCCTGCCAGGGTTTCACTTGAATTTAACCAAGTCTCAGTTTAACTTGAATTTAATCAGTCTCAAGGTTTTTGAATTTATCATATTAAATGTATCATGCACTGGAGGCTTAGCAGCCCTTCAATACTTTTGGTTACTGAAAATACACAATTACTTTGCATTATCTTGTCATTTCAATTTTACATAGTGGGATATTATGGGAAATGCTTCACTTCTGATCTACCCGTAGTTGAAACTACCCCAGTGGAACATGCTAGGTGTTTTGTGAGAGAACCTTTGAAAAGTAATTTGAGTCTTTAAAAAATTGTTTAAATGCCTACATTTCCTGAGCTGCTCACTTCATTTCTTCACACCAAGAGAAAATAAAGCCGGTAAGAATTGCTGTCAAATGTGCCGTGCTGGCAGCAGTGTGACAGCAGGCAGCTACCTGGGATCAAGGTCAGAGAATTCTCAGCTCTTTTTTTTTCTTTTTTTATAAATCAGAGAATGAAACTCAAATTCCATATAGAGATTACATGAAAGATTTTATTCTGCTTTCTGGATGCAGTTTATTTATGTACCTGAGCAGATACACTATTTTGGTCAATTTTATACTGCAGAGAAAAAGCTTGTTTTCATTTTCTGCAGGATCCCGAGAAAAGAGAAATATTTTTCTCAAAATCAGGTTTTATAGTTATCATAATTGCGATTTTTGCAGAGTAATTCTGACAGCTCAGACCCCGGTTGTTGCGTGCTTGGCCCAGCTGGCAGAGGACACTCGCTCTTCTCCAGCCCACACCGCCGGGCTCTGCCCGAGCCCGAACCGGCCGGCTTTGTCTCCTTCCGCACCGCCCGGCTCTGTCCCAGCCCGCACGGCCCGGCTCTGTCCCCTCCCGAACCGCCCGGCTCTGTCCCAGCCCGCACGGCCCGGCTCTGTCCCAGCCCGAACCGCCCGGCTCTGTCCCCTCCCGAACCGCCCGGCTCTGTCCCAGCCCGAACCGCCCGGCTCTGTCCCAGCCCGCACCGGGCGGTGGGCGCGATGCTGCGCGGGCAGAGACCGATGCTCGGCGCTTCCCCTCGGTGCGCAGGTGACACTCTCCCTCCGTCTCGGGGATTCGGGCAGAGGTGGAAAGTGTCGCCACGACCCGCGCCGACGGCGGATGAGAATTCATACAGGCACCGCAGTTCACTCCGTGCGTAAGAGAACGGGATTTTTCCTTTCTCTAAATAAGCACCAAGTAAGTTCTGGTTTATCGTATTTAAACACTGCACAGGGAGCGTAGCTCTCCGCGCCTGCCCTGGTCCGCCGGTTCATGCCCCGGTGGGTGCCTGGCGGCGGCGGGACCGAGGGGGATCGGGACCCGGCGCGGGGGTCGAGGCCCAGCGTGGGCACCGAGCGGCTGAGCCCCCGCGGCCGCCGGTCCCGCTCTCCGCGCCGGTGAGCCCGGGGCCGGTGAGCTCGCCCGGTGTCCGTGCGGGGAGAAATCAGCACTTGTGGCTCTCCCCGGTCACGCTTGGTCTGATAGCAGGAGCCATTTAAGCTCCCGAAATACCGAAGAGCTGGCAAGGAAAAACCTGTTTTCCTTGAGATGATCAGCAATTCTCTGCTAATGGAGATACAAACGGTCCCATTGCTTCCCGGTGCCCGTTCCCGATAGATTCTGCATCCATGTTACACGGGCAGCACTGCTCTTTTATAATCTGCTCATTTAAATATTTTTGCATAACATTGCTAGCAAAAATCAAGGAATATTTACAAGTGACATGCACCCAGAGTTTATGCATATAATCCACTTCTTTCTGTTATTTTGCATCCCTCGATGCCTTATTTCAGAGTTTTCTTCGATTGCCCTGAGCCTTGTTTTGTTTTCTCTCACTGGAAACACTCACCTTGAAAATATTGCAGAGAGTGATGGGAAAGTTAAATCTAGCAGGATTTTACTTAGAGCTCTGTGCAGGGTCTGCTTGTTTTTCCTGTAACATATTCACCTCGTAGCGACATACAGGACCCAGGGACACACCAGTTCTGGAAAACACGCAGGAATGCTGTGGGTAGTTCTATATGGGATCAGAATTTGACCCAAAATATGCGATATTAAAAATGACCATTTTCCCTTCATTCCTATTACCTAGATATGAAAGTTCAAATTCAATAATGTGTTTTCACATCCACAGCACTCTGGGGTAATATTAAATGAACTCTGTTTAATAAAACACATTCCAAGTTGCTATTTTGATTGAAGCATTATACTTCTTGTCTTGCTATAAGTAGTTCAGATTTCACTGGGTCATTGAAAATTTTTGAATCAGTCTCTTTTCAAATCATATTTAAAATACAGACATAAATAACCATGACACAGATCCCTTCGCAGCACAAACCAGGAGTAAGGGACTCAGTGCTGCACAGCCAGTGCTGCAGTTACCTCCCAAGATAGAAAGGAAATTTTGTCATTCTCCAAACACACTGATCGTACCTTTCATAAAACATCTCACATTCATCCAGGGAGACAATGGCATCCCATTTTGTCCTTGAATCATTGAAATAAGAAGTATTTTGATCACAAATGTCTGCTATTATCAAAACACCATCATGATTTCCACAGGATTCGAATAGATAACCCAGTTGAAGCTGTGCACAGGTCTCCCCCTGCACAGGTCCTCCCGGTTCTTTTATTCTGCATCGAGTTTTATCTGTTTTTAAACACTGTCATTGAGAACAGCGGCACCAAACAAAGTCCCTAGTTCTGTCCAGAGCAGCTGTGGCCCTCACAGGTGATGGCTGGAAGGAAAATTGTCCAAGTCCTCTGTTTCAATGTTTTCTCCCCAGAAAACCCTAGAATCATAGAATTGTTTTGGTTGGAATAACCTCTAAGATCAACTCTGATGTGTATGTGAAAATTGCAACAGACGTGCAGGAGACCTGTTGGAAAAAATATTCACATAAATACTGAAATATTCACAGATGCCGTTTTCCCTGCTTGAACCAGGAAAACAAATGCAATAAATGCAGCTCAGGTACCGGGGTTCCAGACCTGGTACTTCCCATCAGGATAACCTATGGGTTAAATGGTTAATGCTTCTCCACCTGCTCCAGGCAGTCCAGGGAGGATTGGGACAGCAGAGCACCAGCTCCATCCAAGTGGATAGCCCCCGACTAGAGGAGGCCAAGGGCCAGGGTGGCTCCATTGAGGTATCAGGTGGGCAGCAGGCTCTTGCTGCACCAGCACCCCAACATCACCCATCCACCTGCATGGGTGGTCCTCATCCTTTCCTTTGAGAAGTTCCAAATGCAAAAGGTTTCCCACTCCAGGGAACTCATGCAGGAGGCCCTGGGCTGAGAACAATGTCTCTGCTCAGTGCAGCTGCTGATCCCTGCATGAATCTCTGGGCACTGTACAGCAGCAAAGGGAAGAGCCATTTCACCTCTCTGTGCTTCATGTAAACTTCTACATGTCGGAGTCCCACGGTCAGAGGATCCCTCCGGACTTTTCTTTCTTGCATATTTCCACTGTACATCACTTCCCTTCCAGTATGAGATCAAGGAGAAAAAGGGTGGTGGAAGTAGGAGAGCAGTAGCAGGAAAAAAATATCTGACAAACAGCAACAGCTCCCCAACACCCCTTTAAAGTAATGACGATTTACCAAATGGTTGGGAAGTTGTTATAATTCCTTTTCCAAATTATTACTCGCCCTTTAGATTAGAAATGAGGCCAGGGTTAGCAATCAGCCATAAATGGTAGGATTTCTGAAGTAGAAGCACTTGTCTGATTGTGAAGTGGAGGCCATTATTGCCTTGATTGAGTCTTTTTTTTTCTGGGTTGTTTTTTTTTTTTTTAAGCTTGCTTGATTTGTGGCTGAGAGCACACATTCACCACAGTACTGGGAGCAATCAGAGCCTTCCCTGCTCTTTTTTGCTCAGCGATTTAGGGTCCACTACTTTGGCACAGCTGCCACCTTTTAGCCTCCATCAAGCAGAGATATTTTTAAGTGAACTGCATTTTGTGTTTGTCTTTTATCCTCCCATTGCCTTCCTCATGCTTTTTCCTTTTTTTTTTTTTTGGAGGGGAGGAGGGGTGGATGTCTGTGAAAATATTGTGTGAACTTTACTTCCAAGTATGAAGTTGAAAGAAGGCAGCTGAAGCTGGCTGGTTGTCATCTGACTCCATGTACATATCAGATCTGCAGTTACATGAGAAATAAGGTTGAAGTAATTTGCTCAAGGGCTGAAGTAAGCCAGAAGCACCGATGGGTGTTTGGGTGCTGGAGTTGAGTTTAGTTTGCCTGAAACTCAGATTTTAGCCAAGAATTTGTATTTATACCATTTATTTCCAGAAATTATCTGTTTTGCTAGCATACTGTATTTTAGAGCTCCTCCCAAGCTATCTCTAGAGATGTGAAGCACAGCTGAGGGGGCTGGTGCCTGGCAGACCCCGGGGTTCACCATGGCCCCCAGCCCATACCTGGTGGCAGCCAGGGAAGCTAGTGAAGAAAAGGCAGCAGAGCCACACAAGGGCCACCGTGCTGCAGTCCAGCCACAGAACCCGCCAGCACTTTGGGCTCAGGAAGCCACAGGCATCGACCTCATTCCTTTAATTGCTACTGCTCTGAAATAGCTGAATTTTGCCTCATAGTCTATTTGCAGGCAAGAACTCTATGTCAGCTAACCCACTAAAACACACTTCCATGGGCCACTGGCACATCCCTACAATCACGGTGAATGGAAATGCACCAAATCTCCAACTGTAGTGGTGTGATAGGCCCTGGGAGCTCAGGGGCCAGGTTGTGCCATGTTATGCCATGTAAACTGATGTAACAAATACCATGTGATGTGATGTGATGTGATGTGATGTGATGTGATGTGATGTGATGTGATATGTGATGTGATGTGATGTGATATGATGCTGCATTAGAAGGCTAGTGCTGGTGACTGTGTGCAAAAACAGGCAGTGGAAAAATAACAGAACTAATATTTCCTGGTGCTGGAAACTGCAAATGCAGCAGAACAGGTATTTAGTGCAGGTCTGTAACTCACTTGTTTCTCAGACGTGTTTTTCAAAGTGTCAGTTTGGAGGGTCTAGTGCATCAAGAACATCAGCCACACCACCAGCTCATCTCCCAAGACAATTAGCAATCTGGTGTGAACGAGGTAATGGAGGATTCTCAAAGAGAAATTACTTTAGCAAAGGGAAGAATCTATTTCAGCATTAACCAGGAAACCCCACTTTAGGCAGGCTCAGGGGGAATGCACAGTGAAGCCAAAATGCAATGACAGACACTATTGGTTTAGTTAAACCTGTATTTGTGTACATTCAGAGCAACTGCATTCTCTGTTCTCTGAAGGCAGTGCCAGGACACGGGGCAGAGCGGTGAGACCAGCGTTCAGGAACAAACAGGAGAACCAGTTCTGGAAAGGGGGGCATGACCTACCAGTGATGACAAAAGGCACATTTTCACTCAGACATCACAAGCAATTAAGAAACCTGCCATAAACCCAGAACACAGACTCAGAAAATTTGCTGCATTGTATTTACATTTTTAATAGGCACAAAGAGTCCAAAGCAACTGCACAGGGCTGTTGTGCAATGCTGAGGCGGGGCAAAGACAGAAGAGAGCCTTTGGCTTTAATTCAACATTTATGCTGGCTGTTACTAACATCATTCTCCATCTGAGAAAAATTTTATTCCCATTGATCCCAGTGCTGAGAGACAAACCCATCCACCCACTTTCCTTCTACTTAGGCTAATGTGCCTCATTGCACTTGCCCATCCAAGCAGCTCACCTGATCTGTAATAGGAGCATTTGCATAATTAATTACATCTATTCTGAGGTGCACCAGTTTCTAGGGAGGATGGAGCAAGGAGTTTGACCCCATCCTCATGCCCACACTTACTGTGAGGTGTTTGTGCCTGCAAAGCTGGCGGAGCAATTGGGCCCCACGGGACCTTTGGGAATGGGGAGCCAGACCCCATGCAGCTCACCACCTCCACGGGTGACAGCTCAGGGCACTGGCAATGACCTCTGGCCATACACTACCAGCACTGTAAACTGTGCTAATGCAGCCTTTACGATCAGGCCAATAGAACTGGAGAAGAGACAAAGATACAAAATGATACAAAACGTGGCCCAGAAGAATTGTCCTTGTCCATCTCCTGTCTGAGCTAAGGAAAAGTAAAACAAATTTGGTGTGTAAAGCAAAAGTCACACAAGAGCAATCCAAACATTGAAATGTAGCCAGCAACAGCCCTTTCGCCTGCACCATCCTCCTACCTTCCCAACCTATGTCTCATGCCCTTTCATCTCCTCAGCCACTCTGGGGTCAGAGCTTTGCCCACATGTGTATTTTCTCTCTCCTCATGCAACTTGGCTCCTCAGTTGGTCTGGCTCAGTTTCAGCAAGTCTCTGGTGGAATTAGCTGGTTTATTTGTAAATAAATCTTAAAGTTCTTAAGGAATTATGTTGGCCAGCCTAAGTAAGTCCATATACGACCCCATAAATGTTGCCTGCAACAGAAAACCTGCTTCATGATGGCTTAGGCCTGGCCTGAGGAAAAATCAGATCCAAAGAGCCAGATAAAGGAAAACAGACAAACATTTTAGAGACTTAATCATGTGTGGTATCATAAGGGTCCCCGGAGAGAAATAGAGTGACATTTCTATCTTCCACAAAACACAGTTTTCACCTATCTGCCATTTTTCCCTTGGTGGAAAGGCCAGCAAGGAGATGAGACAATGTTTGAGAAGAGGCACATTCCTCCCAGCACGCGCTGGAGCCTGGCACATGGCTGGAATTCCCCCTCCCTGGCCCCATCCAAGTGCAGCTTCAGAGGAATGTGTTCTGGGCGGGACACAGAAGAAATTGCTCCAACAGGTTGTGTCTCTTTCTAAGAACAGCTCATTTGGAGCCAGAGAGGGGATGGGTGCCAAAACCATCCCTGAGGGGAAACTGAGGGCAGAGAGCAGCAATGGTCACAGGGCCAGCTTGCCCCTGCCTTTGCAACGTTCCCTCAGGGTCTCTCTGCTCATCTGACAAGAACCTTCCATCAACTGTAAAAATGTTATATTTTGAACAATCCTTAGTTACCGTTTCAGCCCACTTGAAATCTTGGGGTAGATGCTGTGGTTATTTGTCTGGAACAACTATCTAGTATTTTTCCGGGGATTTTTTTTTCTAAATTTGTATTTCAGGAGAGGTTCTGCTAAAAACAAAACTGAAAAAGGTTGGCCAGTTGCTGTTACCCATCAGGCCACTCAGAGATCTCTCCAGTTGTATTTTGTCAGCTCTGAGGATTTTGCCAGTGGCGTGACTTGTCAGATCCACATATGTCTTGTGTGTTGGCCAGTTTTATGAATTGAAGGGTGTTGCTCTGCAAGGACTATGGGAGCAAAAGGAAAGGGTCCATTTTTCACATGTACCCCTTTTCCAAGACTATACCCCTCCTTTTTCGAAACTATACCCCTCCTTTTCCTTACATCAAGGTGCCGTGGTTCCAGTCACCACAGCGGGCTGGCCAGCAGAGGACATGCAAAATTCTCCTGGTCAGCCACGAGGTCCAGCATCAGGAAGGAATACGTGTCTCACTTCCTCCCTGCAGCCCGAAGCTGAGCACGTTCAGAGTGCAGTGGTTCAGAGCTGTCACTTAACATTATCAGCTACATCTCTTGTACGCCCCGGCAGCCCCCCAAAGCAGAGACCGAGCTGCAGGGTGGTAGCCTGTCACCGGTGCTTCGAGGGAGAGGGATAACCATCTTGGTACAAACTTGACATCTATAAATTGATTACATAAGTGGGCAGTGGTGGTCCTTTCAAGTATGTTCCTTTTGTTTCAGCTTTACAGTAAAATTACCAGCAGCAGTTTACAATTAAGGGAAATAATAATAACTGCATATGCTTTCATCTGCACATACAATTACAATAAACTGCTTGCTTTAATAGGATTGTGAAAAATCTATGTTTGACCCCTACAAAAAAGTAAACATTCTTGTTCTGGATACTATATCATTATCACAACAAAGGGAAACTCCTGAAATCTGATGATTTAAACATCTGGAGAATGTTAATCACTTCAAAATGACGGATGTTTTTTATTTCAGCTTTTGACAGACACACTCCTTTCATAGATAGATGATTATTTACATAAATTACATCACCAATGTGAAAAAAAAAATCCAAAATCACTTCAAAGGATAAAGAGCTTAATTAAAAGGAGGTTTTTACATTTCTTCTGTTGTAGAACACAGAAGAAATACAAGAATTTGCAAAGGGAAAATGTAGCACCACCATTTTAAACGTTATGCAGTTTGGCTGTAGGCTTTTCCCGTCTGTGCATGAGCTATGGGGGTGTACTTTGGAGGGGGCTGAGGTGCAGTAGCATCACTGCAAGAGTGGCCCACACTGCCCCTGCCCCAAGGAACAGGCTACGTTGTGAGATGGGCAGGGGGCCGAGGGGCAGCTCAACTCCTCAAGTGTCTCTGCAAAGGCTCTGCAAAGGTTTTGATGCCGCTCTGACCAGTGCCTGCAGCATCCCCTGCTCTCTTACCACCAATTCCATACAATGTAAAGCCACTGACTTCAGCAGAACTATTCCTCACCAACTCAGATATTTTTGGGTCCACATGTATAAGTAAAATAAATAATGTCAAATATATAACAAATACATAATGTGTTCTGTATAACATAACGTGTTCTACATAACATAACGTGTTCTGTTACAACATACAGATCTACACAGAACAGCACCAAGGTACTCATCAAGAGTAGGATTATGGGATCTGCATCCAATCCTTCGGTCCTGTGCCTCAATGTCACTCATCAGGAAGCAAATTCAGCATCCTCCCCCCTGCCATTGTGAATGATGAGAACAGGCTCAGCTGCAAGCTTTCAGCTCCCAGCTACTTGTAAGACAACAGTTCCAAAGAAGGTTGCAAGAACGAGTGGGAGGGACATGCAGGAAAATCGCACTGTGTGACATCTGCAGAGACCCATGGGCACTTTGGGTACAGCCAGGTAATGTTGTGTTTAATACAAGGAGTCTGAAAGACCACTGCACTCATCCGTGTAAAGCCAAAAGGATTACTGTGCTGATCTAATTCACAGTCACGGTTCCAGCTGAATTCCTCAGACTCCAGAATGGCTGGAATTGGCCATACTGCAGCACGACCCTGCTGAAGAGCCGCTGGGCTGTGGAGCCATGCCCCTCAGTGCCGGCACAGGCCGAGTCACACTGCCCAACGCTGTCAGCCAGGCCCATCGCAATTTAGCTGATCCGCTACAATTTCCTCCTACACGCTGAGCTGATCCGCATGCTGACCTTAGCCAATTTGTCTTCTTTCTGGCAGAAATGTCATCCGAAAGGAAGTTATTAAGTCAAGGAGGTAATTCTGCAAGAGCAGACCACTGTATAAACAGAACTTGACCCAGGGTAATTTATTTCTAGTCCTGCACAAAGGTATGATCAATACATTTCAGGATCTAAATATGCCAGTGAAGGCCAAAACATAAGAATTTTAGACAATATTTGTGAGGAGTTTTCTCTAGTACTAGAAACTGAGAAACAAGTGTAAAACAGCCTTTAGAATCGGAAGAGATTTGGTATCTGTATTTAGGAGGATAAACATCTGCAGACAGTAGAGCTTGGGCTAGAGTTTTGCTAACCAACTCTTATTTAATTCCCTCTCTAATGTGTTAAACTACATTGATGCCCCCGCACTTAACAACATTGCCAAGGAGACCATTTACTGTCTTTTTTCTTTACCAGCTTGAAAGACGGCTTCAAAATCATTTTAAAAATGAGGCAAAGAGTAAAAAAATTACAAATTCCTGCTTTCCAATGTAGAAAAAAAAATAATTTGGAATGCAGTAGGAGACCTGTCTTCCTTACTAATATTAATATTTTGCTTAGCCTAAAACAATTTCCTTACCCGAGTCCATTTCTCAACACACCCATGAACACAAACCATCAGCTTTTCTTACACTGGGTGCACACACAGACACCCAGCAGCTGGTGGGAATCCGGTGCTCCCAGCCCCTGCAATGGCCAGTCCTCCCCAGGCACAGCTCCCTGGGTCCCGGCCAGGACCCTTCCGTCCTGGGCAGGAGGGCAGCCACAGTTTCCCTCTGACATGCCGTGGGCTGGACACCCTTCTAGGCTGGTTCTAGGAAAGAGCCCAGGGGTGTGAAGGCAGGAAAATCATCAAGATGAGTTCTGCAAAAAGCAGCCGGGAACAGCCCCCGAATTGGGACAGGAGGTGTGAGGGCTGTTTTGCAGGCAGAAGACAGCTCAAGTCTAGTTTTTTTGGCAAAACTATAAGTAATGTTGTCATAGTTTCAAGTATCAACAGAGTATAGAGGCCTAATGTCACAGTTTCTACATCATCAAAACCCTTTTCTGGTGTGCAAAGGTATGAAATGGTTAATTGTATTTATATTGAGAAAGCACATGACTTTCCAACCTATGAAAAGCAGCTCCCTTTCTTGCCTGGTATTTACACTTACATTAAATAACTCACTTTCTAGAAATACCCACATTTGAAGTTTAAGGAACTTCACAGTATCAAATGTTTCCTTTATGGCTGCACCTGGACCCAGATGAGCTCATTGTATACAGCTACAGCCCCACTCAAATGCACTGCCTGCTCTGTTTGTTTTCACCAGTGAAACATGGATGTATGTGTCCGACAAACACAGAATCTGCTTTTTGTTCTTGCTCTTGTCACCCAAAAGGGATTTCACAACATATTGTATATTACCGACTTACTTGAAAATTACTTATCCTAACAGGAATAAAAAGACAACTCAGTTCATTCACCTTTGATCACCACATTGCTTTTGGGTCCCCCGCCACCAGCTGGAAAGCCTTCTTCATATTTTGTGTGAGAGAAGTGAGTCTGTTTCTTGGCATTATTTATACATTTTTCCCTCCTTCCACATTTTCCACTTGAAATTTCAAATTCTTTTCACAAGGGGTTCGCTTTGTCTGCTGAAGCAAAATAAATCCTGTTTCCTGTCCAGACTTTATTCCTGACACAATGCAATGAGCTGTTGGTCATTTGGGGTCTGCTTTTGCTGGGATGACTCACATCACACAGACAATTAGCAGTCTGGCACGGAGAACAAACCTTCATGACACACAACACGCTGCTGACACGCTGCACTGGACACGGCCCCAGGTAAGGACAAGGCAGGTCCTGTGAACTCTGACTTCGGGAAAAACCTCACATCTTTGCTTCATGGGTCTGGCTGCAAGACAACTTTTATATTCTGCCTGAGGCAGCGTAAGGGAGCAGTGTGGGACACTGAGAACAGATCCCTAGACAGCTTCCTGCTCCCGAAGGAGATGCCCAGGAAGGTGCCCATCAGAGAGGATTCAGTTTGCATCAATCCAGCCCAGAGGGGGGGAAAAAAAAGTGTCACCCCAAAACCTCTCTATGAAAGGTATTATATTTATGTTACCTGATTTTTATCAGTTTTCCGTGGTTTAAATAAGTTGAGTGGAGTTGTAGGATTTAAAGTCCTGCCTGCAACATGAACCAGAGCATCACCTCCAGCCCATCAGACGGTCAGGGCAGTGGTCCTCTCTTGGTTTGTCCTTGAGCTGTTTTCAACCAGTCTTAAACAAGAATAGAGTTTAGTCCCCTGTTTTGTACCATTGAATGAACTGGTCACTTCTAGTTTCAATAAATAATGCCTGAAAAGAGCTAATAAATAGTATGTAAAACCAAGCACTTTTCCCATTTATGTGAAAGCTTGACTTTGGCACTGCCCAGAGCTGGCAAAGCATGAGACTGTTGTCACTCCACTTCAAACACCCCAACTCTTCTGGTAGCTTCCGCAATCTCAGTCGGAAAATAGGTCTCCAAATAGCCAGCAAAGTCTCGAGACAGAGAATAGGTGAAAGCAATGAGCTCTTTGATGATCAATCTGTCACAACATATTTCTGTGTGGAGTTAAACAAACTTCTAACATGACAAGCAGTGGCATGCGATGCCATTTGGAGTTAACTTGAGCTTAATAAAAGAACTAGCAACTCAAAATCAGAGAGGAAAAGTGACTCAACAAGACAGTTCAGGATATCAGATGAACAGCAGTTACTGAGCCCAACAAACTGACTGGTCCACAGGAAGTTAAAACAAGCAGACACCAATCTTTGCTCACTTTTGGTAATTTTCAAGGGTCTGCAAGGGTTATCGTTGTGGAGTTCTCCAACCTCTGCAAAATCACACAGAAAACAGTATTCATTCACAGTTGTTTAGGAATAGGATGCATAACTACTCCATATCAAGGGTGTTCAGAAGGTTACAGAAATGGCTTGCACTAGTTTAGAACTGGAACCAATAAAAAATTCGGGATAGAAATTTCAAAGAGCCTAAAGTGCCATACATGTATCTCTATAAATCTCTCAGCTAAAGTTATAATTCACTGAAGCCAAACAGCACAGGTCTTTCAAGTAAGTCTGTCAATAGCAGACTCATGGCAGCCTGATTCCCTACACATCTTCCCTCATCCCTCCCTCCATTTCAATCTAATTAGGGGCTTATGTAGCGCAGGCTTTGAGAGATCCTGGGAGCTCCACACTATCCAGCTGTTCGTTGCCATTGAATTTAACTATTCTGGGAAAGAAGCGGAAGGTTTCAGCCCCCTGACTCTGGAGTTATCATCTACCGCTGACTGATGAGGATCCAGGTTGGCTGATCAGGGCACACGGTAAACCCTGCTTCCTCAGCCCCTTTCCAAGAAGAAATCTTTGGACTGAGCTTGACCTTCCAGTCGTGCACAATTTCTAACATGTGTTTTCTGTGATCAGAAAGTGATAAGGTGAAAACTTTTTTTTAAATCAAGATGCAAACAGTAAAGCTAAATCAATCAAAGCGGCATATGGAGATATGAAACCTGTCTCTAAAGCTGAGCTAAAGAAGAGCGAACACCCTGGCTATGCCCAAAACATGCCAGGCAGCTCTACCACGGCATAGTAAAAGGGTCTCAGTGCCAGGACACAAATTCTTAATATTGACAGAAATTAATGGTTGGAAAGAAACAAAACCAGCTTGATGACTGTAATTCTCTGTCTTCACTATTTGCAGTTGACTTATTGGACCTTAATTAATAACTAAAGCAGTTGTGTGAGCATCCCTCAGTTTTGCCCACTGTTTTGTCCACAGTAGCTTCAGAAACATGCTCTAAGGAAACATGGAAAGGACAAGCAAATTGGTTTTCAAGGAAGGCAGCACAAGAGAGATCTGAGCAGAAGCAGAGGTGGAGGGAGTAATTTGGGTTCTGGTAACAGCAGCTCATGTGACAGAAGTGAAACAGCCAAGGCTGTCAACACTGTAATTCAGATATTCAAGTCCCAGTGCACTCTGAGAATGCAGTTTTCAACAAAAAAAAGGTGCAACATTATTAACCTTGGGTAGAAATTACATCAAGGAAATCAGTGGCCCTGGCAGCAGCACAGTGCTATGACTCTGGGAAGAGCAACTATTCCACCTTAAAAAAAACAAGAAAGGAGACGTAGAAGCTGAGAGCTCCTTCCAGCCCCTTCCAGGGCTGGAAGCATCGCTCCCAACCCCACACCATTTCTCCTGTGCTTGGAGCAGCAACACAAGATACAGGGATGGGCAGGACAACTGCCACGGTGAACTGATGCTCAGCTCTTATCATTGTTTTCTGGGGAGAAAACAATGATAAAACAAAAAAACTCCACTGCCCTTGAAGCTTGAAGTGAATTAAAAATAGACACTGAGCAGTCCCCAGGCAGACTCAAACCCCTCCTGGGACCCTTCCCTCCACTGGCAGCACAGTCTGGGGCCTGGAGAAACACCCAAGTGAAAAACTGATCTCCCACAGAGTTAAATAGCAAAAAAGAAGTAGCAAGGGTGAAAATAAAGCTACAAAATATTTTTTTACAAGGCAAATGTAAAATGAGAGGTATGAAAATTAAAAATTAAAGAAATTGAACACGTGTTCCTATTTACATAGCTGAATCCCAAGTCCCTTTTTTTTATTTGCTTATCACATAAAGTCATGTTATTTTCAGTGTGTTTCATATCAGACATGCCTCAGATTCTTCCTACAGCTGATAGTACCCATCGGCCCTTCATACTATCATTATAATAATTGTTTGGAATTATCATCACTATTATGTATGCAGAGAATAGAAAATTAAAGTAGCACACAAATCAAATAGAAAAATGCATTTTAAAAGACCAGAATTCAAATCTAAAGTGACAGGCACAACAACACTACCTCTCTGTTAAAAAGATGTGGGTCTTCTTCACAGCTATGGATGAGGCACTCCAGAAGATTGTTCATCAGTTTGCATTTTAATACAAGTTTAAAATATTAAAATTAGAGCTGGGTGAAAAGCGCTCAGCCAAATAATTTCAGTTCTATCCGTTTCAGAGCACAAGCCCTTCTCTCCCTTTGCTGCTCCCTCAGTGTCAGCCCCAGACAAGGTGACAATGGTGTCACCCAGCAAGGGCCCGGGGTGTCCCATGGAGCTTCACATCCTTCTCCAGCTGCAGCACGGCCAGAGAACCTACCACTTCAGCACAGCTGGTGAGGAGAGCTGGGGGCATAGGATCTCCTGGCACCAGCTGGTACCAACCCTGGACCTAGGTCAGAAAAAGGTTTAAGGGCAAAACCAAAGGATGAAATTTCACAAACAAGTATTTCTTTCTTTTCCAAACCTTAGTGATCTTTTGTCTGACAGCAGCAAGGATGGCTCTGAATTATCCTGCTGCATTAGGAGCTAAAATACATGTGCCACAAACAATCAACACACAAACATGACACACCTGTCCAAGTTACCAGGTCACAGTCTTAAATCCGGAGCAAGATACGCTTCCATGAGTCAGTCTGGCGTCGCCATCAAAACCCTCCTGCTTAGGTCAGTCTTTGAGCAAATTGAGGAGATGTGGTGGTTTCCAGTGGGATATCAAGATTTAGCAATTTGATGGAGAATGTACAGTTGGAGCAAGCAAAAGTAAACTGCAAGAAGAATTTCCTGGGTATATAAATAAACATACATACTAACATGAGCAGTTTTATCATGTCAAGTGTGGCAGGCAATGAGCCATTGCACTGTCTCATTCCTGCCATAGGGAGCACTGAGACCTCTAGGGATTTAACAAAATAAGCTCCTGATTTACTACGGTGCAAGTAAATGAGAGTAAAACAGGTTTGTAATTGTAGTTGAGGCCCCCGACTTAAGAGAACTGATCTCTGTCTTTTGCTTTCCTGTAGATTCTCTGTGTGACTTAAATGCCCCATTTTGCCCGTCCTTCCACAAGAAAATGACAGTTGCCCTTTTAACATGAGCTTTAGCCTCAGAGAGTGGCTGTAATATGCCCAAAGCAGCAGGTAAAGCACCTGCTGATAACTCACAGTACCAAACACCTTTGCCTCACACATTTCTCTGGCACTGCCCGATGGTCTGTGAAGATGCATCCAGAGGAGAGCCTCAGGCAGCTGCTCTGCAAGCATCAGCCACCGAATCTTGTCAAGGGGGTCTTTGAGGCAGACGGAGCTCTTTCAAAGCCTGCCCAAATTACAATATTTTTTGAGGGTGGCTCAGCCTGTGCTGTGGGTCCCTGGTGCCAGCGGTGTGATGGAGCCCTGTGGGTGCCAGCTGGGAGCCCCTGGGCACAGACCTGTGCATCTGTCTCCGGAACTAACCCCAGAGAAACCCCCAGACAGACATGCAAATGCTGGGTTTGAGCTGCAAAGGCAGCTGATACTCAAACCCAACACTGCAATCCATTATTACTCACTGCAGATGGAAACAGTGTAAGCTTACACTTTTCACACCACATTTTGACTCAATACCAGCCGAAGACCAGAGCCAAAATTCTGTCAAGACTCTGTTCTTTTCAGTTTTGATTTCTTGAGAAAGAATCTGAGGGCAAAACATGACTAGGACTCCTTTAACCTAATTAAAAACTTATGCCCTCTTACAAATGAATAGAAGAGATATAGACAGTGAAAGGAAATGTCATCGAAATCCCAGGATTCCAACAGTCACAGGGATGTGAGCAATCCTCTGGTAACCCTATAGCTGCATCAAAAGCAGCCAGGGAGCCCCGGGCAGTATCGCCAAGATGATTACTCAGTTCCTCTTGGAAGTTTACATCCAGCTCATGTCTTACGTGCCCCGCACTCCACATTCCGCAACAGGTAAAAGGAAACTAAGCCATGTGTTCCTGTTTTAATTACAAATCCAACCCTTTCAACTCATTCCTGGATGACTTAATCATGCTGGGAGACTGAGCAAAGCTGACAGGTGAATGTGAGTATAAGGAATACACAGTTGTTAACCTAAACCTTTCCTCTGTGCTGGGGGACCATGGACTCCCACCATGACTGGCAGAAGCGAAACACTCAAGGAACCCGGGGAGGGCTCGTGTCGTTGCAAGGCTCAGGCAGAAGCTGCACAACTCCCCATCTCGGGTACATTTTCCTTTGCAAAACCCCTAAGAAATGCGGCTGTGCACCATTTTGCAGAAAATGAATGGAGGGATACCAAGTGGCGGAGCAATTTACCCAAGGGCGCACAGATGTCATGCCACAGCAGGAGACTGAATTTTCATGTCCAGAGTCTTTGGCTTCTTTGCCAAACAAGTGCGCTCTCCACACCCAATCCGTGCCCAAAGGCATGTGCCGTCCAGCAAGAACCAACAGAATAGCAGAGGCATGGGGTGTCTGAAGTCACCTTCTAGCTGTAACCACACATGGCGCGGCATAGACCGCCCTCATGCCCAGCACAGTGTCATGGCCAGTGAGCAGAGCTCCCTCTGAAGCACGACTATGGCAAGAAAAGCAAAGGGAGGTTTGACTTTATTCGGGATTTTCCTTCTAACATCCATTACCACATACACCGTAACGCTCAATATCAAATTGAGATCTCCTAGCAGACTGATGACGGAGCATTCCAGACCCTTCTCAACCCTTGGGATGATAGCAGATGGCTCTCTACTTCACCACTTAAATGAAAGCCCATGGGTTCAGAGGCATTTCATCTCTCTGCAGCACGGCTCAGCTTTTTCATTACCAATGATGATTATTCAATAAAAGTTTGTAACTGCAACTTCATACCCACGATATAAATCAGTTTTAACTGAACAGTCTAAGTATGTGAGTGTTCTGGCAACCAATTGAAAACAGATAGGTTCCTGCTCACAGCTCCATGGCAGTGAAAACCATGACAAGCTGAGGAAGGTATGTTCAGAAAGGAAAATCTCACACCAGTGCTCATATGGAAATGATTTTTTTCAAAACACTGTGGTATTACAAACCCAGCCCAATAAACAGCAAGGTCACAGTAGCATTGTTCATCATGGCATCTCCTGTAAAATTCAACTTATTCAGCATTTTTGACTGTCAAGGCCCTATTTGCCTTTTAACAGTGTTAAAAGTTAACTGCTGAACAAAAGAGTCATCTTCATCATTGCTAATTATTTCTAAAGGTTCTAGAAACCAGGAATTAGGCTATACACTCCTGAGTGCTGGAACCTTACCTATAATATAGTTGCCTACCTACCAACATGGAACATTGCGTACTTGCTACTTACAGTAACAAAACATAACAACTTCATTAATTAGCCCCAAGCCTGCCCGTGCTTAAGAACTCTTTGGACAAAGCTCTCAGATATATGGTTTAACTTTCCAGTTGCTCTGTGTGGAGTCAGGAGTTGGACTCAAGGGTTCTCATGGGTTTGTTTCAGCTCAGGATTTTCCATGATTCTATGCATGTTGTTGGGCAAAGACCAAAGTACCCATGACAACATGTTCAAAAATCATGCGAACGTGTCAGTTTACAGGGATCTTCTTGAGAACCTGTGCGGGCTGCACTGGATATGTCTGCGGCTGGAGACAAAGCCATGACCAAACACATACATTTAACTTTAGAGGCAGGAACAATTCCAATTCCAAAAAATTCCTGAGCAAAGGCTAAGTTTGGTCACTACAGCGTAGTGATGAGCAAAGTGACCAAAAAATAACTCTACTCATTCACCCAGCTCTAAGGGCTGACCGCCTTTGAGTGGCTGGGAGGATCCAGATGCTGGTTGGGCTTCCCGGCAGTCGTCAGATAGACAGGCAAGGGTGGACAGGCATTCCCCTGCTCAGGGAACTCTAGCTTCTTGCACAGGGGAAATTTTTCAGCTGTTGCCGTGCCAACCATCCTTTTGGCTTGCATACTCTTATACAAGACACTTTATCTGTTTTCAGTGGTTCCTAATCCAAGAGAGGAATTAAACATGTGCTTAACTTTAAACACATACTGAAGTCCCATTGAAGCAAGGAGAGAAGCTTAGGAATCAGTGCCAAAGCAAGGAGAATGATTTCAGTGGTTTGGGAAACAATGTTGCGGTTTTGCTGGTCCCTCCCTTGCTCCAAGCTGTCTGCTCTCCTCCCAGCACCTGGCCACCCTCGGGGCTAGCAAAGTTGTGTGTCACTGCCAGAACACCACGGGACTAAAACCCACCTCACCGTCCTTCACGAGCAGCGCCACAGGTGTCATGTCAGTGCTTCACTGTGCTTTTAGCACAAACTACATCAGCCCAGGAAGCCTTGAGTGGAGCTCGAAATTGCTCAAGGGACAAGGACCACATACTGCTTGAAGACTGGGACCACGTTATTCCCAGTGAACCTAACCTTCAAGAACCATTGGCAGGATGAGAGGAGATGACCTCAAGTTGCCCCGCGGGAGGTTTAGATTAGATATTAGGAAAAAATTCTTCATGGAAAGGGTTGTAAAGCCCTGGCACAGCTGCCCAGGGCAGTGGTGGAGTCGCCATTCCTGGAAGCGTTCAGGAAGCATGTGGCTGTGGTACTTAGGGACGTGGGTTGGTGGTGAACATGAGGTTGATGCTGGGTTGATGGTTGGACTTGGTGATCTTAGAGGTTTTTTCCTGCCTTAACAATTCTATAATTCTGCGATTGGAGTTTCTTCTCCGTTATTTGGAAAAAACTATGTTTTTACTATATTTTTCACTGGGGCAGCTCATTGCGGACCGTCACGATGGTGTCACACGGCGGGGGCAAAAGGCAGCTCCAGGAGCAAGAGGGGCTGGCTGTGTCTGGTGAGGAGACAATCAGCTTCGTCTGTAGCAGAAAGAGGTAAAGTATTCCTGCTACCAAAAGAATCATAGGTGTGACTGAGCAGCAGGTACTCGGAGAGGTCTGAGCAGCCATAGAATTGGCTACAGTAACAGTCAGCCTTTCACAGGGGTGCTTGCACATCACAGACACAACCAGCAGAATTCAGCTCGTTACAGCCCTGCTGGTCCTGGATAGGCATTTTTTCCTGAAATGTACCTCTGCCATCTAATTGCTTATCAAATAATTAGCCTAAATTTGGTCTTCAAGTGGTTGCAGCTTTTTGAGGTGAGTAAGGGTTTCTAACAGCTCGTTCCTGTCCTCTCACTGACACGCATAATGAAACATGGGTGAAGATAGGGAATAAGCCAGGGACCTACAGCACTGGGGTGGGCCAGGGCTGAGCACCCTCCAGAGACAAACCCACACACTGCTGTGGACACTCAGGGATCGATCAGTTCTTCCCCATATGTTGTGGCAAGCACTTACACGTCCCACAAAGGGGCTGTGTTCACTGATAAATAGCAGATTGCCTCAACACGGCTGTTTTGGGACTTAAGTTTCTTGAAAAATGCAGCTTTTATTAAAGATAATTAAGCATTGTTTTCTTTGGTGTGAGTCACTGAACTGCATCATGTTCTGTCTTTGCATTTTGGACGATCAGTGTGATGATACTGGGAAAATATAATAATTTTGATTACCACAGCAAGAGCGAGGGCAACAAGTTCCGATCTTAAATTTCACAATGCACATTTATTACTACTCGCATATTAACAAAGCAGAGCCCTGAACATGTTCATTTTTTTACCCATGCTCCTTGGGAGTATTGGAATAGCTATTGTTCCATCCCAGTTCTTAGATACTACAGCTCTGCAGTTTACCAGCTCAAGCCAAATTCATACTGACTTCAGGAAACTATTAGAATATTTCAGCCAATTTTCCTCTAGGAAGAAGTAATCACTTGGGAACAGAAAGGAATAAACTCCATCTTCAATGGGGTCTAAGCGGTTTTTTAGGCACTTTTTCAGGAACACCACATTGGAGAAGCCAAGATTCATAGTCAGTCTTGTGAAAGAAGATTTTGCATCACCAGTAAAAGCCTATGGAAATGAACCAAGACTCTGCTGTCATTTAGTCAAGGGAGCCAAATCTTCATCATCTGTGCAGTAGTGGGGACAGGATTCACCTCCAGCCACTCACGGGGAGCAGACGCTGTGAATTTAGGGCACATCCACCTCATACACAAAGGCAGTGCTCCAGGGTTGTAGTTCACATCAGAAATGCTTCTGGCACAGTGATGTGGAGGCGTTATGCCAAAGCTGTTGCATAGATGATTTGGCTTTCTTTTCTGTTGAGATTGCTAGCAAATTCCCAGGCAAAAGTGGGCACTCTGGACTGTAGGCACACTAGAGTCCACCTCCTCCCCTCAAGAGCTGCCCAAAAGTCAATTTTTACTTGGTGGAATTTCTATTCATTTCAAGGTCTTGTGCCTATTGCAAAGGTAAAAGTCTGCCTATTAAGAATAAAAAAGTGTTAGGCATCAGAAATTATCAAGCAGTCTTTCAGAGCCTCAGAGGCTCTGCTGAAGCATTTTCTTGTGATTTGTTAACAAATGTTTCATTCCCTGAGAAGAAAGACTCTCACTTTGGTTGCTAAATGTAGCTCAGACCTATAGAACCCATACAAAATACACTAAATCCAAAATAATAAAGCAGTAGATTTGATTCCACTTCCATCCAGATTTTCTGAAATTTCTGTGGTCTGATCTCCAGCTGATGAAAGAGGACCATGACCATCTATGTGAGAAGAATCTACTCCATGATGGGAAAATCAGCTGCAGCTAAGAAAAGAATGAACCTCAGGACTGTTATTCTGTTTTGCAGCACAGGTAACAGCTCGCAGCTTAGAGCAGTACAAGACTTGTGAGCATCTCTGTTCCCAGCTGAGGCAGCTGTCAGAGGATCGTTGGTGGGAAGCTTCGGTCTTGGTTCCTTTGTCTTGCATGTTTAGATTTCAGGAGGCTTCAGGGCTTAACAAGCGCTTGAAACACTTGGCCAATTGTTTTTTTTTTTTCTTTCGTGTAGTTAGAAAATGGAGACTGAAAGGGGGAAGAATCTTCCAGGAAAAATAATTATAGTTATTCTTAATGATTATAAAAATATGAAGATATACAGAAGAGTAAGGTTTCTTATGGAAAATTATTAATTCTCTCTAAAACTTGATTACCTACAAAATACATCTCTGTGACAAAGCTTTCCAAAGGAGTCCGATTAGTTTCTACAAGATAAAATCACAAGAATTACCCAAGGGGTTGGTTTCTAAAGCTCATTTTTATTCCTAATACCTGCAATAAATTATTTTTACCACTTTCTGAGTTACGGGCTGCCACAAAATGACCAAGCCACACTACTGGAGTAAAACACTTTAAAGCTTACCATTCCTATGAAGTATTTTGATTATGTTATTCAATTGAACTTAAAGATCAGGGAAAAAAAACAAACCCACAAGGGAAATTCTTGTGTGGTTCAAAGCCATATTCACCTGGTTTCAACTTTTGTTTTTGTCTTGAGTTAAAGCTATACTCATTAACTTGAAACAATACACTCAAACTTTTAACGTATGTGAGTTGAATTTGAGTCAATGTCCTGGCAGCATCCCTGGTAAGGTGTTACCCAGTACCTTACTTTGCTTTCACAGATGTACAACAACTTAGAGCTCCACAGACAATGCTGGTGCCGCCGAGATAGCCCAGATACATTTAAATTTACATGAAAACACAAATATTAGGCTGCCAAAGCCTTACAAAGGGTGTCCCAATAGTGCCAGCACTTGCACTGAAACCCCAGAGTAAACACTGGGATGTTCTTCTGTGACGAAGGAAGGTGCAAAAAGAAAGGACAAATGGGTCATCGATTGCTAAATAAGATGCTGGATTTTCTCGAAGATGTGTGACTGTGCAAAGGCCATTTGTCAGTAGGAGGGACTTTGCGAAAGCACCCTTCTCACTACCATCTAGTTTGAGTATGATCTTTGAAGGTCTACAGGGTGCGGTGCACGGCTTCTGCCAGGGGAGAAAATGAATCCTCACAATGTAGCCTGATGTTCTCGACACCCCTCTGCCTCCCCAGTCCCTAAACCAGAAGACAGGATTACATTCCTGGCTCAGTGCTGCCTGGTGTTACCTTGGTCACACGCAGTTCACTGTCATAGAAGTTCTCACTAACAGCAATGTCTAAAACAGTCCCACAGTCCCCTGAACTTAAAGCAGGAGACGATTTTTGAAGTGTTGTGGCATCTCACAAAAGCAATTCACTGTTGTCAGCATTGGCTATTCTATTGTATTCTCCAAACCTTGAAAAGAGCTCCAATAGTTTCAGTGAAAATTCCCTGAAGTACATGTCTGATGGCAGAGAAATGTAAACACTGTTAGCTGATCACATATCATTCGTGAGAACTCTAGATTAAGTGATAGGGCACTCCTTTCTAAATGAAAGCCAACTTCTGCCAATAATCATAAAGTATGATTGTGCAGATAAAGTGTTTCGTGCAGATCCCAGTAGCTAAAGTAGAAAAACCAGCCAGGGCCAGAATCCCCCACAGACTCTCCTTGCAGGGGCACCAGCACCTCACCCTCCCCTGGCTATGCTCTCAAGTCAGCGTTGCACCAACGCACTGTGCCATTCCACACCAGCCGGGAGCACAGTCATGGCACAGCACCGTCTCTGCCAGCATTAGGCCAGGGTCACACACCCAGCATCTGAACCTGCACACACACAGAAATGTCTCACTCCAAAATGCTCGTTTCAGTTTTTGTTGACATGGCAGAAAACCACAATACAGTGCAGCACAATGCTAAGGCAGCCAGAAGAAGTATCTATGGAAAAGATTTGCAAGATAATTTTCACTCATGGCGAAACTGAAGAAAATCCCAACTCCCACAGTACGCATACCAGGTCCAGAAATAAATGTCTATCTCTGCACACATGCTCTCTATACTTACATTGCCTGCCAAGTGTTTTTAGAGAAACGTTTATATTTTAAAATGTGCTGATTCATCAACAGTAATTTTGTATGTAGGATAAAAGGTCAGTTATGAGAAACTGACAGTTTCAATATCCAATCCAAAATCCAGTTTCAAAAGTCTAAATTAAAAGTTCCAAGTTTTTATTCAAAGTCATTTTTTACTATGAAAAACTGATCACTTTTTCATAAATTTCAAACATATAATATGAAACAAAAAAATGAAATTCAGAACAAAATCTTTTAAAATATTCTAAGCAAGCAGTTGCAACTGACTCCCTTAATTTTTGTATTTTCAGTTCTTCCTCACATCTTAGTGGTACATCCAGTAATATGGGTAGTGGTCTTAAGTCTTTTCTCATTACTTTTTCCCTGCAGCATCCCTCTAAGTACTATCCAGACGCCAGAGCTTCCTATCAGCACGTTTCAGACCAACACAGAGGACTCACGTTGCAGGGAGTCAAGTCCAACACACTGAGGCAGCTACAGCCCCGTGAGTAATAAGTCTGAGGACCTGCTCTGACAAACATTTCCCGTTACAACGCTCCTTACTCACCCTCCACTGATGCTCCATCACAGCATGGCACGCCGGGGCAGCCCTCTGAAACTACCTTTGGCTCTAAAATTCATTTAGGAGCTTATTTTACTTGCCGCAAGCACTCATTTTGTTCACTTAGTAACAGCCTCGTGCCAACCATCATTAATGAATACTGTCTCCTTTCTTGCTTTCCCCTATCATTTCTCTCCTTCCCACAGGGAGCACAGAGGGCCAGCTGGGCTTCCCAGGAAGCCTCTCTGTCCTGGGGTGACCCCTGCAGTGGCCGTGGCCACTGAGAGCTGGTGGCAGGGCTGGAAAGAGACTCCTTGCCATCGCGGTGCTCCCCGGGATAAAGGCGGTGGGCACCCAGCCCCTGTGAGCCTGCCCCATCAGCACAGCCTTTTGCTGCCCTTCTGGGCTCGCCAGCAGGGAGATAGGCACCTCTGGGACATTCATCGCAGAGCTGATCATACAAAATAATTTATAGCTCCGTAAAATTACAGCAAGTTATTAAACGCTGTGTGGCGCATGATGTCCTGAGCCACCAGCAGCAGCAGCAACCCAAGGACAGAAGCCTAGACTAGACGACAATTTGCTTCTACATTTTAGTCAAGGACTAACTCCTAATCAGCCTTTCTTGTAACTCCCCACTAAAACAACACTATGGAGGGTCTAACAGCATTCTCCAAAGTTTCTTTCTACAATTTTAGTTTAAACAAAACAAAACAAGAATTAAGGTTGCATGGGATATGTGTTGCAGGTCCAGGCTTTCAAGGCAATTAACTCCTTCTGCTTTAAAATCCCCAGGTTTCTTTACTCAGCAAAGCAGGGAAAATCTCTCTGCTCACGGGGAAAGCGATGACTGGGATTTACTTATTTGTTCTTGTTGCGCAGCACCCCACTGCCAAAGCACTCCTCCCACCCTGACCATACACCTGGGAAGGGCTCTCCCACGCTCCACGTACTGAAACGTGCCCTTGGCTTCCCACAACCATCAGTACCAAATGTTAGAAAAAAACATGTGAAGGAATGAAATTAAACAAAGGCGGTACTATAGAACGGGTTCCTAATCCACAAGATACGCTTTCACGCTTTAGCAAACATTTTACTTCCAAAGGACAGCAATCTGGGCAGCCCAGAACATTATGTAAGGGACATCGACAACAGAAGAATCATGAAGTTGAAAAGTCTCTCTTAATCAATGACAAATTTAGTACTTGTTGCTACAATTACAAAGATAATAGTTCCTTTATGTCAGTGCCTTTGGTTTGGCAGCTGTAAAATAGCTTTGAATTCAGCATTTCAAGTAACAGAAATTAATAGGAGGTCATTTCTACCAGAGAAATTTTAGGGGCCCATCCTCTCTAATCATCATTAAAAACTAAATCCACAGGAGAAGAGGCACTTTACTGATTGTCAAGTGGAAGCTATTATTCATTTGATGAAGCTCTTGGCACCGTGCCATTTATTCTGCTGTAGAGCCTGCTGGTTGCTCTACTTCATCTCATGCAATCAAGGTTGTTTCTGCCTGCCAAGAGTTATTTATAGAGTGGGGGAAAAAAATAGCAATATGTTCTCTTGCTTCAAAAGCAAGTTTCAAACTTTCTAAGTGAACAACTGCCTCCCTTCTCCCTAGTGACATTCTTCTTTTTGATCCCCACTTGCACAAAAACAAAAGCGCTTTCCTAGATTTCATCTTTCTTGAAACATGAAAACAATTCCCATGCCATGGACACTTTCATTGAGAAGTCATCTGATTTTCTCCAGTTAAGATTCTGCATGGCCACACAGTTTTGGCAGCAGGCAGCCAGCTTCCCCACATGCCACCCTTTTCACCCCGCCAGTGCCAAAGGGGACGTGCAGAAAGCACCTTCTTTGAGTGTCACCTTCACTGGTGCAACTCACCTGTACCTACAGAGTAGGAAAATTTTGTTGGTGATGGGGACACTTTTCCTGTCTTCACTAAGCTGCCAGGTTGAGGAGGCGGCCAGGCTTTTGGGATGAGGGAGGATGAATTTCTATCCCAAAGCTTGATTCTCCAGGTCCACACTACATACAATCCTTAGACCCAGGCAGAGTGGGCTACTGTGCTGTGGAAGGTCTTTATATCCACTTCGATGTGCAAATGACCATAAATTCCTAAACAAAAGTTTAACGTCTGTTTTTGACCTCAAGGCTAGTTTAAATTAGGAATCCTGACATTCTTGAACTGAAGTATATAAAATCAGAAACAGTCTTTAAAGTGAATGTAGTAAAACACCACCAGTGTAGAGTTTGTGCATGAAACCAGTACCAACCCTTCAATGTTTTTTTGTAGTTTTTAAGAGCAGCCCCAAATAAAGCTCAGACTAAACATCTGAAAAGGGGAGAAAGTAAATTTCCTGCATGGTAAGACTAGAAGTCTCGCAAATGCTCACGAAGCAAACCATCAAAGTGCAGTTGAGTAATATTTAATTCTGATTTATTCATCTCTGTGAAACACAAAGAAAACCACGGTCATCTCCACTCCAGAAAATATTGCTAGCCCTCCATTTCCAGAGCTATTACCCAGTTTATTTAAACAGACACGGTTATCTCCAGTTTACTCGTTGCAGTTCCGATTCCTTTGCTCACACAAAGTAGCACCCTATACCGTGGGTGTTTTCCCTGATATCACACAATTATTTCCTGAACTATCTATCACTGCTGTGCCCTTCCCACTCCAATTTAGGACTTCAAACATAATAAACAAAGCACAATCCCTGCACCAGTCTCCTTCACCCACAGACCAAACTCTAACTATTCCCTAATAAAGTCCATAATAAAGTCTCTCTGGTGTCTGATTTAGGGATGTCTGGGTAACAGAAAAGGCTGGGGCAGGCGTGTGCGAACAGCAAGGGATGCGTGCAGCAGCTCTGCCGGTAATCACAGAATCATTTGGGTTGGAAAAGCCCTCCAAGACCACTGCGTCCAAGCATTCCCCAGCACTGCCAAGGCCACTAACTCATGTCCCCAAGTGCCACACCCACATGGCTTTTAAAGTCCCCTGAGAATGGGGACTCCTCAACTGCCCATGGCCGACAAATTTCTTGTTTGGTTTGCAAACTTTGTCTGGAGACTAACAAAGATGATTAAACTAACCCTGTTTCTAAGCTTTTATTATTATTATTATCATCTTTTAATGAACCTCATAGACAAAAAAAAGCAGAAATTTGGTTTCAGATCATAATTTCCTAAATAAAGTAGCAATCAAATGCAGAAATGCTGTTTTCTGATGGGTTCTATTCCCTTCCTTCTGACCAATATAAAATATGCTATAGTTTAGTGGCTCATTAGTTAAACAGAATTCATAAGACATACAAAGAGCTACTTATATACAACTGCTATGGAGAGAATGCCAGGAAATCCCTTCAGTAAGGAAAATGTTGAGCAATTGTTAGCCAGTTTCCTAGGGATTTTATACATAATAAGGAAAGTACATTAGGAGCTCTTGATTTAACAAAAACCCCTGAATTATGCATTTGTGTAAGGACAAGTATTGTAGGCAACATTTCACAAGTATGCAAATTTTATGTAAAATATAGCTTGCATATGGTGTAATACCCATCCCCCAAATAAAACATGGTATAATTTCAAGGAAGAATTTTCAGCACAGTAAGCTTGATCAAGAAAATACAGTTTTCTAAAATAACCAGCAAAGCTATTGTTAAAACTGATATGTGAAAAAAAAAATGCATAAATCACTGGAAAATCATGTGTGCTTTGAGGATTATATCTTGGAGCTGGTTTTCCCATTGGATGACATGCCAAACCCCAGACACCGAAATGGGTTATGCTGAAGAGCAAATACCAGTCATTAACTTTCCTGTGGTTTAATAATTACACCTCTTCCTGGGGATGTGATTAAACCACACACAGCATTAGAAAACAGAGGGAATTAAGTCAATATGCCTCAGAGCTGATGAGTAAGTGAATGTGTAGAGTCAAGAAAAAGCTGGATCGGATGGCTGGCTGTATGTTTCCAAGGTCCATACAGCAGTGCAACACACGAATGCAATAAGAATAACATCATTACCAGATGTAGCGGCGTTCCCTCCTCCACAAGGGAAATGCAGCATTGCATTACAGATCGGTATGAGGAGTTCCACGGTCAGCAGAGACCTGACCCCCCACCTTGAGCCCTGGCTCTCCCAAGGGAAGGATGACTCCTTGACAAAACATTTTGGTCCACTACTTATTTCATCACCAATGCTGTGGGTTTATATTCCTTCCTGGAATACAGGGGAAAAGCACCTGAAATGGCTGGCATTGAACTGCAGCCCCTTAAATCATAAATACAATCAAACCAAAGCCTGTGGAGAGAAGCATTCAGCTCAAAGATAAACGCTCCCATTCCATACATGCCTGGTCAAAGGCAAACTGAGAGTCCAGACATTTGTGTTCTCTTCCCCTTCACTGTGACTTTAGCACCGCAGTGTTGGAAACATTCCCAACCAATGCAGTACTACAGCATTGTGCCATGATCCATGTGGCACTGCGAGGTGACATAAGCTACAGGAAACGTCATTTCTGAAGAACTGTGTTAAGCAAAGACTCTCCCATTTTTCCATTTTTTAACTGGAGTAACTCCAGGAAATTCACTCAATTTACTTCTGGGTGGGAAGCAAGAAAGGGGGGAAAAACAGTTTTTGTGTTCCGGCCTCTGCCTGTAAGGCACACTGTCCATGGGGAACTGGCACGTATCAAAGCATCTACAAGGAAGTAATGAACTCAAAGTGTGACACTGGCGGGGAGAGCTTCCAGCCCTACTCCGACATGTCTCGCCCTCCCCACATTTTTCTCAGCCCACTTGCTTTCCAACCCACGACCTCACCTTTGTGGCTGAAGACCAGCGAAGCAGCAGGGGAGGCTGGAGGAGGGAGGACTACTCATTCTCCAACAGCCCTTGGCTTACACTGGGCAGGTAATCATCACATCCCCCCAAGGAGAGCAGCTGGGGGTTATCAACCTGCTCTGGATCTGAACTAGTGACCAGGAAAGAAGGGACCTTGTCAAGCTTTTGTTTGCTGAGCCAACCCGGTGCTTCTGAAGCTGAGCAGCACTTTAGCTGCCAAGCGTTTGTGGACTCCAGTGAGTGAGATTTTTAGTTTTTAGATTGTATTATTTCACATTCTCTGGAGAAGAGAGCGTTTATAACAGCTGGCAGAATTTGATGCAAGCAATAAATAACAAATTCTAAAAACCTTCCAGCTTTATTAGACCCACTGTTAATACGTCATACATAATCTCTTCAGGTCAAGTGCAAATCCATAGGCAGGGGACAGTTCTTTTTCTAGTAACACACCTTTGCCCACTGACCATGCTCTCTGGCTGTGGGATGGGAAGAGGACTTGTTCTAAAACCGTTTTCAAGCAACAGGAACAAGCCAAAGAGGTTTGGCAAAGTTCAGAAGGATGCTGGCTGAGGAGGCCAAAGTAATTGGCTTTGATGGAGCAACATCAGGGAGGAATTTAGGACTAAAACATTTCAGTTGTGAGTAATTTCAGCTCTAATGTCACCATCTGGTTTTGGACAATTCTGTAACTGTGCTGCTCAAGGCTATGCTCCTGGGAAGAGCTGGCAGCTTTGTGCCAGAGCAGGGACCCATAGCTACCCAGATGCTGTTTGCAGTCCCTGAGGAAGGGGAAATGACAAAAGTGACAATGTTTTCATTGTTTCTGAACATTTTTCTTCAATAGTTTTGCAGTTCTCTTTGAAATATGCAAGGGGAAGGCATTGCATCTTTCAATCATTTGAGAAATCATTTTCCACTCAGTGGTAACGTCCCCAGAACTTCATTTTAAGTGACTGTCCCTGTGCAAATTTGCACTTCAACAGAGAAAAAAATGGAAGAAAGAAATTTCCCTCCCAAAAAAATTTTGATCTCTCTTCACTTCTAAATCCATCCCTCAGTGACTACAGTAGATAGTTGGCACTACCCCACTAAAGCCCCTTGTACATTCCTTTCTCAAAATTATTTCAGCTCAGATTAGCCCCGTACACGAGCCATTGAGGCCAGGCCGTTTGTGTGCAGCCCGTCCCCCCAAGCACACACACTCCCAGGGGAAGGGAACCTGCTACACTGCTACGCATCATCCCATGGCTCCTGCACGCTGCTCGCAGGCTTCTGCATTCATCTTCTGCTCTCCCAGCCGCTGGAAACTACTGACTTCAAGACCACACTCCAGGAGAGAATATAAGGAGTTGGTGAACAGGAGGGTCCCCTGCCCACGATGATTCTTTCCACCAGCTGGCGTTGCAACGCCAGTGCTGGCCAAATCACACCTGTGCAAAACACTCAAGGTCCCTATTTATGGGACCTGTGAGCAGGGTTGGGATCTCTTCAGTGTTTAGCAGAGGTTTTCTGCCTGTCTTATCTCTACTTACAAAGTTCCCCTATTATGGTAATATTCTGGTTTGTTGCAGACAGGAGCCCTGAAAGAAAATGCTGACAGTGAAAGCACTGGAGATATGCGTTGTTTCATTGGCAGCAAACAGAAATATTTTGGACCAGATGTATCCAATGCATCATTTATTTAAATTGTAGAGGTTGCATCAGGAGCGAAATGTGTCACATCCCCAGAGTCATTGATGTGATATTTTATACTGCAATATAAAAACCACACTAGTTTATTTGATAGACTGGTCTATTATTAAAAAGTTACAAAGATAATAGAAGTAAATAAAAATTATAAATATAAATTGTAAATAAATATATCTCTTTGATAGAAAGGTAATAAATAGGTAATTTTTAATGAAGATGCATGCCTCTGAAATTCCTCTGACCACTGAAGCAGAAATGCAATTTATCACATCTTGATAGTCTAATCAGGAGCCTTTAAAAAAACAACTATTTCACTGAATAAAATAGTCATTTCATAGCCCTTGTTATCTAAATCATATGGACTTAGAGCATAAGCAGGGGACCCAGGAAGGGTATGGAGCTCAAACACTGACTATAATGAGTGAGCTGATTCTGTATTTTCTTAATGTGAAATAGTCTGAAGAACTAAATTAAAGGCACGTTTCATGTTCTAAGCTTCTTGCAAGAATCAGACTCTTCTAATATTGAGTTGCTCTTTCCACTGTCAGTATCTCCTCTCCCTGGACTGCCTCACTATTTGCTGTAAGGTATTAAATCTAGTATCTCTCACAGTAAAGGAGACCACTCAGGAACTGCAGTTTATTAGAGGATGTCACCTTCAGGCAGCTATCAGGCCACACTTCCACAGTTACACTTAACCACATATATTGCACACAATCATTTTCTCCCGAGCCTTAAGGAAGTGCACAGCATGTGTGCGTGGATACTGTCATTTTGAGCGAAGCCACGTTACTCATACAGACCCACAAATGCTAAGCTTAAATGTTGACATTCACAGAGTTCTACTGTGAACCCCATTTAAACAAAACAGATTTACAATGTATGCTCTACAAGAAGGGATTTTTTTTAGCAAATTCTGGGATTAGCCTAAAGGAAGCGTGAGACAATAGATTTTAACATTTTAATAAACATGTGATTCCCTGGGGAAATAAAAAATTTAAAAAGAGAGGAGTCATTGTGGTCTGCATGCCAGATTGTTTCTGTGCTTCTGCCCTGTTACTCCACCTCACCGTTCCCACAGTGTTTACTGGAATAAACGGGCAGCTCTTCTGCACCTCTCTGCAGCTGAATGCCATGTCTCCCGCTGGCCTCAGCAGTTCCAGCAGAGGCAGCAGCCACAGGATCACCTGGGGAGAACACCAGGCGCTGCTTGGTGGGGACAGCTGAGCTCAACAGGCTGCCCATGGGGTGCCCCCCACCCAGCCAGCGCAGCCAAGGGCACACAGAGCAGCAGGTGCCCCAGCCCTCCCACTGCCACTGCCCAGTGCCAGGGCCAGCTCGGGCAGGTGCCCCTGCCATGGCTAAGCAGGGTGGTGGGCTGGGGCTGAGAGCCAGGGTGGGCTCTGCCCCAGCAGCCCCTGCACACCAGGCAGGGCTTGACAACAGCGCAGGAACAGCTGCCACAGACAGAGCACCCAAGCCCTACACGCTCTCGGCTCCTGCTCACCTGCGCTCACAGTTTGGCTTCATCTTGAGCTTCCCTTTGATACAAGTGCACACGGGCTGGTTCCTTTGGAGTCCGGTAGAAGCTCAAGAATTCTTTTTCTCCTCCGTAATTTTGCCCACAGCTACCCGGGGAATCGGGTTGTATAAATATTGACAGAGAAATATATGTAACAAAAATATTTATCATTTCTGTTCCCCTCAGCACTGAAATTTTGCTTCGGAACATGAAGTGCCTGTTTCGGTGAATCGGCTCATTAGCAGACAAAACAAACAGGTTTAGAAGATATGTTTTTAAACAGGATCAGTGATGCACGCCCTGATTTAGAAACTGTCGGGCTGACACCCAGGCCCAAGGAGTCCCTGAGCAGAACACAGTCCCTGCCTGAAGGGAACACAGGCAGTGCCCAGCTCCCTGCTTCCAGCAGCGCTGCACTGGAGGAGCTGACAGCTCTGCTGACTGAATAAGGTTTGGTGGGAGCTTACTGGGGCTGGGGCAGGTGCAGGGCAATAAATGCATTCCCAAGTATCTTATTCTGACTGTATTTAAGCAAAAAGCCATTTTTCCTGGCCCATCCTTCCTAGGAGATTCCACACAGACTGAAGTGTGAGTAAATATTGAAACACACTGGGATTCTCAGCAAAGCACCACAGCAGCATCATTCCCAATCCGGTCAGAGGAATTTCGCTGCTAACAACACAACGTACGGAAGAACCACAGTGCCCGAGTCAGAGTAAGTGGAGCCCTAAGCAAGATGTCTGTCTCGGCCCGGTAACCGGCTGCAGCCAAAACGAGAGCAAGTACAGCAGGAACAGCTGTGATCTCCAATACTCGCCACTCCATTCCTGTCAATGCCATTTCACATTCACCAGGAACCCGGTGAACAGAGCTGGGAGCAGACTGAGGGTCCTGTTCTTGAGAACCTCAAACAGCACCGTGGTTTATTGAGTCAGTTTTGTACCATCTGCCATAAGAAAATAAGGGGAGACATGCTGTATTTGTATGAGTGGCTCAATTCCTATGTCATCCAGGCAAAACAGGAGCCCGTGTTATTTCTGTCATTAGTTATAATTAGAGAACTCTAATCAACCCCCTGCCTGCTTCAGTACTCAAGTGTTTGAATCTGCAATTTTACTTGTGTTCTTCATTAAGAAGATAGAAAAAGGAAAAGAAATTCATTCATGAAATTTCCATCCATATCAAAGACTTTTATATTAGGATTTACTTCCAACTTACATATCTTTAGACCTTTTAAACAGGAATACAGTTCTCTTCCTCTACCATTCTCTGTATGTATAAATTCATGTAATGTCTATTAAAGAGTAGACAATTCTCATTCCTCTGTAGCAGTAAATATAGGACTTTGGTGCAGAGATGGAGAAGAAACATTAAGAGAACATAAAGATCTTTAAGACGACAGGAGGTATTTGTTACACATACTTTCTGGTGCAGAAGGGCAAAATTGCTTAAAAATCTTCAGCATCTTAAGTCTCAACTGTTTCCAATAGATGGAGCTGATGACATAATTACTAGTGATTAAATTTCAACATTTATTAGTGAAAGATTTTTAAAGGCACAGGTTAGCAGCATCAAGTCCAGAGTGAGATCTTCGCTGGGACTGCCCAGATGCCATGACACCAAATTTCACCTCCACCCACTCCGCTGCTTGGACACTGGATGTCATAGATTTCATAGGTTGCTGGATTTAAGAAGTTCCAAGATCATAGAGTGATAAATAATCATCCTTTTACTCCATCATATGCTTGCCCAAAAATGTACCATCTATGTGAGCTACAATATCAACCAAGGCTTCATTTAAGCCACGTGTTTCTTTTTTCACAAGCACAACCACATGCTACTAAGAGAGAGTCAAGGAGACCAAGCCACCTGAGCCTGACACATCTACATTTGCATGATATTGATACAAGAGACTTACACAGCAGATTTCAGACACCAAACTGATCAAGGGATGTAAAAGAAGATGAAAAACTACACAAAAGGTTGTGCTTTAGAAAAGACCACTCAACTGCTGACTGCGAGAGTCACCAATCTGCACCAAGACCTGCTAGTCAAATATCCAAGGGGAACACCTTGTTTTTTCCAGAAACCCAGAACAGTTTACTCAGAATTTTGCCTCAGACACAGCTAATTGCCTATATACTTTAAAGAATTGGTAAAATTTAATTTAAATTTCATGCTGCCTTGTGGAGAAGAAAAGTCCCCTGAACCTAGAACAGGCAGAGTCTCAGAGTAGAGCATGCCCTAATAAATACCCATGTACAAAACCTGTGGCCAAACTGCCAGCCCTGAAATCCCCCCAGCATGCTATGAACTCCAGCAGTAATCAGGCTAAGATTTACTGGGCACTTGGATCCAAGGAGCTCAGTGTCAGCAAGTATGCGTCCAAGAACCTTTCCACAGAGGTTTTCCAGACTGGAATCAGAAAGCGTAATACTGATTGCACTGGACAGACCTGCCTTCGTCTCACCAGATTTCCATATTGCTGCCATGGAAATGAACTGTGAGACAGTGTGACATCAAGCAGCACGGCACATGTGTCGTTGCCACCGGACAGTACCCCACGTCTCACACGGTCAGGTGAGCTGCAGGAGCAATACAGACAGGAATCAGTTGCAGTCTGTTTATTCAGCTTATCCGGAATGGGTTGTGTGGTGACTCTCATATATCTGTGGCCTCAGAAGAGTAATTATCTCTGAACGTAGCTGTTTCTTGCTGAGATAAGCCAAGTCAGGGAACCCAGAGCTTCTAGAGCTGCAGTGACACCAGCATGCTCACGAGCCCATTGTTCATGTGGGGGCTGTGCCAAGGACCCAGGCATTCCCTCAGGATCCAGACAGTTCACAGCCTGTGCCATCTCTTGTCAGCAATCCTCATTGGCAGGGATGGGGACTCTAAGCTGCACAGATCTGCAGGATGAAATAGCAATGCAGCCAGAAAACTGATGGAGGGCTTCTTGGGCACTAGTGAACACTTGGCTGAAAGCTGAAAAGAACACATGAACCAAGGACAACCGAATGCAGTATTCTTTTCCTCTGTTTCCTCTGTGACACCACACATCAGCAACAACCTCACTCTCTTTTGGAAAAAAAGGCTGCTGTGTTCACATCTAGCCCAGATCTGCATCTGCCTTACCTAAAGTTGCATGGTTTTGCTTAGCTATAGTCAGGGCCCCGATTCTTCCTCAAGATCCCCAAAAGCCTGTTCCATTTTGTGGGAAAGTCTCTCAGGTACCCAGCAGGTACAAATGTATGACCAAACATATGTTTTTTCTAAAGACACCTGGTAGAACCTGAAACACCAGGCAAAAAAAAAAAAAAAAAAAAAATTAGCATTGACCATCTCCTGAATTTCACCCACACAGGAAATGGAAAATGTTCTCTCTGCAAAGTTACTCAGGAAAAAATGGACTCAGTGTTCAGCTGTGTTTTTTAACGAATCAGGCTAAACATCTGGGAAATTTAAATCACCTATGAGGACAAGGGCAGTTTAAAACAGTATTTACATTTGTCAGAAATACTAAAAGCCTTAAGTCTACCCTTAAGGATAGACATTTCATTTTATTCACCCTGAAACAAAGGGATGATAAGAAGTATCACCCAAATCAGGAATAAACACAAGTACACAAGGTCAGGATCATTTGAGAATCTTAAGAATGTAGATGGAGCTTGGAGACAGTCGCTTCAGAGACTAAATTTCAAACTTCTACTAAGTGCAAAAAAGAATGTTATATGTTAGTCTTCAAATTTAAAGTGAATGGGTGCATACTGACATTTATGAGGATGCAATAAAATAATGGCAGATTAGAGAAAAGAGTTAATGAGGAATTATCTGATTACAAATGTAACTTATGTAAAGAGTACATCAGAAGAATATAGGAAACATTGTGACATGTGACATATTTTGATTTAAAAACAACTGATTCCAGCAAACAAGCTCAAACTGATTCAGTTACTTACCAAAGAGTAAAAAAATAAGTTGACTTTTCAGGAAATCCTTAGCATTACTGATTTACTGAAATGTGACAAAGGACTGGTAATGAAACATTTGAAGAAGATTTTGTAGTGGGAGATTCAGCAGAGTTCAAGCCTCAGTAGCCTGGTATTAAGATCAAAAGTCTGCCTCCAAATACTGTTACTATCCTCAGTTTCTTAAAACTTGTGGAATTTATTGTGGCCTTAGATGCGGCAATGGAAAGAATATTTTCCTGTGTAAACAGATTTGGACAAAGTTCAGAAAACTGCTGAACACAGGTTTTTCTGGGACTGGGCTTAAGGTTAAAGCCAAAGTCAAAAAATATATAAAAAAACTTTCTTGTTTGATTCAAAACAGCCATGACACATGAGAGCAAAAAGCACTAGTCCGAACAATAACATTATTAATGAAATGGAGTTGTGTATTTGAAGGCAGTGGAAATATACACTAGAGGGAAAAATACATATCACAACAGGGAGCTGCTGCTTCCCTAAAATGTTCCTTCAGAGAATTTCCCCTTGCTTTTCAGGCAGTCTGTTTCTTTCATGCAGGAAAGAGAGAAGCTTACCAAGTGTCAGAGCAAGCACTGCTATTCTGGACACACAGCATGGCCTGGGTAATCCATCACAGGAAGGGAGTGTGGGGGTGCAGGGAATTTCAGGTTAGAAATGCTGGAGGGCAGACTGGGGGCTGCTGGCACGTGCTTTCCCTACACTGCTCAAACTCCTCCTAGCCTGCTACTTCCAACAACTTCCCTAAGAAGCCATATTCTGTACCAAGGAAACAATACTGACCAAGTAGAAACACCACTTACTCGTTTAAGGGAAAATAATCTGCCTTTTTGTTGGCAACCATAAAAAGAAGTGCAATGAGAAAAAAAAAAAAAGGCAGTCACATATCATGTCTGACACAAAGCCCTAATCCATCACAATCGCTTGGGGCTTGGCTGTTTCCAACCTGCAGCCACTCCTCACCATGGCATCTCAGGCTCCCACAGGCAGCATGGGGAGCTGCTGCCTGTCCGCAGGGTGTACAGATGCCAGGAGGCGCTCTGGGAATGGCACCCGTGCCAGGAGGTGCTCCAAGCATGGGCTGGATGGAGCCCCAGCTGAAGCTGGGATGTGCAGCCTGTTGGTGGCCCTGTTACTGCAGAGCCCGGCTCCTCCCAGGGGCACACGGGGACAGGGGGCACATGCATCGCCCCACCCTCGGGGAGAACCTCTGTGGACAGCAGGGTCAGGAATCCACCCCTTGCCCCGGCTGGTACCACAGCGTGACTGTGCCTGCTGCAGAGAGGTGGGATGTGGCCATCAGAAAGGGAAGGGATGAAGATTTAGCTTTGGATTAGAGGAACCCTTTGCCACCTCCAGTTAGCCCCATGCTCCAATTTCTCCTGCGTTCCTCAATGCTCGGACAGCCTGGATGATTGTGTCATGCGAGCAGCAGGCTGCACAGATGTCAGATGTCACGCTCTATCTGATGAAGAGGTCTCTGCCTCAGGCTGTTTATATATAACCTACCAGAATTTCCTGCTGCATGATGAAATAATTAGGGGGCCCTCATGCAGGGAACAATGTTGCGAGTAGGTTGCAAAGGCATTACACATACAAAAAGAAAATCTTAAGCATTTTACTTATCTGCGATACAATCTTCTAAGACTCCTTATATACATTCAACTTGTTTGTATTATTTCTTTTAATGTTCTTCATGCAGATGCTAAGTGAAGGCTTCAAAAAGTTCAGCAGTGGTCTTTCCTTTATGCTCAGATTACACAGTGGGAATAGCAGCATGAGAAAACCGGAAAAAATGGACATTTATTTGTTTGTTTTAAATCAAGATTGCTTTTTGCATCTTAAGTTGGTGAACTCTAAACTGCAGATAGCTTAATAGAAGTTGATCCTGTCATCAGACTCTCATTTTGTGGCTCTCCTTTTTTCCTAATCAGTTTTAATTCGCAACTGGTTTTATCCATAAAGAGATCACCCACATGCCCACAGTCGCCCTGTGTGCTGATTCATCTTAGCTCACTCCCCTCCCGGCTCACTACACTAGAAAACCAGCTGGATTATATCCTCAGCTGCAGTCTGGAACAGCTTCCCTGTGATTGTCAAACTTTCAAGTAAAACTTAGGACTCTGAGGTTTCAAACCTCACATGTCCTGAGCATGTCCAAGGCAGTTGAACTGGGCAATTCTGCTGGCTGGCAGCGGTGGAGAAACAAGCCCAGGAGGGAGGTTGGCATGGAGGTCTGTGCAGAAACACCCCCAAAGTGGAGACCCCCACAGCCACTCACCCCTGCCAGGGCTGTGCCTGAGCTCAGGTCACCAGGAGAGCTGCCGGCAGTGAACATGGCTGGCTGGGTACACTGGTCCCTCTAAAACCTCCTGGGATCTCACAAACCTAGTTTTAATGAGGTCGGCACATCTGAGGCAAAGTCGGAAGTCATCTTAAAGGAGGAAGTTTATTGAGTATTTGGCATTGGGGTAGGTTGCCCAGAGAGGCTATGGAGATACTCAGACCTCAGCCTGGTGCAGCTGAGTCTGCTTGAGAGTGAACTTTTTCTCAATAAGAGCAGGCGGTCTCGATGTCCCTCCCAAGCACAGCTATCCTCTCTGATTCTGTGAAAATAGCAGCAAGATTGTTAGTGTAAAAAAACTGATGTGCCTAGAAAGTCTTCCTGGATTCCCATATAATTTGTGCTTATTCTGTTAACTACTTACAGCGCAGTGAAGAACATTACACTATACTTTCTCAGTTTGGAGACAGACATACAGTTGCCACCCTTCCCTGACGTTCCTATCTGGTGTGGTCTCGTGGGCGTTCACTCCATCCTTCTCAGAGCAACTACCTCCTTGAATGGATATTTTGTTTAGAAATACAAATATTTTCTTTTCGTTTTTCCTGCTTCCAAGGCACATTACCTCTATTCTACTAAGAGAGGCTTAGAAATGGCATTGTCAGTTGTTTTGAGAGGACAAAAATATTAGGTAGATCCCATGGTTCAGATTAAGAAGATGAATGGATATCAATTTTCAGATTGAGTGCGTAACTCACAGCCATATTACCTTTTTTACTTCTTATACACCCTCAAATAATGCATCAAGACATACTAAAATTCTTTTCAGAGTTCAGAATCGACATATCTTCCAGATTGCTCAAACAGTTGCCACAAGTGTATCACATTTACAGATTTTGTTTAATTCAAATGACCGCAAATAATTGGAAATAGGATAACAGGTGACCAAAACATGTAGAAGAAGAGTTTTCAATGTGGTGACCATCTATATTTTCATGGTTAGGAAAACCAGATCCATGCTTTTATTAGAACACAGCATGGAAAAGAAATTGACATTTCCCAAATATCAAAAAGTATATATGTCACTGTTCTACAGATACATAATATAAATCCATTTCTAAATTATCATTGCCTTCCCATGTCTATTTAGCATCTCAGCAGTCTTCCTTTACCCATCTTCTTCTCTAAATGGATCCTGTCTTTCACTAAGCAATGGTTCAGACACAATAAACAGACATTTGTTTGAGTGTGCTGTCCCTACAGGTATCAGTTCACATTAACACTTCTGAAGTTAGGTTTTTACATAGCTCAGCTTACAGTACTACCAAGGAAAACAACCTTTAAGGTTGGAATAAAATAACATTTCTTTGATCTTAGTTCTCCATTCAGCTCACTATTTAATAGCTTCATTAACTATATCAAGGAGATAGACCCTCATTTTTTCGCCGTCATTAAAATCGTACAAGTACTGAACATCAGTGGAGGCTCTGAGTGGGGGCACATGGGAGGCAAGGGTGCATCTCATATCGAGAGCAGAAGCCTTCTGCCCCCTCTGAACCAGACAACAATGTATTCCACTGTGCTGCTATTCAGCCACTGCCAGCTCATTTTAAGTTCCTTATTCTCAGTGCACATTCAAGAAAGAATAAAAAAGACCATAAGAGAAGGAAATTTTTGCTGCTCATGTATTTGAAGACTACAACCATAACAGACATCAAGCCACCTATCATCAAGGCCAGGACACCCTCGACAGCAGTCATTCCTCTCTGTAAGGGAAAATCAGCAATGATACGTGATGATGGAAGGCACTGCCTTCCTCAAGGGCCAATTTAGCACAGCAGGGGAAAAGTAGCTCAGGCAATATGCATCTCAAAGCAGGAGAAAAATTAAAGGCAGGAAGAGGAAGAGTGGCTTTGGAAGGGAGAGTAAGGGATGAAAGCAGTAGCAGTAACCATGGGAAGGATAACCATGACAAGGGCAGCGGATAAAGTGGAGAAAATTTAGTCCTTGCATTTTGTTAGTGTATAGGATACCTGGACTGAGAAAACTGGGACTTCACAAGCGGAGTTGGAGCCTAGACAAGTGCACGTTTACAAGAACAGCTGCTTCTTTGTTCAACTGCTTTCTACCAAAAGGTAAAGAACCTTTAAGAAGCCGATACCTGCATGTCAGGTATCTTGCAGTAGGATTGCAGAGCTGTGGCTCTCACTGAGCGCTGACTTCGTCACTCAGCTATGGATGCTGTGCTTGGATGAATAAACAGGAGCTGCTTCTGGCCCAGCACGTTTGTCCCCAAACCCAGCCTAGATGAGGTCGTTTCCCTGGTTGTCCCTCCACCCTTCTGACCCTTGTTTGGCACAACCGCTTCCACACAGTGCCACCTCTTTCTTGCCTAGCCAGAGTTCTGCATGATGGTGCCCAGCTAACGAGGGCATCCTCACACCACACCACCTGTGTGTACCCACAGCACCATGTGCTGCTGGGGTGGCACCATGCTAGCAGACCCCAATCCTCTTGGACCCTAAGCAAGTCATTACTCTCCCTACACCTCTGTTTCTGCCTCCATTAAATTTTACTGACTTACCTCACACAGCTGAGAAGAAAAATTTTTAAATTAGCATATTAAAAGTTGCGGAGAATTCCCTTCACCACTGTCTGCTGCCAGAGCTGTGGAACCGTATCTTGAACAATTTACAAGCCCTATAAGTGCCTGTTATTTGAATGAAGTATTTGTTGAATGAGCATTATCTTTTGTGATTTGTAACATCAAGTTACAACTTCTGCCTAAATGTGCATATTAAATAAAAACCCAGTAGTGGGAGTGTAAAGGAACAGCAAAGCCTTATACAAATTAAATGTGATCATTTGAAGTTGATGTATGTAACAACATTTTTCACCTGTTGTGTCTGTCCTTCAACCCAAAAATTTCATAAACTGAAACTTTTTCAAAGTTTCTATGCATTTAGGCAGTCCATTTGAAAATGGACTTCCAACTGTTCTGTAGGCAAAGGACACAAAATAGAGACAAGTCCATTTTTCCAGGCTCACAGGAAATTTTGTCTTGGTGGTCCACTAAATCCCACATTGTTGCAGTAGCTGAGCAAACAGAAGTTTGGGCTGAGTTACCACAGTGGTGGGTCACTCCTCAGGTATAAAATGCTTATCTTTATCAAGTTTCATAAATCCATATAGGGATACAACCCAACTCCCTGTTCCCCTCTCTCCTTATTGGCTGATTTTTGTGTAACCACGGCCCCTCGAGACCCCCTTTTCCACCCGTCTCAAGAGACTCTCGCGTTTTTGGCACCGGAACTCCACCGAATAAAACACCTTTCAGGATTCCTTGGCTGAGGGCCATCTCTCATCTCTAGCGGCGCTTAAACTCATCAGCCTTCGTGGGTTTGGCTGCGTGCTCCGCTGCACAGGCAAAAAGTAGTGAGCCGGCAAGTGCTGCTTCGCACTGCAAGGGCTCCTCGGAGAGGAGGACACTTCGAACAAGCCGCTTTCTACCTCGCTTTGCCCATCCACGTGCGCCTTACATCACTAATGGAGGGACAATACTGAAACGTTTTCAGTGTGAAGAGGATTCCAGTCCAGGGGAAACCTGAACTCCCTTGCTGCCTGTCCCAGTGATTTTTGTGAATGATTACATACATCTTCATCTTAGTTTTGAGCTATTCTTAGTTTATTTCATTTGCAACTTTTCTAAGCCCTTTTCTGATAATCATTTTATTCCCTTGTCTTCATTTTGTTTGACAACAGATGAGCTGGCAACAAGCCCAAAGCCTGGTAAATGACAAATCACTACCAGATGAAGCTGTGAGTTTTACACAGAGCATGTCCTCCAGCCATGGAATAGTTTGAGGCCCAATAAAATTACCAAACTGACTGAGAAGCCAAGTTCAAGCTTTATGTGAAGGCCTGACATTAACAAAAAACCAGAATAATTCTCCAAGCAGTGAATCTAGTGATTGGGCTAATGAAGCCGCAGAAAAGCTGAAGAACCAGAAGCAGAGATAGAAATGTAAATCCTTAGCAGGGCCCCCAGGAGGAGTTTAACACTTGCTGCCTCATGGGAGCAGGAAAGGCCCTCTGTTCCCCAGGAAAGAAGGCAGTCACAAACCAAAATGATCCACAAGACGCACTTATCCCCCTTCCGTCCTCCATGTCCAAGTTACAGCTCTGGAGCTGTGCCAGGTTACCTCCCTGCAGAGCAGCTCGGAACTGAGCCAACATGGGCACAGAAAACTCCCCAGCAATCCAGCATTTGTGCCAGAGAGGAAAGCGACACGAGGCAGAATTACTGCTGCTAATACCCATGATAAATCCTTCTCTGCAGACTGTATCCCCTCAGAGGGTCAGCAAAGTGGGGTGAAGTTAGGATTGGGAAGAAGGATGTTTCTCCTGGGTACCCTCCAGGCAGGCCAACATTGCCTTTTTCCCAGGAGTCCTCCCTGCAGAGTCTTGTGAACCCAGCACTGAAGCCACAAGGCACGAAATGTGAATGCTTTCCTGAACCTTGTTTCATCCTTCCCAGGCTGATGCCACAGGACATCACCTTTTGTTACCCAAAATTATCAGACAAGAGCTGAGGCAAGCGACCTTGCAAAAACGCTTCCCCATCTTTTGCTAGGTAGATGTTTTTAGTCAAGGCTTTGGCATCCACAGTACCCTTAGAGGTCATGCAGAGAAGATCATTGCCTGCTCTAACAGTATAGACAGAGAGGCCTGAATTTCTGTGTGTAGTAATTTCATAGTAGATATAGAAAGATACAGTGGATGTAAACCAACACTATTCTGAGTCACATAACATAGGCTGGACAGCGCCTGGCTGTGGACGTAGCCAAAAGATGTAAAGTGAAGCCATCAGAGTCCCAAACACTCTTGAGGAGCACCCTTCCCAGACTGTCATAATGGATGATACATCCATGCAATGAATGTTGAAAAGTAACATCAGAGGGGAAAGAAAAGACTCAATAAAAAAGTGGGGTTTGGCTACAATCCTGTGTACTCGGTTGTCACATGACGACACAAATTCCCTACAGCCTCTCCCCTGGGCTCCCACGGAGCAGGCCCCCCATAGGCACCCACTGGACCCAACTGTAAAAACCATGGGAGCATCCACTGCCCCCAAGAACACGGGACAGGGGACCCCAGCGCTGCCATTGCAGCAAGCTGGAAGGTGGAGGTGAGAGAAGCTTCAAAGGGTTAAGTCCAGACAGCACTTTCCTGTCCTGGGGGGTCAGACACAGTCTGGGAGAGGCCTGTCAGCCTTCATTGGCCACAGGTAATGGTATAGGGTAATTTCTTCTGATAATGTCACCGGAAGAGGAAATCCTGCAGACTAAACTCATTAAGGCCTGAGGGGAACACTGTGAGGGGCTCTTTCTGCAGGCAGAAGGACTGTAGGCTGGGTTTGTCTGAGTGGAAGACCATCTCTTGTGGCATATAGTTGGAAAGCTCTCAGGGATTCCAAATACCCTTCTTTGGTGCATGTCATCCTTAAAGTCCAAGTTTTCACTTTGAAGTCAAAACTCATCCTTCCTTCCAAAATGCAGCCCCCCAAGGGAAAACAAAAACACCAAAGGGAGATGGTAGATTGATGCTCAAGAGCCAGTAATTTAGAGGCATTTGAACAACTGTCATTCATTCAGACTCCTCTATCAAGGAAGCAAATAAATAAGACACTACGTTGCTGTTAAGTGCTTGTTCCAGAGGCTGTTAAGGCTTTGAATCAAGACCGATAGTGCCCTGAGTTGCTGAAGGGCAGCATCATCTGCCAAAACCAAGCACTGTTATCCTTGCAAGGCATCTGAGGTACACACAGGATCTAGCACCTAGCTCTCCCCTCCTTTGTGCATCCTCAGGTCTGGAGGGAGTCCCTTGTGGCGCAGGCAGGAGAGGGCGCCACGACACAGGGCTGCCCATGGGGTGAGCAGCCGGTGCCCACCGGGCACCCATCATGCGGCCAGCGCTGCCAGCGCTGCAAGCCCTGCAACCACCAGCTACTTTGACCCCGATAAACTGCACACACTGGGTGTCCAACACTTTGGCCCACACCTGCTCTCTGACCTTGAGGTGTTGCCCTGCACATTGGCAACAGATTTGAGAAAATGCGAAGTTCCTTCTCTTCTGAGAAGCACAGCGGGACAGCTTATCTGCTCAGCTCAACAGAAAAATGCCCTTGATTTCAGAAGCAAGGCAGCCTGATCCCTGATCTTTTATAGGAAAATATTTTGACAGTGTAACAGATGAAATTACCTAAAGCTAGGATGACTGGCATTTAATCTGATAATCCTTCCAGAAGCAATTAACTTGAAAATATCTGATAAAATTTGTTCAGTGTGTGTCTGCGCTGCGGCAGTGCAAGCACAGCCCAGCTGGCATGCAGCTCTGACCTGGCCGTCTGCCGAGGCAGCAATGCCTGGGACACTGTCCCGGTCACAGTCCTCTCCTGCATCGGCACAGCAACCCCACCCCTTCCTCCACAACACAGCTGGTTTCCACACCTCTTGAGAAACATGGGACTTGACACAGGCAAACTTCAGTTAACTGGTTAGAAAACTTTGGCTTCATCTCAACACAAAAAACAATTGTGACTTTACACCAGCACCGGTCAGAAAAATTTCTGATGGACAAGTACTTTAAATATCGGCTTGTCACAAGTGAAACAATTTAGGGAAACAATATATCACTTTTGCAGAATTTAAGCTTTAAAATAAAGATGAAGAGAAAGCATTCCCATTAAATCAAAACTTTCTATTCCTACCTCTTCTCCAGGTTTCGAAATTATTGCTCTCCAATAAATTGTAAAATACAAGATCAACATTTCAATAAAGTGTTTTAATTTTGTTAATCAGACTGGTTTGGGGTTTTTTGGGTTTATTTTAGCATTTGCGATCACAGGAAATGCAGAAGAAAAAAAAACTGTTCCAGAAGAAAAGCCTGAAATGATAAACTTCAGTAAAAATTAAAAGTCCTATACCTGCATTGCTGCACTTTGAAGCCTTTAACCATCTTTATGGATTATACTCTATCACTCGGCATATCTAAAATGTCAGCATAACCATACCTTTGGAAACAAACATATGTATTTCATCTGTGTACATGCATACTTCCATGAGAAATCTGAAATCTGCGGAGAGAAGCCCAGTCCTGTGGTCATTAGTCAGGCTAAAGGCAGTGGGCGCTTTGACAGTGTGAGGATCGTGGGATTGTTACAGGAATAGGGCTGGAATTTGATTTTTAAACATAGAACATCTACACTTGTCATCACTAAATACGCAAATAGCTTTTGCATCCAAAACTGTAACACGTTACATGAACTAAACCATTTGTCTAAGAGGCCTTTCCTAGAAATGGAAGACAAAATTAAGAGGAACTGTCTGAACTATCTGAAAATGCAGTCAATTGAATGACTGTGCCTCCAGTCTGGGAGGGACAGTTTTACTAAAAATTGGTCTGCTGTGTGCAGAGAAAGTCAAAAGCCTCAAAGTATGCCAGAGGCCAACTAAACTAGGCATCGATTCTCTACAGAGCAGGAGTAGCATACACTGGGAACGCCAGGTATGCATCTCTGCTGCCGCATCAGACACCCCTTTCTCTCCATGGACAGAGCCACTCCACAGGTCATGTGCTGGCTCATGCTGCTTGATGCACACAAGGGGGCTGGCACCCTCAGCTCCAGCCACCTCCAGACCCCTTCTCGACATACCCTGTCCCGGTCCACCGTGGGCAGAGGCATGGGTCTCACTGCCATGCAGGCAGGACAGCGTGGAGCACCTCTGCCAGTCCACTGCAAAGCGCCCTGAGTATCAGAGCACATTTGCCATTCAGAACTCTGAAACTGGATATTATGCTAAACCTCCCATCATCGAATACCAAACTATGAGGTAAGTAACTGACACAGCAGAAACCTCCACTGAAGGCACCGCAAGCTGCCTGTGCAGGAATGTGCCAGCCTAGGTGATGTCCTGTGGCGATGGCAGCAGGCTCAGCCCAGCCCTGTCATGGTCAGTAGGTTCATTGTCAGTAGGTTCATTTTGTGGGAGCAGATGATCTCAACTGAGCTTCAAAATTACGAACTTTTGATTGCTAGAAGGCTGTTTAACTTTTCTCTGAAAGTGAGGCAGAAGGAATCTCTTGCCTCATCCCCTGTGAGAAAATGAGAGATGTTGTGGCCAATGAAACCACAAAGATGCACTTGGAGAGCAGGGGCTGCCCTATCTTAACTGCTCTTGGTATCAAAATGCAACTGGTGCTTACACACAGTGGGTAAAAGTAAGCCCATTTGCCAAATCGAACTGGTGAAAACATACTTGGTTCTTAATTTTCTCTTATAGTAAAAATAGAGTTTCTACAAACCCTGAAAGACAGCAGAGCTAGAAAGAAGGGATGCTTCAGCTGCACTAAGCAGAACTCTTTAGTGATATGAACTTCAGAGAAAGCAGGATCCAGGAATATATGGAATATGATTTATTAAGACTGACCCTGAAAATAAATTCTATTTCTCTTACATACCTATTTTAAAACAATTTTTTTTCTACTCAAATAAAAGTATTACCGTATTTGAGGTCTTAATTATATAATTAGTAACAACAACAAATTAAAACGAATTAATCCCATTCTGATTTATTTTGCTTGCAGTGTTAAATAAGAGGTACACAAAACACAATTAAGTAATTTTAAGTCCTCTCTTTAAATACTAATCAGAAATTGCTATATCTAGATAAAGCCAAACCAAAACAAAACTTTTTATTTGTTGTGAGCTCAGAAATGTGTAGAGTGCATGGTCCCCACTGACTCCAAGGTAAATACTTCCACTGCTTCTTAGGATTTCTGTCTAAAAAGTCGCTCAACAATTTCAGGACCGTGCAAAGATGATTACACAGAATCTGCTACTTGGAATAATTAGTGCAAGGAAGCTTTAACTACAATGTGCAATATACAGACAGACATTAACCTGAGGGTGGGGAAGGTCTGACACTTGCTAAAATAGAGAAAGACAGAAATGGTTTGTTGACCTGCACTGATACCTCCCTCATATTGTGTACTGACATTTCTGCAAGGTGCCTCACCCCCAGGCAGCCTGCTTTGATCATTTTTAAGCACCCAAATAGAACCCAGACTTATATCTCTAGCTAAGGCATTGCACATGCCCAGGTAACGTTCAGACGCATGGCCCACAGACCCTGTTTGAGGGTCAAAGCACTCACTCAGCAGACACCAGCCACAGACAGATGTGAGCGCTGACGTGAGCAGAGCAGTAGCTGTGCAGCGGGGCTGGGGCATGGTGCCCAGCACTGCCACAGCAAGGGGTGCTGGCTGTGCTCGCGCAGGCTCTGCCTGCGCGGGAGGGCCAGGGCTGCAGCACCAGCAGAAATATGGGAAAGGTGTGCACATCCCCAGTGCAATGGTGACACTTGAGCTGCTGGCAATGTGACAGCACTGGAGGACAGAGCCCTGGCACGTTTCTTCCCTTCCCACATACCATATCATGTGCATGTGACAGCTGGAGGTCCAAGAGTTATTGACCGTTTTGGGGTGTTCTAAATTAGCCCACCTACGCACGCACAGAGACACTAACTACCTGCCTACACATGTACACATGTCCCGCCAATGCCCATTGACACTCATGGAGTAACTCCTGGCCCAGGAGTTGGTAACCCTGCCACAAAGCAGAAAATAAATATAACATGAAGCAGATGATTTGTTGGATGGTCCAGATGCTCTCCCACCACCTCGATGCAGTTCATGGTCCCCCTTCTCATCTCATTTTTCTCCAAGTGGTTCCCAGATTTCTCCCCTGCATGGGTGGACAAACCTCTCCACCCAAGATGGCAAATGTGACCCTGCATTGTTGGGCTGCTCCTAGAGCCTGATGAGAGTCAGAGCCTGCAGCTGTGTGCAGCACAAATGAGAAGTTCAAGAAAGGGAATCAACATAGCTGTTGATTTTCAGGCAGCCTGAGCACCAGGGAGAAAATGTTGTTCCCCTGGGATGTAACAAAGATGCAACCAATGCTAACCACAAATTCTCTGCATGGTGAAAAACAGCATAGATTAAACATTGCAGGGAGATCTCTTAACTATTCCCAGGGCAGCGGGCAATGAGGAAGGTACCCTGTCTGTCAGTTTGGCAAGCATATCAGTGAACTGTGTCCCCTCAAGAAGTGTCATCTTAGACCACAGCAGTTACCATCTTACTGCAGGGATGAGTCCTAACTAGTGCCTCTGTCTGCTCCAGAAGACGTATTTGTCCTTAGACAGGCACTGCACATTTGACACTTTCATGTCTCTGCTCTACCAATCAACATTCTTAACCTACATTCACTATTCATTCAATACGGGAAGGAGTCCTTCATTATACCAACACCTTTTTTGTTCTTTAGATGTAATAGCTGTCTGGTTGGACTCCATTCTTCTTGTATATATCCTCTAGTCACACATATCATAGCCGAATAGCACATTCATAGCCTCTAGCACTGAATAGAATCCATATGTTCTCCTCTCGTACCCCTGCAGAGATTTAGCTGTCTGAAATACTTGCTATGGGATCATGCATATCCCATTTTACACCAACATTCAGACATAAAGCAGCATCAGGAGAACGTGGGGAGCAATCAAACATCAGTATGAAAATCCCCCAAAACACTGGTATGAACTGCAAATACACCAAGTGGAATGCAGTGAAGACAGGATAAATGTAATTTCCATTTCTGAACTCTCTATGATTTTGTCTCACCAGAAAATGCATATTTCCACAGCAAACATAGCAAAAAACATTGCAGAATATAACCAGTAAACGAGGCAGAGAGGGGCCATGTCTCCCACTCTGCTTGCAGCCACCTAGGAGGCAAAACCAGACAGACCCTGATGACCTCACAGCTGCTGCTCTGACAAGCACAAAGCAGGCAGGCGTTCACAGATTTGTCTTTCCGCTTGCCAAAATCCTGGGCTCCAGCCTGACTGTGCTCCACGCACTGGGAGACTTCCATGGGGCAGGAGCATGGCAGTGCAAGGGCTTCCTTTTCGTGGCACTCTGGCTCGGCATGCTGAGCATGGGCCCACTGCATTCTTTGCTTTGCATATCTGCCTCTCAATGTCATCAGGGGCTGGTTGATGGGGATGTAAAAGTTTGGATATTTATAATAGAGCGGTAGAATCGTAACAATATTATAGTCTGTATAACCCTGATGGTAAGTCAGTTGTTTCACTGAATTTTAGGTTTTCTTTCATCCATCAGACCTTCTTTCCCCGAGAGTTGGCGAAATAATTTTTCTTCTGCTCAAGCACCAACATTCAGATTGGTACCAAGGGACAGCAAAACATTGAAGAGTGAAGTGCTGCTGTATGTAAACCTTTTTTCAGGTAATCAGCCAGAGGTGACTCCTCTTTGAGTGTTTGCTTGTATATATTAAAACAAACGGTTGCTTTTAAAATTAACGGTTCCTTCTGTCACTCTCTTGTCCTTCTGCAATCTCAAGCTGAAGCAATGTAACAGAAGCTTATCTTAGATGACCAGTAAAAAAATTCATTTTCTGTCGACTTTTGTTGTGGAGTATAAAGAGTATTAAGAGTGCATAATGAGAGCACAGCACCTCCTGGGCCCCAAAAATGGGATGAGTAGTTTTGTGTAGAGCAGTGAGGTGAACAAGACTGTGTGTTGTTAACACGCTATTTAAGTAATCAGCCCATTCAGTTACTTTCTTTTTTTTTACATATGCTCAGTGAAACATATCCTTGCTGTCCTTCAAAAGCAAAGACACGATAGCTGGGGCGCTGCTGACTGCAATAGGACTAGGACTGGATCCAGATTTCCAATAATTATAACCAAGGTACTGCAGAACAACGATTTTTCCTAGAGCCACCATGTGTTCACAAATCAAAGATGTATTTTAAATCCTGACCAGTGTCTTCTCCTGTGTGAACAGGTTTGTTAAACTCAGAAAACAGCTCAAACCAGGCAGGTTGACAAAGGGAGTTGTGTTAAACTCAACATTTCCCCCATCTTGTCGCCTGCCCAAAAAAAACGGACTGCTTTCAGGCACTAAACTTAATAAAAGATGTCTGAGCAGAAACATACACTGTTCAGGCACTTCATTCTTCTCCAGATCAACATCACTCTGGCACCAGGTAAAATTTCCCCACTCGGTTCTGTGTCAGTCAAGAGTTAATGTTGCCAAATCAGTTTAAAAATTATTAACAATCAAGAAGAATAAGATTTCTCATTTCTACTTAGAACACTGCACTTATTGCTACTTAAAACCTACTTAAAGCCTCTGCACTTTCCAAAGAAATGTATTTTATTTCAGAGCATTACAGTAGCACTTTGTAAACGCCAGTTACAAAACTGTAAATCTTGATTTACTTGTAGACACATGCAAACATTTTGGCAATTGTAACCTGTGGGCAGCAAACCAGGATCTCGTTTCTGGAGGCTCTCTGTGTTTTTCAGACCTGGTATGAATGAATCACCTTTCTTTCATGAGCTCCCTTCCCAATTTGCCCGCTTACTAAACAAGACATCTCTACCTGGCTAGTCCCAAATGTGCTTGATCTTTAACAGATATTTTCATTTCAATACACACACTGAACACTGTATCAACACACAGTCATAAATTGGCTGGGGAAGAATTCGAAAGACGAATCTGCCCTGAAATTCTGATTTTTCTCTGAAAAGCATTTGCTGTTCTATGGGGAGGGGAGCTGTCGTTCCTCACAACGGTGGTTGCCTGTGCCCCCTCGGCCGGGGCTGACACCCAGCAGGGTGCCTTGGAGCCCGAGGCAGCCTCCTCCGAGGGGACTTGCAGCCGGCGGCGCTGCCTGGCTACCACTCGTCTTTGCCAAATCCCGGGCCGGTTCGAGTCCTTCCTCTCGGGGACAATCGCCAGTGCGGCCAGGAGCAGGCTGCGGCCCGGCTCGGCCCCTCGGGCCCCGCGGCTGCCCGCCCGCTCGGCCCGGCA